>JARHVA010004286.1:5000-332500 GCA_037957365.1 Torreya grandis | reverse complement strand
CTTTTTCAAAAATAAAGAGGTCTTAGCTCATCCATGAGCTTAGTTACTCCAAGATGGCCTAAATAAGGGGCATTGTGTAATTAATTTAGCACCACTCTCCTCAAATTCTCTTTATCAAGAACATACATCTTAATGTTGTACTTCAAAATACCATCACTTTCCAACTTGAATCATTTAAACTTGGGATTATGAGCATTCTCTAATAATGCTTTCTTAACCTACTCATAGAATTCATCTCTTGAGGGGAATTTAATTACCTGATCACAAAAATTACTCCTAATAGTAGCCAAGGTTGTTATGTATCTTTTATGACTCAGGGCATCTGCAACTCTATTTTTCTTGCCCTTGATATAGTTAATATCAAAACCATAATCATATAAAAATTCTAACTAATATCTTTGATATGCATTTAGGTTTGGTTGGGTAAAGATATACTTGAATCCTAAGTTATCATTCTTAAACTCAAATGGTTTCCCCAATGTATAATGCCTCCAAACTTATAAGGCATGTACTATTACAATAAGTTAAAAATCATAAGGGGTATAATTCACCTCACAAATCTTATGTTTTTTGGACTCATAATCTATGACTAAACCATCTTGCATAAGAACTCCTTTAATTCCATCCCAAAAAGCATCTATGATTACTGAGAATTGACCATTAGGATCAGGAAATCTTAGCATGGGTGCCGATGTAATCCTCCTTTTTAGTTTTTAAAAGGCTTTTTTGCACTTGTTCGACCAAACTAAACTCTGATTCTTTCACTAAAGAGAGGTAATTGGGTTAGCTATATTTGAGAAATTTGGAATAAATTTTCTATAATAACCTGTTAAACCCATAAAAATCCTCATCTCATGCACATTTTTAGGCACTGGCCAATCCATTATGGATCTTATCTTCATCGGATCAACTAAAATTCTACCCCCAAAGATAGTGTCCCAAATATTTCACTTGAAAAAATTACCATACAATTTGTGCTTTCGTAACCACTGCAAAACTAGTTTTAGATGCTAAAGATGTTCTTCCTCATTCTTAGAATATATAAGGATATCATCTAGGAAAACTAACATGAAGTGGTCCAGATAATACTTGAAAAATACTATTCATGAGATTCATAAATGTTGTAGGAGAATTTGTTAACCCAAAATGAAACATTATGAATTTTTAGTGCCCATACTAGGTTCTAAATGCTATTTTATGAATATCTTCATCTCGGATTCTCAGCTAATGATACCATACTCAAAGATCAATCTTGGATAAAACTATTTCCTCTCGTATCTGATCAAAGATATCATCAATACAAGTTAATGGATATATATTCTTGATTGTCTCCTTGCTTAACAACCTATAATCAATACATAGGTGAAGAGTACCAACTTTTTTATTAATGAACACCACTGGTGTACCCCATGGTGACACACTTGGCTGAATCACCCCTTTTGATAATAATTCCTAAAGTTGAGCTTTCAACTCAACCAATTCAATAGTTGTCATCCTATAAGGTGCCTTGGATTGCAGTTTAGATCTAGCTATAATGTCAATCAAGAAATCAAACTCATGTTTAGTGGTAAACCTGGCAATTCCTCAAGAAACACATCTTGAAAGTTCTTGAGAAAAATATAATCCTAAATGGATAGTTCTTTAGATTCCTCCATCTCATTTATTTTAACAATAAATGTTTGACATCCTTTCCTCTGAGCCTTCTTGAGTTAAATTTTAGAAATTTGCCTAAGCTTTAACTCTCTTTTCTCATCTTAAAGCTGTGTTTAATTTCCAAAATCATCTTGACACTCTACCTTCTTGAGATAACAATCAACCTTAATTTATGCTCTACAAGCTAATTAAATCCTAGGATCACATCATATGACCTTAACGGTGTAACATACAAATCCACTATTATAGTGAAATTAGGTAACTTGATCTCAAATTCCACTAAACACTTATCAACCTTTACCTTTGATTCATTCCCATATTGTACTGACCATGCATTTGTCATAATTCTAGCTTTTATAAATATCTTATTAAGCATTCTAAGTGCAATAAAACATTTAGTATCCCCAGTGTCAATCAAAATAGAAATTATATGATCAAATTAAATGCCTATCAATTTAATAGGAGAATCTTAGAATTCAGCTTGATGATTGTCATAACTACATGAATCCTCTGCTAAAAATTTCCATACTACAAATCAGAACTCTTATTCTTACCATAAAATTTATCTTGAGTACACTCTATATAATAATGATCACCTCCACAGATGAAACATCTACCAGGTGGTCCTTTCTTATTAGACTACTAGTTCCCCTTGAAACTTCCCTTAAAACCATTTTCAAGTTTCTTGTTTTTTGAGCTACTATTGAACTTAGCACCATGGATCTTAAAATTGTTCTTAGAGTCTCCACTCTTCCAATTCTTCTTTTTGAAAGTCATTTTAGGACCTCCAAACCTCTTCTTGAATTTATCTCTAACTTGAGTAAGATATTTTAGCTTTTTCTCCTACTTAACTACCTTCTCTAAGATTTTATCCATGGTAGATGGCCCATGCACATCCACCTCACAACTACTTTGGGGTTTTAATCCCATAATGAACTCCTTATGCAAAACTTCTCATCCACCTAATATTGAGGGACATACTTTATGAACATAGTGAATTGGTCTCAGTATTCATTCATAGATAGGTCTCCTTACTTAAGGTTATGAAAATTGGTTAGTTTCTAATCAAAATGTAGATGAGTAAGCCACCATTACCTTAGGAATGTCACAATCTATTCCCAAGTTATGGTGGCAGAGTTGAGATTCATCTCAAGCTTATTATTTTCTCACCAAGCTGTTACTTCTCCAATAAGCTGATATGCTCCCCAAACTACTTTAGTGACTTCAGAGTAATTTCAAATCTCATAATACTTTTCCATTTTTATTAGCCACGCTTCATCTCCATCTCCCAAAAGGGTTCCATTTAACTTGGGTGGATTTACCTTTTTCATATCCCATGATAGCTTTATAGCTTTGAGCTCTTGCATCTTATGGTACTTCCTCATTTATCTAGTATTGAGGATTTTCTTGCTCATTAGGATGCTCTTCAGGTTCTTCTTAAACATTCTCATCAACATACCCATACAATTCTTATTCTAAGGGCATTATTTGGTCCATAGTTTTGTGAATGGCTGCAAGGATTTGATTCAATTTTGTAGCTTATTCTGTGGTAAATTGATTTGGATCCACTATAGTGTTAGTGTTTAAATTACCCTCACCTCTAGGTCTATCACACACCATTCTTTTTCCTAATTAATAGGAGAATATGTTTGCATTAGTGGACTCATTAAGTCCTAGAGTTTGAGCCTCAGATCTGATACCACAACGTAATAAACCCACTAGATTTTACTAGAATAAGGTAAAATTTTATTTAAAAAAAACATTTACATTAATTCAATTTACATAATTCCATCCATTACACTAAAACCATACATAGTGATATTTAACTAAATACATTATTTTAAGCTAACCAAAATCAAGGTCAAGAGCTAATATATTTAGATAATGATCACAAGATCACATGATCAAGTACAATGTTGAATATAGAAATGAATACTACATTTATTTCATAATGTATATTTATAAATTCAGCCACAATTGATATAATGTTACAACCAACTACTATAATTTTACATATAAATAAATAGTACATTTTCATCATAATACACATATTAGTAATAATGTACAATGATGCAAAGTTTCACAGAGCATGCGAGTCTCATCAAACTCATAATATCCATAAGTAATCATGAGTGTAGTCACTGGTGAAATACTATTGAGGGGAGGGAGAGCATCATCTGAGTGATTTTACACACCAACCATGGACCATAGATCCACTGCATAATCTCCCAACAAGGGAATCACCCTCCCTTCACAGATGGATAAATAATGACAATATGAGAATCAAGAGTGACAACTAGAACTCATGTGCTATAAGATAACTATCACATGCATCCTATCATAAAGAAACATGTTCTAACATGACATCATACAAGACATATAACTAAATCAAATAGATGAAATGATAATGTTTACCATAAACACTACTTTGGCCAAAATTTTTTATAGTTATTTGATCTCTAGGATCAGTCAATTTCATACTCACCACTCAACCAGATTACACTATCTTTGTGTATTAGTGACACTATTTAAGTGAAATCCATCTCACTTGCTTATATAGGGTTATTAATACCATATTGGTTCATATATTTAATAATATAAAATCCAATAGATAACAAATGAATTTTTCCTTACTAGCATCTATATTATGTGTAATACAAGAAAGTCTCTTATACTAGCATTTAGTCTATCAAATTCAACATAATAGTTCTAGACATCTAACTTATTCATAGCATAATAAAATTAGATATATAAATAAATTTTAAATAGTCATTCCTTTTTGGATAGCTAAACATAACAGCAATCAAACCATCCGGGTAAGATTATATACCAAGTCATCAAGTTACCAGAATATTTACATGCAATTCTAACTTTATGTTATTCATCCATATATTATTATTTGTTGACTTAGTCTAAAATCACTATATTGCTATTTTCCTAATTACATAACTAAATTTTTCAAAAACTAGTCAATGCTAAATGGAAAGATCTAAGATTATCTAAAACTACACTTTTAGAAGTTTTCAAAATACATTAATTCACTTCTAGTCTAGCATTAAGTAAACAAATGCATTTAACACATCCTTAATTTAATATTTAAAGTATTTAATTTTCCATTAATATATGCTTATTAGCATATGATATACTCAAATCATATTTATTTGAGTATCACACACACATATATATAGCTATATGCATATACAGACACACAATATATTTATTTTTTCTCCAATACCCACTCAAAAGTAACTAGTGTCACTACAACTAAGTTTTTATAAATCAAACAGACCCCCACTTGAATATAAAAATGCACATACTTATATACGAACTCAAATTTTTCTATATACCTACATTTTTTGTTATATGGAAAGATATATTTCAAGGCACACAGTCCTATATTGACACAACCAACTATATATAAACATAGTTGAATGTAAAATAGGTACACACACACACAAACACATACTCCTATATATTTTAAGAGTTCAATCTCATGTCCACTTAGCATAAAAGTAATCACATAAATCAAGTTTATACAATAGTAATTTTATTGTAGATTTTATCTATTTCTTCATTCATACTAATTTGAAAGACTCTATATTAAACTATTATGAATACTCATTCATCTAATAGTCACTTCATCAAATTTCCTCAGGTTTCAGGTACAATATAAGTTCATTCCTATATGAAATAGAAGTTTCAAAAAATTATCTATCTTTTTACCTAGTCTTACTATGTATACAAATAGATATGATAATATCATCAGGTTTCATCATTTAGAGTTTTCCGAGGGTTCAAACTCATTATAACATATTTTATAAGTAATTAAAATAAACATAAACCTGTTTATTGTATATTCATGTTAATAGGTCATTGACAACTTATCCTTGACTCATTTTATACATGATTACATCTATGTATATTTATACAATATGAAGAAGATTACTTAATATCAACTTCATAAAATGAAATTAAACCAGTCCTATTAATGTTCTACTCAAGTAGAAAATTTCTAATTGAAGCAAGCCTTAAGAAATCACTAGATCATAGCTAGAGTTATTAATATTCCTTGTTCCTTTGTAATTTATTTCAACTCAGTCAATCCTTACATACCTAGCCATGCCCTATTGGGTTAAGGGTACAAAATATTGACTTGATAAAAATAAAACCCTGTGTGTGTGTGTGTGTGTGTGTGTGTGTGTGTGTGTGTGTGTGTGTGTGTGTATTGAACATGCTGGTTCAATAATTATATCAAATATTCTAAGCATAGCCTTAACAGGGTCTACATATATTTACTCAGCTAATAAATAATCAACCCTTGAATTTTACCTAGGGTGTCAATTCACCCAAAATACATAGAATTTCAACATTTAAATTTCATAATTTATAAATATACGAAGAAATCATAATATGGCTTTGGCAATGAAACTATTTTGAATAGGGTTATAGAGTCATGTATTTGGCTCTATGGATGGTTAAGACATCCCCATTTCCATATATATAACCCTAGTTATTATACTATTTAAAAATAATGAAAAACAAAACCCTATTCAATTTTAAATGTACCAGGTCATTGATTTAATTCAGACTATGCATCTATGAAATTCAATCAATAGACCAACCTCGTAAAGAAGTCATGACCTTGACAAATTCTAATTTCCATTCTCAAATCTTGCTCAAACCCTTCACCTTTCTCCTTCTATTTATCATGTGTTTTCCCAACATCCTTCCCTCTCCATTTTATCTACCTGCCTGCTATTGCCATGCTAATAAACCTCCCACTATCTCTGACATAACTCACTATAAATATAATCAACTTGACGAGAAGTGTTTACATGAAAAAATAACTGTAGTATACTAGTTAAGACTAAATGTTTTTACCATGCATAATCAAAATGAAATTATTGTTTTGCATAATAGCTTGAAGAACTCAAGTCAACACCCATTTCAAACCCTAACTTCATGAACATTATAAGTAATAATAATCCTTTTTTGCATTTAACTTCACAAACAGATTAGAACATTATAATTCCAATAATAATGTTGACTTATCAAAAAGGTATTTTAAACATTAACACATAGAATGACCATGCCTAATAATATTAATCACACTTTGTAACTATTTAAAGTTAACAATCAACTAACACAAACAATTAAGTTCCCTTTCTTTTATATACCAATACATTAATAAACAAGACACTGTCATTTCTAAAAACATTCACATATATCCCAAAGATAATAACAAGAACACTCACATATTCTAAAGCATAGGTTAAAGCAACATCATCACATGAAGTAAGCTATGTAAGACAATATAAAATAGTGTAAATCTCACATTAGTAAACAAAAAACCATATTCAATTATACCAAGCATGAAAACAACTGAAATTAACTCCAAGACATCTAAATCAAATAGTGATTAAAAAACAAATTCAACTATTTTTGGTGTGTGCAGGTTCTTAGTTTCCATTCTATCCTCCCCCTACACCTCCATCTACACCACCATTTTTGATGATTCCCTCCCTCTATCATAGTCTGAAGGATGGATCTGTCCTACATCCACCTTTAAAAAATAAAGGTAGTTAATCTGAATCAATATAAAATCCATAATATACTATTATAATGAACTATATAAACATGATCATCATGTACATAACATAGAATTAAAACTAAGTCAACTAGTTAATGATCATGCAAATAAGCTACATATAATTTTTCATGCATCAGTATATAAAATCTAGCTTAACCAAAATAGTAATTAGCTAGAAAATAACCATAATAAAATATAGAAATCAATAGGCTAACAAGTCTAGAGAGGAATTAGGATGTAACAAAGCCAAATAATGAACATGTTCATCACCCTCTCACCATCTCCCTTTTTGTGAAGGAACCTACCATATGCAAGGAAAATGAAGAATATCAAGTTGTAGTTGTGGATGATGAAGATAATTGAAGTGAACTTGATGAAGAAATTATCATTAGGACACCTCTTAGTGAAGAGAAACACAAATTAATTTTTAGAGATGAAGTTATAAAAGATGGCCTTGATAGTGTGGTTCAAGAGAGAGGTCCAATTGAATCTAATCTTATTGAGGTTGTAACTGATCTTGATATTGAAGGTTCCTTAAGCCAACAAGATGAGAACTTGAGTGGTCTTGCAAAGGTCTCTAATGAACACGAACCAATCATCTTTGAGGAGAAAAATACAGTTGCAACAATGGCTGGTGATCTTTGAAGTAATCACCATGAAGTCCATGATCACATGACAATGACTAAGAAGGAGATGGAGATAAGTCATATTAAAAATAATCACATAAAACATACATTCTCAAACCAACATGAAGGGTTTCAATATTATATGTGGTAGTAGTATTTGGACATTTGTAATGAATTTGAGGCTCTTCAAGGGCCTATACCTCCTATTGGATAGATTGAGGATGTTTTTGACGTTTATCTCTTGCTTTAAAAATAATGTGGGAATCCCCAAGAGATAATTCAAGATCAAATACATCATTTCATGGAGCCTTTAGAAGCTAAGGGTGAGGTTTATCCTATAATACAAGAGATGGTCATGTTTGAGGTAGGTTTAAACATCAAGAAACATCATAAGAAGGATCTTGTGTCACATGATGAGTATGTCTCCATTATAAATATGTTTGTTGTTGATAGTTCACTTGAGAGCATGCCAAATGAGTTGGCAAGAAAGATGACTACTCCACCAAGCATCATGTCCAAGGAAAAATTTGCTCCACATCATTGCCTATCTCATAAAGGGAGAGTTTGTAAAAAATTTCCTTTTGATCTAGGAGGAAAATATTTCAAGGTTAGTTTTATTTAATAGTTTTCTTATACTTTATCTTACCTAAGTTCTTGTTAGCACAAGTGTGTGCTAGTTAGTCTTGCTTCCTTTGATTTGTGTGTTGTTCTTGTTTTGTGTGTGTTTGGAGGTCAAGTCAACTATCTTGTCTTGGTCAAGGTTTAATTAGGTTTGTAGTAGAGTGCAAGTGACTCCATTTCCCAATGGAAGGACAAGGCTACTTGTCTAGTAAGCATTATAGGCATGCTACCCCTATGAATTACCAATTTGTTGACCCTCCAAGTCAAAATGTCAACCCCTAAAATTTGAAATTTGACTTTTCACATCTTTATAACCTTGTTCCTAACCATTTCATGCCTTATGAGGTCTTATTAGGGTCTTGTTGAGGTCTTATTAGCAAAAGTTAAGGTTAATTTGACAAGTTTAAGGTATGCCTTATATTTATCTTGTGCTAATCTAGTCATAAAGTGAACATAAATAGGTTGATATAAAAGGTGTCATAGGTTCAAAAATGTCTTTCAAAATCATCTCATGCTTTGATCACCTTGCATGAACACTTTATGCTTGTTTAGATAAATTAAGGTTGTTTTGTAAAGTTCAAGGTAACGTTTCATGCAAGAGAAAGGTGATTTTGGTCAAGTTCAATGTTTGGAAAATTATAAAAGATGAAATATCCATAAAATACACTTTTAAAAACTTGTGAATTAGTTATATAACTTACACATATGTCAGATCATATCAAATTTTTAGGTTCAACATACAAATGAGAGTGAATCACTAATTTGTAGGCAGTTATAGACACTTGTATAGACTTAGAGGATCCACTTTCAGGTGAAAATGGTTTAGAGATGTGTCTTCACCTTATCTAAGTCAAATACATTTTTTGAGTGTAGGTATAGGTTTAATCAAGGCAAAATTTGCTTCATTTCCTCTATCACCCCTAAGGTAAGCTCACAGAGGCCAACTTCACATGCTCATTTCGTATAATCGAGTGAGAGTTGTGACCTGATATTTTAACCATAGGAGGGGGTCCTAATGAGACTCAAATACATGGCCATTTTCATTATATTGGTGGTCTTTCCTTTAAGAATTGTCGTTAAGACCATCAAGTGGTCTTAAACCTTACATAAACCCCACATGCTCATTTTTCTTCTTGAAATAGAAGTTTAAAACAAGTTGGAGACATGAAAATAATTGGAAATGATATTTATGGTTTTGAAAACCATTAAAAATGATTATATAGGTCTCATTGGGCACATGTGAGCTCAAGTTGACAAGAAAACTCTTCTTTTACACAGTTTGCAAGCTAAATGTCATGGTCTCTTGATTAATTTAGGGTTTTGAATAGTCAAAGAATGTGTATGAAGGTTTCCCATCATGTATAACTATATACAATTATATATAGGTCAATTATATGGTTTTACATGCCTACTCTACACTCACAAGCTTCTCAACAAAAAGGTAGTCTGCAGCTCACTAGTACATTACTCATCAATGTGCAAACAAAGCCTTGATGTTTTGAGGGCCCTGAGTTATATGTAAAGAATGATAAGTGTTTTTTATAATGTTTTTGAGTATCTTAAAACCATATAAAACTCTTCAAGGTATTGTTAAGACCCAAAAGGGTTGAGGAAGTCATGTTTTGATGACTCACCAAGGGACTATGTACAGGTTTGATAAGCACATAAGTGAATTAAAAGGTGATAATATTACACTGTAAAGTGTAATATGATGGAAAAAAGCTCTTGAATTAGGATATGAGATAGTGGATATTTGTATTCAATACTAATATGGTTCAAAATACATGATGAAAAGGCCTAAAATGACAAAAGGACACCTATAAGCCTTTTAGTAAAACAAAGTTGGGAAAGGCACACTTAAAGGGTAAACATAAAGGGATAAGAGAGTGGTAGAGGTAATAAATAGAACATATAAGTATTATATCCCTTGTAAATTTTTTAAAAGGCCAAATCCAACAAGAAAATCTCAAGCACCTATTGTCAAAAAGCTACTGACACCTATAGTCATGTTAGGATGATAATGGTATGTGAAGTCATGAAGGTGTGAAGAAAGGAGATAATGACTACATATATTTTTAAGACATAAAATAACCTTAATATGATTCTCATGTTAAATGTAAACAATTTTTAAGGTTGTAGAAGTTTGTTTAAGCCTGCTAGGCCTAAAATTGCACACACAGTCATATGTGTGAACTTCTCAAGAAAGTATTGTGTCTTGTGAGTAGGTGTAGGCATAAATACTCTATAGAAATAATTTAAGAAACTTTAAATAATTTTTAATAATACCAAAAGTGTAAAATATATTTTTGAAAGTATTTCCATTATAAATATTATAATCTAAACACCTAAATATACACCTATAACTAAGAGACTTTTGGTGCAAATAGTCATGTATTGTATAGATTTGTAAATAAATAAGATGAATTTTATGTTGATATTGGGTGTGTGATGTTAAAGAAGAATGTAAAAAACCTAATCATAGGTTCTCATATATTTTATATTCCTTTAAAGAAGAATAAATGACTCATAATAGTATGTTAGGGTCACTTTGGCATGATTGGCTATAAACCTTGGTTTTGGGCTTAAGGGTGTATTTAATGGATTGGTGGGTCAATTAATTAATATGAAAATTAGAAAATATCATCATATACAACACAGACCCCAAGGCAAGGTTTCAAAATCAAATCAAATAGTTGGATGTGTTTTCTTGCTAGATGACTCTCTTAACCTTCATAATTACAATCTACTGGCCTAAAAGACTCCTAAACTTTGCTCATATCTTACATGAAGAGATGCATGTTGTCTCAAGATATTAGGACTAAAATGACCCCACATGAAATAATGATCCATGAAATTTATATGTTCATTAGAGGCCTAATCTCTATGAATAATCTTTAAGGATCTAAGGCACTTTCAGGCTACCAAGAAGCCTTATAGTGTTCCGATGGGAGAAATAGACCCTAAAATGTTTTAAAATGATATTATTCAACCTTTTAATTAATTTGGTGACATTAAAAGGTCTCATGAACACTTTAACATGGTATTATTTATTATGTGCAAGGTATAAGTTGTACGTAATTGATCAAAATACATGGTTGTAGGCTTATTTGAGAATTTGTAGGGTAAGAATTAGCTTTCAAACCAAGTTCAAAGGCACACCAATCCTGGTCAAAGGTTCCATGATCATATTTACACCTTCACAGGTCTCTTATGGTAATATTTGAGCTCTTCAAGTCATCAAGTTGGGTAGAAAGGTAGAAATTCATCATTTTGCTAGCCAATAAGCCTATATGTAGACCTATGGAGTACTTAAAGAGACCTTAATCTCAAGGTATGGAGTTTCAACATGATTTTTTAGGTCTTAAAAAACTATTTTCAATCATTAAAACTTGAAAAATTATTGTCAAACCACTTTAATCACCTCTCACACATGTACAAGCACCTAGGCTAGGGTTTTAGCCATTTCATGGTTCACACATTCATATAGGGTCTCAGGTCCTCAAATTTTACATGGAACATTAATAGTGGGTATTAAAAGTGAATCAAAAACTTTTTATATAGTAACACATGTGTGGGAGTTAATTTGAGCCAAAACTCAATTTTTACACCTAGAGGCTTAATTAGAGAGAGAAAAAATAGAATAAGTACACTTCCACTTGGTGTCAGGTCATGAAATTATACATAGAGCTACAAGGGAATATTGGGTACTCAAAACTATTCTTCTTTTTCCAATATAGTTGTGGATTCTTCTACATAATGAGATTTGTGTGTTTTTTAGGGCTATAATGAATTGACGACAAATGAAAAAATTGGGTGTAAAATGAGGCCTTTAGGAGTGTTTAATGGATCTAAATGGGTTGATTCAAGTATATTATGATTGAGAGAGGTATTCCATGTAGAAAAAGTTCATTCATGAAGATAAAATCAAGTTTTGAGTTATATGGACAATAATGAGATGAAAGGGGTTTCAAGACACCTACAGAGTTATGTGATGATCACCACTAAGATGTCAGTTTAGAGAGATCCTAATAAGATGTAAGGTGTTAAAGAGGAAGACACAAGGTAGTCAAGGTGAGTTGATGGCCAAAAATTCCATGTGTCATTCTTCACAAGCCAAGAGAAGGGCAATTTGAAGAAGAAGACAAAGGTGTCGAACAAATAGAGAAACTCCTATGCCATTTGGAAGAAGATGCATCTTCAAGGAAGAAACATATGTCTTTAGATATATAATGAACCTATTATTCAACCTTATTCTTGATTATAACTCTTTCTAGACACTTGTCAACCTCTCTCTTTTATGCCTCTCTTTCTCTTCTATTCTCATTATCTATAAAAGCAGCCTTGTTTGACTTTGTATTGATCCTCCACTTAGGTATGGTAAATGCCTACCCATTTATATACCTTAGATAAATGAGAAAATATTGGTTTTACTTACTCATTTGACCATGTGTAGTATGTGTGCATGACTCATTGATCTTGTTAGGTATCTTACTTAGTCTTCCTTGGCATGTTGTTCTTTTCTAACACTCATATATAGTTTGAAAGCTTCTTTGTAGGTCATGTGAAGTGTTCAAGTGAAGTGTGAAGGTTGAGTGAGTTTTCTACTTATTTGTGTCATTCTATGACATCTTTATTAGTCCTCCTATGTCAAACATCTATCACAACCTCCAAAATGAAGTGATAATGTAGAGATACAAATTAGGAATAGTGTATGTTCAAGTTAGTCTCATGGTTAATGTGTACATGAAGTTGGTTGGTAGTGGTCAATTAGTTTTGGTGCATCAATTTTGTTAGAGTAGGTATTTCTCTCTTTTCCTAAAATTTGATAGATTAGTGAATGAGCTTAAATGATACATCAAGGGGAGCTATTCCTATAACCTAGAGATTCAATCCACCTATTAGGCCACCCACGGCCTAGGATTGTCTCCATGTTACCCCAAATTTATAAGGTTTCGACAACCTTCCAAGGGTACAAATTTGGGAGATAATAATTTTGGCATGCCCAATCAAAATGGTTTAAGGATTTTTGTTGTTGTCCTTCTACATATCATACTTTGGAGGCATTTAAAAACATTCATGGTAACTCTGAGCTCAATCAACTAGTTGTAGCAACCTATGCATTTGTTCAAAGTAAGTTATATTTTTAATTCACTAACTTGATGAGGTTTTTATGGTTGAGTTTGAAGTAAATTTCATTTTCACTCAAATTGATGAAGTATCTCAAGCCTATGGTATTCCCTATTAGCCCTTTAATGAGCCTTATTAGTCCTATAATGATCCATACTAGTAGTGTACTGATCCTTATCAGCCTTATCATGAGCCATATCAGTCCTATGAATTTTCCACTTTGCCCTCATATGACCCCAATTATATGCCTCAAGAACCTTATCAAGCTCGTTACCCTCCTTACTACCAAGAGTATCACTCTTATCCTTCTTATGAGCCATATCAATCCTATGATCAACCTACACCTCCCCATCTTCCAATATCTCTCTAGGATTATTAGGATGGAAAGGATGAGATGGATAAAAAGATACTAGCGTGTGCAAAAAGGGTTTGTTCAACTTGTCAATATGATGAATTGATTGGTAGATGAGGATATCAACATGGACATCATAGGATATCAACTTGATGTCAGTTTTAAATATTATTAGGTATTAGAGGCAATAAATAAGGATAAAGTCACACCTCCTAGCTCAACTCTAGCTTCTAGCTCAACACCACCTCCCAGCTTAGCTCCACTAATAAATTGCCTCCCCTTACATCAAGTGTAGCCATGCAATCACCAATTGTAAATAAGCCTTAGTTATTAAAGGTTAATTTTCTATGTAATCTTGCATGTAAAGATTAGTCAATATAGTTATAGTTTACTCATACTTGATGTATGCATTTAATAGTTATCATGAGTAATCTATAAGCATGGACACATTGCATAACATCATGTAGGTAAACTTATTTTTGACACAGTTGTGATCAACAATTATTGTACATGTAGTTTTGGAATTAAATTAGAACTAAGGTTTTAATTACTAAGATGTAACTTTGAGTTTTTCATGAACTTAGAGGATGAGGTGACCCTTCCCCAAGTCTATTTATACATGTAAATCCCTCATTTAAAATGGTTAGAGAATTATCAATACAGGAAGAAGTCATTTTTGATTGTCATGCAACTGTGTGGATGTATTTTACTTCTATTTCTATGCAATTAAATATTTTTTTCTTAGTTATTTTGATTTATTAATTTAAAGTATGCAATAGTTACAGAGGATTTTTTTTTTTATCATTTATATCTATTAATTTTAGATGTGCAACAACTATTGAATAGTTAGCAAATATTATTTATCTCAAGCAATTGGTTGACTATCTTGATTTTTAAAGTGTGTAGGAGTGTTTATTTTTGATATAGTCATCTAGGTGTGAGCCATAACTCCCATAGATACCTTTCTAGTCTAAATTATAATCTCCTAAATAAAAGTGTGTAACAACTACTCTAAAATAAAAAACCTTCAATTGAGATCCTTAAGTTTCCTATATTATTTTCTTCAAAAATTTCCTAACTATGTTTGTAAATGAGTATGCAATAGCTACCATTAACAAGAATTACTTATGAGAACACTTTTACACAAAGAAACCAACCTTGGAAGTAACACCTTAAGATCATAGAGCCTTCTATTTTGCCTTACCCTTCCCTTTTTTTGAGGTTTATTTGATTGAGATCTAATCACTTTCAAATAAGGTCCATCCATCTAACCCAACTAGTTTTTAATTTATTTATTAGGATTCATTTCACTACAAGCACACTTGGTTAACAACCTACATGGTTAGCCTACTATTCTTCCACCTGGTTGTTTAACCCATACTTGCAATTCATGCCCTAAAGTGGAATTTACCTCCATTTAAATAATTAAATGTTAGAGACTACCTCATTAAATTTGGGGGTGTGTACAAGACCCACATTAATAGGAAAAATATAGTTCTAGGAGGGCCACTTGTGTGCCTTCCCTAGTGAGAGGTTATCCCCTACGTTTGAGTTGCACTAGAGACACCCAAGAGAGTTATTAGGTATAGGGCCTAAGCCAGTTTTTTAGTTTCAACTTTGTTAGTGTATCAAAGGCCTAGCCTTGTGTCAATTATTCCCATAGTACCTTGGGATAGGACACCTTATATAATAAGAAATATCTAGGACATTAATCCTCCTATGGGCCAACCACCTTGGTTAGTCAGATTTGCTATTGCCATCCTAGGGGATGTGCACACTTTACCAAGGAATATAGAGAAGTATCTACCATATTTATCCCCCTCAGGAGGAAGAACTACATAGGAACATATCAAGTATTTCAAGGATGCTTTGAGGTTAATGAATGTCACTAATGAAGATGTTGCATGCAATATTTTCTCATTTATATTATAGGATGCTGCCTATGATTGGTGCTTCAATCTTCAAGATAACTTAATTAATTCCTAGAATTCATGTCAAAACACCTTTCTTTCCCAACTTAGACAAGTTACCAACCTTGGTATGGTGTATAAACTTTTCACTAGTATGAAGAGGGAGCCTAGTGAGCCAATTCAAGTTTTTAACATAAAATTAAAGAACATATACACCTGACTAAGTCTAGCATACATACCAAATAAAGTTTTAGCCTTAGATATGTAAAAAACCTCCTCAGATATAATAACTGTAGTATTTATATGAAGAGACACTACTATCAACACTTTAGAATTATCATATGAAGAAGCTATCAATATTGATATATATCTTAATCATCATGTACAAGACACCCCCAATATCAATGTTGGGTTCCTAGCTCTGAATCAAGTGCCTCATGTGAATGCACTACCTCCTTTGAGGTAACATATACAAAATCAGAATCATGGTTATATGAATAATCATATATGGATGAATGGTCATCAACAGAACCCACATTTAATTCTATCCAATACTAGAGTTGCCCAGGGTGTAGATTCAACTAAAGCATAATTGGATTTTATACAAATAATGGTCTAGAAGTTGAGTAATGCCTTATTAAGCATGTAGAGGAAGATGGGTAATGCTACTTGATAGAATAATAACCAAAATTCTAGGTTTCAAATATAGAACATACCTTTCAATTAGTTTACAAATAATGTAGAATAACAACAACCCAATAAGTTACCATAAATAAATATAGTGGAAATGACTCTGCCCAATTGGTGTAGAGTTCATAATACATCATAACATGGTGAAATTGAATGTGTAGAATTCTATGTAGAATTTGAAATATTATAGAGGGAGATGGTGAGGTAGGATTTGATGAACAACCCACCAGAGTTCTACCCTGAACCTGGTTCCTCAAACACCACTATGGTATTTGCAACTCACGAGTCTCCTTTCCCAAACGAGGATGATAATAAACTAAAGGATAATTATAATGAGATACATGCATTCTAGTAGTACCAAAAGAGTAATTATAATATGAAGAACAAGTAGCCCTTTACAATGTCTAATCCTCCAAACAACACCATTATTCCATCAAATCCCAGGGTTGATAGTAATCCACCTCCCCCAAAAGGAAATGAACAACCCTAAAATAAGGAAGAATAAAGCAAAGGAGGATACACCATTATTGAAAATAAGAAAAAGATTAAATCTAACATCACTATTCATGAATGGGCTCAGATAATTGAAGATAAGGAACTCCTATGGAGTTATATCATAGGAAAGTCTACTACATAGAAGAAAAAGGATGCTCATACAAATTTTATATATGAGAGTAAGCCAAAAATACCTCATTTTTTATTGACTATTAGAGAATTTATAAAGAACATTCACAATTTTTAAATTTATTCTAGAGCTTCGGCTATCATGATGCCAAATTACATTTGTCAAAAACTTGGATTGAATCCAAGCCCAACAAAGCGGACAATTTCACAGTTAGATGAGACAATGGTGCATGTAGTTAGAGAACTGAATGTTGTATGCATCCAAGTGCATCAAAGCCACATGTACAAATGAATTTTGATATAATTATGGTGGATATCCCTGAAGGATATAAAATCCTCCTCAGTAGATAATGGTCTAAGACATTGAATGGGTATGTAGTGACGATATTATTTCATATTTGGTTACCATGGAGAGGTATTGAAAACCAAATTATAATTAATTGGGAGCCAAGAATGAAGAAACCCATTACATAATAAAACACTAAGAATGAAGAGGTAAAATATGAATATACTAACCTTGGGGTTTATACTTATACCATAAAGTATGAGGTGCAAGAACTAGAAGTCTAGGGACCTTCCCAATTGTGGACTCCCCATTTTGACAGTGTAAGATCTAAGAAAAGATTAGGAATTGGTGTTGAATTACCTTATCCATAAGGTAAGAAACACATAACAACATATTTATTATAGTTCCCTTATACCAATAACAAATCATAATATGAGGCACTAATTTTAGGATTATAGTTTGCTCTTAAAAATAATGCCAAGTAATTGCTAATATATGAAGATTCAAAACTAGTAATCGATCAGGTCAAGAATAGGTACCAATGCAAATTATCATACCTAAATATGTACAAACATAAAGCTTGGGATTTTATTAAGTCCTTTGAGGCTTTAAATGTAGTAGCTATTCCTAGAGAACAAAATCAAGTTATTAATTCATTGCCTACTTCAACTGCCAATCGAGCACCTCTACAAGAGTCTAAGGTATAGAGGTTATCCATTGAGCTAGTACCTTGTCCATATATTATTGATAATGTGAAAAATTTCCAAGTATTTAATGATGACCAGTAGATTTTCCAATTCTTGATTAATGCAAGATAATTTGAGTCTCAAATAATTGATGATGAGGAGATCAATTATCTATACCAAGAGGAATTGGGAAAAAAGGAGTCATTTAGTTGAAAGAAAAATGAATTCCTTTAGTAATGGTTTCTTTGGAAAGGGAATTTGATTTGGATCTCTAAGCATAGTAGTAAATACACCCTAAAGTAAATGAATCTAAGTTCAAAAAGGAGAATTTAAGGGACAAGTATGATCTATACTACATCAACATTGGCCTCAAATCTACTCTAGAAGAAAGATAAAGGGTGAATGATGTACTTACCCAATATAAAGATGTGATTGAATGGATGTATGAAGACTTGAAAACCTTTAACCAAATGATAATCACCCATAAATCCTACTAAAGCTAGACCACAAGCTGTTTAGACCTATGCACTTAATTTGAGATTATTTTTAGTTTTCGTGGCCACCTAATCAAATAACAATTAAGTCACTAGGCTTAATGGCTTAGTAGGCCTACTTGGGTCAACAAAGAGAGATGAAAGCTAGCATATAGGGGATGCTATGAGATCAATTTAGGTTCATAATACCCCTATCATTGATGCATAAAGGTGAACAAATTCACTTCGTATTCAAAATGGGAGGTTGAATCAATTATCCTTGGCTTAATCAACACGTAAGGGAGGGGGGATGCTTAGTAACTCATGGTGGCCTAGTTAAGCCACTTTAATGTTGTAACTATCAATAAAAAGGGATATTTGACTAGATTTAGGCATGACCATGATTTTAAAGAAGTCAACCAAGTCTGACCCAGCCTCCACCACTCCTTCTCAACACCTAAGGCGTTCATTAAAGACCACCAACACATAGAAGGAGACACATGAAGGCTGTTATGGTTAATAAAACTATTGTATGAGTGAACTATGGTAATTTATGACCTTTTATCTACACCTTCATGCCCTTATCCCTTTTTTATCTTATCCTTGTTTTATATTTTGAGCTCTTAGGCCATTGTATATCATCCCTCACTTGGGTATGAGGAAACTCTACCTAGATTTGCACTTATAGACCTCTAGGACTAATTAATGAACTATTGTAGATTCTTCATGATTATACTCTAGTGTGTATATGCTAGTTATGATATACATAAGTGGTATATTTTATCCCTTATAGGTCCATGCCTCACCTAGCTACTAACAAGTGTTCTATGTAGGTCATATAGTGTGTTAGGGTACTTATGGCTAAGTTCAGAGTGGAAGTTTGACTATAAGTGCCTTAAACCAGGACTTCCTTTCATTACCCTCATGCTCTAGTCATCTAAATCATCTTCTATATGAAACATTATTGCCTATAAGATATTGAAGACAATGATTCAACTTCATGTATTATCCATTAGTGTTGTTTAAGGTTAAAGAGAGTGGATATCTATATAGGTGCATCACCATTTTTATATTAGGTTTCCTTTTATGCACATCCTCTATACCTTTTCACCCTAATTAGTATTACTTAGCAAATTTAGCCATAATAGATGCATCACAGTAGCTAGCCATATAATCTAGAGGTCTATCCCAACCATAGGTCACCCATAGCCTTGGGATATTACCATGTTACCCCAACCTTGGAGGAAGGGCTGAATAATCCCTTCCTAGGGTGAAGTTGGAGTGTTAATAGTTTTGGCATGCTCGATGGGACTAGATTAAAGCATTATAGAACTCTCTTATAACACTTGGTCTTCTTAGAGAGATTTAAGCACCTCAGTAGTAAATTGGAAGTCCGATTTTATACTGGGAGACATCATAAGGTCATCATCTTTGGGGTAAGGATAATTATTATTGGTAGTTTGCTTTGTAGTTGTGTCATGATGTGTAATGGTTACATATGGAGAAAACTTCTATCACACACCTCCTTTTCATCAGCCCTATGAATCCTATTAACATTATATTGACCCATATTAGCTATAAACTTCTCCATACTTCTCTCATACTATCCCAACTCATCCTCCTTATCACCATGTTGTCCCTTATAGTCATCCTAAGCAAAGTGATGATGATTTGAGCTTAGAAATTGAGAAGTTAAAGGAGGAAATGGATAGATTCAAAGAATGCCTTAGGTAGAAAAAGGAGGTTAAACATCAAGCCTTTATCCATCAAAACATTCTTATAGACTAAGAATAACTAGCCAAGGTAATCATTGACTAACAACTAATTCACAATCAGATATAATTCTCTTGATCAAAATAAACAAGGAGAGTAACCATGGATCTATACCTTCTACCTCATTTAAATGTCAATCCAGGGATGTAGACTTGATAGGATGATGCCACTGTATGTGCACATTCAAACTCTAATTTGAAATTATGATAATTGTATCTAAGATGATGAAGTGATATAAATGAAATGCTTATGCATGGGAAACTTCCTAAAATAAATCTTAAACAAGAATTCAATTCACATAATTCAGAAATGAAACATACAATGTTTAAGGAAATCAAATAACATGCTTAACTAACTAGATAGGTTGGATTGTTGCTGTAAACTTCCAAAGGGGGCCCTTCCTCCTTCCAACTCTAGCTTCAATCCTTCCTTTTACAACACTATATTTAACTTAGAATTACTCACTCATATTAATCAAAAGTGTAACAATGAATTACTGCATGAAGTTACAATCACAATTGCTTAACACAATGCACTTTTGACAATCTCTATTCAACATGTCCTATTTTTGATATATCTCAACTCTAATTTTATGTATTTATATAATACAAAGGAGATTATTTTATGAAAAACAATATATACATTCTATTTTAATATACATTTGAATTGGAATAACCAAAATTGGTTCTTTTCACTAAAGATATTCTTCATGTGAATCTTGTGACTCTGTTGTAGGAAAACATGGCCGTTTCATTCTTCAATTGCTTCTTTATTGAGCTCCATGGAGGCTAGAGTCATTCCTATGAGTTGGTTAGAAGAGAATCAAAATCTATTCATCTATGACTTTGGTCATGTAGTGGCTTTGGGATGGTCAGTGTAATGAGATTCCTTTTGCTACAGGATGCTCTATGCTATATACCTATTTTTTCAAAACATCTTCAAAACACATACATATAAAAATCATCCTAAAGTAATAGACAACCATCATATATTTAATTTTAATACATAATTTCAACTATTTAAAAGAGTTTGAAAACATAATGCTATATGGTTCATGGAATTAGGGAATTATATAGAAAAGTGTTTCAAAAACATGGTAAACAAGTAGGATGAGCATAATAGATGAACATAATAACATGAAATTTATGGGTCTCATCACACCCTCTAACTTAAGCTTTTGCTTAACCTTGAGCACCATACTTATTCATTCCTAGTGCACAAAGAACTCTAAAATCCATGGGTTCTACAACACCTTTGGCAAGGTGAGCATAAAAACCCTACCTCTACTCAAATATTTTCTAGCTTTTGGCTTCTCAGGGTTTGTCCACTAGGATTTTGTCCTACCAATTTAGAACAAGATACCAAAATAAGGGTGGATGTAACTTTAGGTTTAATAATTTCAATCCCATGTCACCTATAGGAAGAATGTATTGTGTAGTCTTTTTAAATGTTGTATTAAAATTAAAAGGGGAATAAGGCTCCCTCTTCTTTTGTGTAGTAGTGAGATCATTCTAGCATTTGATACAAAAATCTTTGGCTGAAGGACCAGTAGAAGTTCTCAACCCCAAATAATTTTTTTGAATCTCATCTCATTTCTATCCAAACCAAGTTTTAACTTCTTTTTTTAACATGATATTGTCCCATTCAACTAATACAACATCAGGTGCCATTGATTCACCCCTAATAAGTAACTAGATTTCATCTTCCTTTATCTTGTATTCTACTATTTCTCTTTTTCTTTTCTATTCATTTAACTAATATGATAAAAATGCTTGCAATTGAACATCTCTAACATATAGATTGGGTTTCCATTTTCTATCATACAAAACAACATAATTATGTAGGTAGAACTCACACAATTATGCTTGTTCTTCCTATGAACGTAATTTATAAATGGAAAAGAAGGAAAGGGGATTAATGACTTTATGGGGCATATCACAATAAATTCTCATAAATCTAAACTTGTGTCATTGTTCTTCAAGATAAACTAAGTAAACTTTTGTAGGAGGCCTACAATCAAGGAGTTATTGTGTTATACCAGTCATGTCCTCAACTTTCTATTTCAATTTGGTGATGATATATTCCTTTAACTTATTTTTCTCTTTAAATTTCCTATTTTATTTCCTTAGTTCCTTCATAGATTCAAATTGATTATCCATCCAATTCAATAGTTTAGAAGATATCATAAAATAGGTGTGATACCTGACCTTAGGGGCAACTTTAGGTTTCTCATGCTGATTGACCTCTATAGAAGGTTGTGGAATGTTGGCTGTAGAGTGATCCTTGACTGAGGGATATAGCTGACAAGCTGCTATAACAAGTACATCTAGACCTCCACTAGATTGATCTTGTAGATTCTTCCTTAATTTCTCAATTTATTACAAAGCTTGATCAAGAGTGAAAAATTCCACTTGCACTATAGTAGGTTGATCCAATTGTTTAGTTTCTTCCTACACAGGGTCCTCTTGCAACTCTTGTTATTCTCATTCTTATACTAGTTCCTCATACAATTCTTCAAAATTGTGTTCCACTTCTTATTCTTCTTCATGCATTTATTCAAGATTGTGCTCAACTTGTTGTTCTTCATCTTTCATTTCTTCAAGAATTTGATTCATTAGCTTCTCATAGAATTCTTCAAACTATGCTAAAATTATTTTGCTTCTTCCTGATAGAATACTGGAGAATATTCTTCCCTGTCTGTTTCAATCTTAATAGATTCATTTTTAATAGTAGTCCTTTCTTCTCTAGATTCTTTATTTATTTGAATAATGGAAGAAGGCTTAGTTATCATTTTTCTTTTTAATAAATGAGATCTACAAGGAGTGGGGGTTACTTTGGTTTTCTTGGAAGAAGATGGGTATTCCTCCTTAGACTCATATGAATTGGGTTAAAGAATGAGTTTCCTCTCTATCTTTCTCTCAGATCTCTCTTTAGGTTCTTGTGTTGCTAGAAGAATAGCTTCTTCTGTAGGTTCTTGTGTGGATGTAAGGAGGTTTTCTACTGTAGGTTCTTATGGTTCCATAGGGAGGGTTTATTTTGATTTTTTACTCCTCAACTTCTAATTCTTCTTCTATTTCATTTAATTTTCTATCACTCTCTTCATTTCCTGTTATTTGGAAAAATTCCTCCTAATTGATGTTAGGTATAGTTCTTTGCAAATAATCTTTAACAAGTAACTGGATGAGACAATGGTAGGAGAGAGATTTATAATTACCTTTTTGAAAAGCCTTTGACATCTTGGTGATCATATGAGGCAAAAAGTTAGGAATGTTTATCACTCCGTGCCACAAATGATTCAGGAACTTGAAGTGTATACCATGCAATATTGAATACCTTCCTTCGTAGATGAAATATCTAAAGATAAACTTAGCAGCCTTAGCCCATATTCCTAAGAGAGACAACCTTGTGGTGCCCTACTTTGAGGTTTCCAGTCATTCATTTACTTTGCTAAACCTTCATCTCTCAACCTTGACATCATATTTGTCTTGCCATTCCTCCCCTATTCTAGGTAGTCTCGTTACTCTACTGATGGCTATTTTTGTCAACTTTACTTCCATCAATTTTACCATGGTTAAACTATTATGAAATGTAATAGAAAATTCCTCCACAATTCCTTCATCCATGGACTATATTTTCTCAAAATACTACATCCATCCTCTATACGAAAATAAGGTTAAGATTTTTGGGCTATTGGTTAAGGGAGTAATATCCAGTGGTTCATGTTTTAACAAATTACCTCCCATAGTACCTGAGTTATGGGTTTGGGTATTTATAGTAATGATTTTGGGAAATAGTGGAATGATTTGTGACTTATAGACTAAGAGGTGAAATAATCCTTTTGTATTAATGAGAAATCTCCTCCCAACTTAATCTATCACTTGTCCTTGAGAGGTGAAGGCTGATGTGCACAAAACACTCATGGGAAGAGTAAGGGGTGGAAATAGTAGTTGTGTCAATGGTCACATCAATAATAATGGAGATATTAAGTAGGTGTGATAAGGAGAGGATACGGTGATGCATTGATAGCATTAAGTCTTATCATCTTTAGAAATAATTAAAATGTATGATAGGAAATAAATATAGAATAATTACCATATTACCTATAAAAATACCTTTCATAAATACACAAATGATGATGTGAAGTGGTGATAATAGCATATGCTAGAGTTTGAGTGGGAGAAAATTCTTGATGTAGGATGGAATGTAGGAAGACATCCTATATCAAGATATGTGTCTTGTAGCAACAAGTTTTATCTTATAGTCATAAGTTTTATCTTGTAGTGGTAAGTTTTTCACTTGTAGTGATAAGTTTTCCATCCTGTAGCAAGAAGTAAAATGTATTTCTACTCCAAGGGAATGAATCTACAAGAAAAAGCAAGAGAAAAAAATATTTTTATTGCATTATTACCTTCTCTCTCTCTCTCTCTCTCTCTCTCTCTCTCTCTCTCTCTCTCTCTCTCTCTCTCTCTCTCTCTCTCTCTCTCTCTCTCTCTTCTTTTTAACAAATGTCGATTAGCCAGTGACCTGGTTTTTTGAGATAACATCCATTAGCAATGCCTGAAGGTTTTCATTGATAATTTTTTTGTTTTTTTCTATATTTTCTATCAAAAATCAACTAAACTCATAAGAATATAGAGGGTAATATTTTATTCAACCTAAACCAAGCCATTAGGAATGACTTGTTCTTGGCTGTAAGAAGCTTATTTACTCTTGGAAAATATTAGAGAAAGGTTGACATAAATACCATTTGACTATAGGAACAGGTTGATTTGCTTCATGAAGAAGAGATAGATGTTATTCTTCAAGAATTTTATGAGTGAGAGTTTCCTTGGAAAATGGTTTCTTATACAGCTTGAGCTTATAGCCATTAACAAGCAGTTAAAACTAAACAGAGTTAATGGTTGT
Organism: Torreya grandis; assembly: GCA_037957365.1. NCBI lineage: Eukaryota > Viridiplantae > Streptophyta > Pinopsida > Cupressales > Taxaceae > Torreya > Torreya grandis. The sequence continues at coordinate 307,184 of JARHVA010004286.1, read as the reverse complement.
GATATTTACAACTCTATTGTCAAAAACTCATTTAATATCATAAGGCCTAAGCCATCTAGATGGTATCTTTCCTTCATGATCTTTATATTTAGAGTAAAAAAGGAGTGCCTAGTCTTTTGGTTGGAAATTCTTAGTCTTGATGTTCTTATCATGCCATCTTGCATGTTATCTTTGCACTATTTTAGTATGATGAAGTGATTCCTTTCTTAGCTCATCAAGGGAATTTAGCTACATGATCAAATATTATTGAGATTGAGAAAGATCTAAACCCAAATCAAGTGTTATTATTAATTTCTTATGTTCAAACTCAATGGTTAGAATAGTTTTTATCATAAACTAGTCTATATGGAGTGAAACTAGTTGTAGTTTTCCAAGTGATTTTATAAGCCCAAAATGCTTATAGAAGTTGAGTTGACCAATATTTTCTATGCAAGCTGATAGTCTTAGTGATAATATTTTCTATTTCTCAGTTTGTCACTTCTACTTGACCATTTGATTGAGGATGGTAGGGGGTATATTTCTTGTGTCTGATTTCATATTCTTTTACCAAGGTAGTTGTGAGGTCTGATATGAACTATGGGCCTTGGTCTATGATGATCTCTCTTAAAACTCTATAGCAGGTGAAAATATCTTCATAGAGGAACTCAACTACCTTCTCATCTTGAGCATGGGTTAAGGATTTGACTTCTATCCATTTGATGACATAATCAATGTACACCAGTATGTATTCTTTATTGTTGGATTTAGGATCAATGAGACCTACAAAATCTAGTCCCCATTTGTCAAAGGGTTCCAAAACTAGTTGTGTCTATAATGGCATTTCATTAGAGTGAGTGGGACTTCCCATAAAATAGCATTGATCACATCTAAAAGTGTAAATCATGGCATCTTTATACAAATAAGTCCAATAATATCTAGCAGTGAGTATTTTCATGGTTGTCCGTTTGGAAACAAAATGACCCCCACAGGGCTCATCATGGTAGGATATGATAATGTCATAAGCTTCATCTTCTTAGATATATCTTATCATAATTGAATTTGGTCTAGTGATAAAACCATATCCTATAATCTAGGAATAATGTCTGCTCTTTTGGATTAAGTGCTATTTATCCCTAGGTGAGAAATGTTGTGGTAGTGATCTTGTAGCAAGATAGTTAGCAATATCTATGAACCAAGGGTATTGAATTATTGCAAAAAATAAATGTTCATTAGGAAAATAATCATCAATAATAGGACTGTAATCATCATTTTGTAGTTGAGATAGAAAATATGCTACTACATTATTTTTACCAAGTTTGTCCACAATGGTAATATCAAATTCCTAAAATAAAAACGACCAATAAATTATCTTGCTTGTTACAGTAGGTTTGTTCATTAAATACCTTATTGCTACATGATTAGTGTAGATGAATACTTGGTAACCTATTATGTAGTGCCTAAATTTGTTTATGGTATAGACAACGATGAGAAATTACTTCTTTATTATAGTGTAGTTTAGTTCAGCCCCTTGAAGATTATTGCTAATAAAATAAAGATTTATCTTTTTGGCCAAGGACAACTCCTAGAGTGGTGTCAGATGCATCTATATGAATGTGAAAAGGATTATTCCATTTAGGTACTCTTAGAATAAGAGTTGTTATAGTTAGGTCTTTAAGTTTTTGAAAGGCAATTTGACAATCATTAGTCAATGTAAATTCAAGATCTTTAGAAAGAAATCCAAACAATGGGGTAGAAATTTTACTAAAATCTTTGATGAATCATCTATAATAACCAGTATGTCCTAGAAAAATTATAATATCCTTTTGCTTCTTTGGTGTGGGTAGATACTTGATGATACTTATCTTTGCTGGGTCAACTTGAATTAAAGTAGGGGATATGTGATGTCCTAACACAATCCCTTCAGTCATAAGTATGTACCACTTTTCATTGCTCAGAGATAATTAATGGTCCTAATAGTGTTAAATAACTTTCTCCAAGTTGGTCAACATTTCTTCAAATATCTACCCATAGACAGTGAAATCATCCATGTATATTTTAACATAGTCATGGGAGAGATAAGAAAATATGCTCAACATAACCTATTGAAAAGTAGTTAGGGCATTGTAAAGACCAAATGGCAAGATGACATAGGCATAGGTTCCCCAAGAGAAAGTAAAAGTGGTTTAGTCTTGGTCTTATGGAATAATTCATATTTGATTATAACAACTATATCCATCTAGGAAAGAAAATTACTTTTTTGTTAAAATATCCAATACTTGATTAGTAAATGGAAGGGGAAAGTGATCCTTCTTGGTAGCATCATTCAACTCTCGGTATTCAACATAAATATGCCATTTGAGACTTTTTTTAGAAATAATGACTAAGGGAGAGGCTCGTTGGCTGTCTAAGATAGGGTAAACAAATCCTACATCTAAGAGTTTTTGTAGCTCAGTTTTTATAATATCTTTGATTGCAAGATTCATTCATCTTTGGGGTCACAAATAGGTTTGCATTCTTATTTAATGTAAATGTGGTGCATACAAAAATCTTAGGGTATTCCTATTATATCATGGTAATCCCAAGAAGATGCTGTTATGTGCCTTCTTAGCATTGTAAGTAACTGAATTTCTTGCTATGGTGTTAAAAAAGTGCTGATGTTGAGAGGTTTATTTGGTAGGATGTCTTCTTGCTTTGTTAAAGACAACATGGTCTCTATGTTGGTGATTAAGGAAGCATAACTAAATTGATGGGGAAATAATTGATGGAATGCCCAAATGTCTCTTGTAGTTTTAGTAAAGTCAATCTCAAGAAAGGTATTCTAAAGAGAGCATAGTGTACAGTCTAATAGGTTGGTTGCTATAAGATCTTGTCAATAGGTGTTTTGTAGGATACCAGTTAGGATAGTGTCTTTTTATTGGGTTGTAGAGTTGGACTCTGATCAATTGTGTAGAGAGTATTTAATAAGATAGATTATTCAAGGTCATCAATCTAAGAGATTGGTCCATCTTTTGGGGAAGGCTAAGCTAGTGGATACAACACCAATTTCTTGGTGTCATTTCTATTGGAAATTATCATTTTTCCTAACCTGTAGCTAATAAAGGCATTAGTGGTAGCCAACTATGGGCGACCAAGGATGAGAGGATAACCCAAAAATTTAATATTTGGATATAAGACAATAAATTCTATTGGATATTTTTAAGAATCCATAGTGATAACAAAGTCCTCAACAATTCCTTTAGGGTTAACAATTGATCTATCAGTGATCTAGAGGATGGTAGGTGTTGGATGGAGAGTGGTAAAATTCAATTGCTACATGGTCTCCATGGTCATCACATTTATGGTTGAACCTAAGTTAATTAAAGTATTAGAAATAGGTTGGTCATGGATGTTAACATTAACTACAAGACTTCCTAGATCAAAATATTTTGGGGGAACTATGTTTCTCAACATAATATCTACTAATTGGCCAATGACCTAGACTATTTTAGGATCCTTCTTCTTTCTTCCTAGTTTTTTCAAACATAGCTCTCGAATAGCTTTATTATAGATAAGAACATCCTTTATTGCTTGAAAGAGTGGAATTTTGATATACACATTCTTGTGTTGTCCCAGGATATTAAATTTAGGCTCTTATTTAGGATGTCATATGTTCAATCTCTCTGAAAAAGGAGGGTTGTCAGTTTCTTTTTGATTTTATAATAGAATTGGCTCAGGGTTGGTTATGGATGGCTATGGATTAGTATAAAGTAGATCTAGTTTAAAATGTTCTATCATTATGGGTGAGGTAGGTTGTAGAGGAACATGACCTGAATAAAGTTGAACTTGATTAATATCCAAAGTGTATGTTGGATATTGCATTATTTTAGTGGATTATGTTGGTTGAACTAAATTATTAGAAAGATTGGGAATGGGTTGGTGGGTAATGGAGTAGTTCAAATAGGTTGTTGAGTGCTTGGAATTATGTCCTATTTTTTTTGGTTGTTGCATTTGCTAGGGAAAGCCTTTATTTCCTCTCCATTGCTATTGCCATGGATTAGAGGGATAGAACCATTACTAGTTTTAAAATTATCCTTGGTGAGGTTGTTGTCCATTCTATTGCATCTATAACTAATTATGGGGTAACTACCAATTTTTTGAAACCAATTTGGATTGGGTATATTCATCCAAGAACTGTATTGAGGATCATTTGAAAATTGAGAATTTGCAAACATAGAGTTTGATGGCATACATGGTCTTTGTACCCTTAGTTTTTGTTGAACCATAAAAAACACTTAGTTCTCATCTTCTCCTATGGCATGTTGTTCTACTATCTCAAGATTTTCCTTGATGATACTAGATACTTGACCCTTCATGGAATGGCATGTGTAATCCATCTTCTTTCTACATTTAGAACAATAGGTAACTGAGGTTTTCTCAATTTATTCTTGCTTCCTCGTGTATGTAATGTATCAAGCTGAGTATCTAGGTGATTGATGATGTCCCGCTTCATATCCTAGAGTAAGCTGCTAAATTTACCTTTAGATAGTCCTAAAGTAGATACTATAAGAAGTGTTTAACCTCTACTTTTGTTTATGGTTGATTTGGAGTAGTTCATACATAGAACTGTTAGTTCATCAAATGGTAGTGTAGAAACATCACCACTAGACATTAGATCTAGTGCCTCCAAACAATCATCTCTAATTCCTTTTAGGAATATTAGCTTGACTAATTCCTTGTCCATTATGTCTATTTGGATTTTTTCAAGATGAACAAAAATATTTCCATATACTCCTCTAGTGACTCGTCATCAGCTTGAATCTTTCAAAAAATGTCATCTCTTCTATAGTTTTTGCCTCTATAATAATCTTGATATTTCATTAGAAACTTCTCCTTCATTTATTCCCAAATATAAATGACATCCTTTCTAAGTCCCATGAAACATATAAGTGCTACATCTTTGAGTGTTGCTAGAAATAGTTTGAGTTTTTGAACATATTAATTATAATCATAGCTACGACATAAGATGTTGAACTCAAAAAGAAATGTATCTAGATCCTTAGACACTTTTCCTCTAAAACTAGGGAGGGCAGAGTGATGGATATTTTTCACGGGTAAATTTACATCAAGAGTAAGGATAGGAAATTTGAAAGTATAAGACTCATTGGTAGTGTTTTCTTCATGGTGATCCTCCATGAATACTCTTTGTGTTGGTAGACAAGAGGTTGATACTACCCAACACTCAAAATTCTTATCAATTCTTTTATTTTTTGAGGTGTAGAAGATGGAGACTTTATATTTTTACTTAGGAATGTATTGCTTCCTATAAAATAGGGATGGTTTGGAGGTTTCAAAATATTCAGCTAGTGTCTCAGCAAAGAGTCTTTCTAAATTGGAAGATTTTATTGGCCTAGTGTTTCTTCTAGGTGCAAGAATAGCTTTGAATGCCTCCTTAGTATGAAATTTGGGTGATGGAGGGAAGTGAACTTTAGATTCCTAAGTATGATGTGGTAATGTGGTAATTATTAAAGGTGGTACATGTGGTTCTTTCCTAGGGGTATGAACTTCTATAAGATCTCCAGCTTGTGCTACCAGTCTCGCCAAAAATTCTTCTTTCTCAACCTCTTCTATTAACAATTGTGAGTAATTTTTAGGAATTCCTTCACATTCCTTAGTTGATGTAGGATGTATTTTAGATATTGTATCAATCTTCAATGATTTAGGCAAAAATATTTCTATGTAGTCCCCTTCGCTTTGCATATGTTAACCTTTTTTTTAAAAACTTTTTGCCCACCTTGCTTGCACAAGGTTACTATATATGGGTTTTTTTGAAAATTTTCACTATCATAATTGAAAAAAGAGAAATTTTAAACTATGAAAGTAGGAAATATTTAATCTAAAAAAATAATAAGCTTTGGAAAAATAATAAACATCCAAAAATAATTGATATCAAGATTGAAGATTATAAGTGTGTGACACCCTTCCCCAGTAATGATGCCAAAAATAAATAGTAGTTGATTCAAAATCAGATATACTTCTCTTGATAAAAATGAATAATGAGAGTAACCATGGATCTATACCTTCTATCTCATTTAAATTTTAACTTAGGGACATATACTTGATTGGATAATGCCACTATATGTGCACACTCAATCTCTAATTTGACATTCTGATAATTGTATCTAAGATGCTAAAGTGCAGTAAATGAAATGCTTATGTGTGAGAAGCTTCCTAAAATAAATATTAAACAAGAATGCAATTCACACAATTTATAAATGAAACATACAATGTTTAAGGAAATCAAATAACATGCTTAACTAACTAGATAGGCTAGATTGTTGATGTAGCCTTTTAAAGGGGTCCCTTCTTCCTTCCAACTCTAGTTTCAATCCTTCCTTTTACAACACTATATTGAACTGATAATTGCTCACTCATATTAATCAAAAGTGCAACAATGAATTACTGTATGAAGTTACAATTACAATTTCTTAACACAATATTTTTTTGACAATCTTTATTCAACATGTACTATTTTATATATATCTCAACTCTACTTATATGTATTTATATACTGCAAAGGAGATTATTTTATGCAAAATAATATATACATTCTATTCTAAGATAAATTTGAATTGGAATAACCAAAATTAGTTCTTTTCACTATATACATTCTTCATGTGAATCTCGTAACTCTGCTATAGGACACCAAGGCCATTTCATTCTTTAACCACTTATTTATTGAGCTCTATGGAGGCTAGAGTCATTCCTATGAGTTGGTTATAAGAGAATCAAAAGTTGTTCATCTATGGATTTGGTCATGTAGTGGCTATAGGATGGTTTGTGTAATGAGATTTCTTTTTTTGCAGGATGCTTCATGCTATATACCTATTTATTCAAAACATATTCAAAACACATACATAGAAAAAACATCCTAAAGTAATAGACAACCATCATATATTTAATTTTAATACATAATTTCAACTATTTAAAAGATTTTGAAAACATAATGCTATATGGTTCATGGAAGTAGGGAATTATATGAAAAAGTGTTTCAAAAACATGGTAAACAAGTAGGATAAGCATAATAGATAGACACAATAACATGACATTTATGGGGCTCATTAATCACCACTTTTCCTCTCCTTACCTATGTGATTATTGGAGACTCCTTGGTCAATAATTGATTGTTTGATGATAGAGCAAGTAATTCATTTATTCCTAAGCTTGTAGCTGATAAATTGAATTTTATATATGAACCTTATTTTAAATTTAAATTATAATGGAATGGATCATATAAAATGAAATATGGCCTCATCAAATACCTACAACTTACCCTTCATGCTTACCCTAAGATCTCAATTACATAAGACATTTTTTATTACAAACTTACCAACTCGTTTTGCTCTATGTTTATCAAATGAATTTATGGCCAAAATTAGGGGGTATTTATCCTTTGATTTGTCTTATATGGTATGCAAGTTGGGTATGGTGTCAAAATCAGATCTTGACTAGTCTCCAAATTTCATCTTGATCCTTACAAAACAAACATCTCAATTACAAATTATCTTCATCCTCCTACCCCTAGTCAACCTCCTTGTGTTCTAGATGCACTTCAAGATCCAATACCTTCTCAAGAGCCTATGATAACTTTAGCTTGGAGGCCTTCATGGACTAGAACCCTAGATTATGTTATACCTATTCTTGAGAGAGAAATTTCTCCTATACATATTCAAAATCAAGAATAAGAGAAGTGTATGGAGACTAGTTTAGGAGATGTCTCAAGTTTTCCAAGTTTCCCATCTATCCTTCATACTAAAATCATTCAAAAGGATCACTGTACATCCAATTTTGATATGGTAATTTAATAATGGAAGAATAAGAATGTAGTGTCCAAGTTTGATACTCTTAAGGCAACAAGTTGGAAGAGTACTGTAACAATTATCAAGTAAGCTAATGAAGAGTATGAATTTGACTCAAGAGAGGATGGTTAGTATGGGGTTAGTTCTAAAATGAAAACAAAATGAAATAAACACACTAATTAACATAACATATCTAGGCCTAAAAATTAGGGAGAGATTAGTTAACAAACATGAATAAAACACACAACTGAAATGCAAAAAAAACCCTCTTTTACCTTCCTTGGATGCTCCAAAGTGCTTGTTGTATTGGCTTGCTTGACTTGTGCTTATAAAGTCCTTGGCAATGGAAGCTTGTCTACCTCCATCTCTCCTTGGCACCTTTGGATTGTGGCTTGGCTTGGATTAGAATCAATTTGGCATGGTAACACTAATTGCAATGGCTTCTTGAAGATATTTGTGCATTATAACTTTACACCAAAATAACTTAGAAATGATGTTCATGGCCTCTCTATTTATAGATTTTTGAGATTAATCAGAATTAGCCTGAACCATCCATCTCAAGATTGAGATGTGTGGCTAAGGATTAATCCAATTATGTAATTAAAATCCATAAATAGGCTCATCAATATTTGAGATAGAGGAGCAATTAAGAGGCATGGAGGGATTTGATGAAGCATGGGAGGCATGAATCCTAATATTTGTGGCATTTATGGCCTAGGGATGTCTTCCCAAGAAATGAGGTCACCTGATGATGTAGGTATTCGATATTCATTTCCAAAACAAATTATTCAACAAGTTTATATGAAATTCTTAATTAGGATCTAACTTGGATTAATTATCTCTAAGCATAATCAAGCACTTTGTGCACAAATTACTCAAATTGATTAGGATGCCTTGTTATCAATCTAAAATTCAATTGGATTAGAATTGGAAGGCAATATTAGATGTGTTGGATCCATTATCCCATTTAGGATGTTACCGACACCAAATGACAAAGGCATGTATCTGGTGTAAGAGATTTGATAGGAAAGAGCAATCTAGAACATCTACGTGTAAAATTGGCATTTTAACTCAGAATGATTTGATCAAAGTTAGCTGGCCCATAAATTGGCATTTGAATATGTCAGTTTCAAATCTTTTAGTGTGTTTTAGTGTTTTTAGGCCAAATTGTGCATTTTAGGTAGAAATTAGTCAAAACCCTGATTGGAGGTTATTGGTGGCCAAATTTAGGTGTCTACAAGTTAGAAATACTTGATCAGCATAATGCTTCATGAGTGAATGGTAGGAATGATAGTGAAATTCACGTATTTTCAATTGATCATGAAGAGATTGCCTTTAGGGAAGACTTGGGGAACTTTTGTTCAAGTTTAGATAATCTACCTCTACCCCATGAGGAGCTTGGGAAGGGAATTAAATGTCAAGATCTAGGAAGCACAATTGATTACCAAGCAACTAAACATGCAGAATTACCCAAAAGTAACAAGTAACTAGAATTTAGAAATAACACAGAATATGAGAGACAATACCCAATCGTATTAATACTCTTCCAGAAGGAAATACAACAAAGAAGATGCCACAGTCTTCTTCCTTACACACCTCTAGGGCTCCCACACCTCTAGGGCATAAACAGTAAATCTCTTCAAGAGTTATCTCTCTTGTAATATCAATTACAAACACAACTCAACATATAAAGCTGTCAACCAGTCAGTAACAGAATTGCCAGTACACTGAGTACACACCGCACTCCAAGTACACAACGTACTCTAAGTAGATCTCCCCTGATATTGCTACCTATTGTGTTGCTAACCTCCCTGATCTTGCACACCTACAAATCACCCTGGTTATGCACACCTACAAACCTAGATCTCGTACACACATACACCTGTAAATCAACTAATCTTACTTACACATGTAGATCTCCTAACCTAGCCTTGCACATCTGCCGACCAAGATCATACACACATGAAGAACCCTTTTGATTCTCCAAACTAGTACCCCTATGGATCTTCTACCAGAACTTGCACAACCTATAGCTCTACCTGATCATACACACTCGACACCCTTATGGAACTAGGAGGAACACACCTTGCTCTCTTCACTCTGAAGGAGCTAACCTTGCTCTTACTCAACTAACACAAATTACAATACAACCCATGAGTCTATTATATAGATCTCATGCAAACAATCATTAGACATCCAATTACAATAATTAGATCCATAGCTCAAGACTAAAATTAGTCTTTAACATGCAAACAACCAATTCGTTAACTAACTATTCATCAACTAGCAGTTTTGGAACCACAGAGGTGACCGATGTTGGTCCCTGTCTGGCTGGAGATGACCGACATCGGTCGATACTAACCGATGTCAATTGCTCTGCTCACTGGATATGATTGACGTCAATTGATTAGACTAACATCAGTTGCTCTGCAACTTAGCAACCTCTCAACAACCTCCTCCATGTCTGTATCAGTGAAGCTTTTAGCTCTACAACTGAACAATCTCCCACTTGGAGATAAACAAATGCACTATACCTGTACCTGTACACTATCTAATCTATTTCCTAGCTTGTATCCCTCTTCAAGCTCAATCTTGAAGACCAACCACCACACATCCTATGGTGCAACCCCTGTCATCCAAGTAACCTGCCATATCTGAAGTACCTAACCCTGCATAACAAGAATCCCTGCTGTTGGTCCCTCTCAGATACCTGAGAACCCACTGAACCACTTTCTAGTGCTTCCTTCCTGGATTGACTACAAACCTACTAACAACTCCCACTACTGGGGAAACATTAGGGAGTACACATGTACTCAACCTCATCATGTGATTGGGGACCCTATTCTGTGAACTGTCCATCCATAGGTGTGCTTGCCATACTGCATCCTGCACTACCTTCACACAATCATCTTATGACAACATCAACTTGTGATCTTCCCTGTCTCTAGGATTACTCATGCCAAAGAATTTTGCTGCTCCCAAATTTTTTATGACATACCACTGAACTAACTTTACATTTAGTTCAGTAACTCCCTGTATGTATGCACCTACAACAAGCACATCATCCACATACAGTAATAGGATAATGTAGCGACCATTATCCAACCTAGTAAAGAAACACACAATGGTTATAATGACACTGACTAAAGCCATGCTTTGTCATACACCTGTCAAACTTGTACCACTGTCTTGCAGCTTCCTCAAGACTATATGACCTGGCCTTCTGTCTCATGTGTCCATTCTCTCTATTCTTTAACCAAGGAATCCATTCATCTCTTAGTTTTTTTATCCCAACTGGAAACTCTACCAAATCTCCCATTTGGTTCTTATCCAAAGAATTCATGCCATGCTCCCACTATTTCCTGGATCCTTCCTACTCTGCAGTGAGCATCAAGTAGTATAAAGAAGAGGAATAATGAATTTGAGGCTTACTTACCCTTTCAGTCCTCCATATGGGCGTTTGAGACTCCTTGACAGCTTGCTATCCACCCAAAATCCATTCCAGTGACCAACCTCGATCACCACACAATCTGCATCCAACTGACATCGGTTCCATGAGACTGTCCTAGTCATCGACACCGATTATCCTATCGATGTCAGTCACCACCTGCTTGACACCACTGACTTCTCTGGTTTGCACATGACTGACGTTGGTGCCTATTTGTTCGACGTTGATTTCCCATAACCAACATCGGTACCTATGTTTTCCTATGAGTGATGACTTTTTACCCTAGCTTACTTTGAATCAAAACCCTATCCAAATTGCCCTGCTCAGAGTTATCCAGTCCCATCCACTGATCTTTGTCCATCATCTCCTCCATAAACACCAAGGCTTTCTAGTCCTTAAGTTTGTCAAACACATCTGACTTCCTCTTAAGAACATGCATCTCCTTATTGCTCATGTGACCAAGCCTACAAAGCCACGTCTTTGCAATAGAAGAAGAATCAATAATATAAGCAAGTAGATAAAGAGTACCTACTTTCTTACCACATGCTAATTCAAGTGCATCCACTGTGAGAGTTCCTGTGCATCTCTCATCACCCAACTTTCTTGAATCAATTAGCCACATCTTCAAAACTAGGACTTGCATGACCTCCTTCAACACCCATGTGTTGGCTGTTTGCAATTTCAACTGCACTTCCCATTTTCCAAAACTTTGACAAGGCTCACCAACCCCTTTATTTGGGGCTACATGGAAAGAGGCAACATAATCTATAAAACAAGATTCTACTTTATCCAAGGAACATCCCAGAGCATCCTGTGCAACAACACCTACAACATCTGCTTCTTTAGTTCCTTCATGCTGATCTTCTACCAACCAACAATATTTCTTTACCTGCTCTTTCTTTCCATAACACTGTAATTAACCATTCGTGCTTTTCAATTCCTCCATTCTTAGTGTACTTTCTTTTACCATTGCTATACTCCCACTCAATCAGAAACCCCTAAGAGTGACCTATAATCAAACACAAACCTGCTCCCTACAACCTTAGCTCTGATACCACTTTGTCAAGATCTAGGAAGCATAATTGATTACCAAGTAACTAAACATACAGAATTACCCATAAGTAACAAGTAACTAGAATTCAAAAATAACACAGAATATGAGAGACAATACCCAATTATATTAATACTCTTCCAGAAGGAAATACAACAAAGCAGATGCCACAGTCTTCTTCCTTACACACCTCTAGGGCTCCCACACCTCTAGGGCATAAATAGTAAATCTCTTCAAGAGTTATCTCTCTTGTAATATCAATTACAAACACAACTCAACACATAGAGCTGTCAACCAGTCAGTAACAAAACTGCCAGTACACTGAGTACACACCACACTCCAAGTACACAATGTACTCCAAGTAGATCTCCCCTGATCTTGCTACCTGTTGTGTTGCTGACCTCCCTGATCTTACACACCTACAAATCACCCTAGTTCTGCACACCTACAAACCTAGATCTCACACACACATACACCTATAGATTAACTGATCTTACTTACATATGTAGATCTCATAACCTGGCCTTGCACACCTACTGACCAAGATCATACACACATGAAGAACCCTTCTGATTCTCCAAACCAGCACCCTTGTGGATCTTCTACCAGAACTTGCACAACCTACAACTCTACCTGATCATACACCATCGGCACTCCTGTGGAACTAGGAGGAACACACCTTGCTCTCTTCACTCTGAAGGAGCTAACCTTGCTCTTACTCAACTAGCACAAATTACAATACAGCCCGTGAGTCTATTATATAGATCTCATGCAAATAATAATTAGACATCTAATTACAATAATTAGATCCACAACTCAAGACTAAAATTAATCTTTAACATGCAAACAACTAGTTCGTTAACTAACTGTTCATCAACTAGCAGTTCTAGAACCGCACATGCGACTGACGTCGGTCCCTGTCTGGCTAGAGATGACTGACGTCAGCTGATACTGACCGATGTCAGTTGCTCTGCTCATTGGATATGACCAACATCGGTTGATCAGATTGACATCAATTTCTCTACAACTCAGCAACCTCTCAACAACCTCCTCCATGTCTGCATTAGTGAAGCTTATAGCTCCACAACCTAACATTATAGACAACACTATTAAAGTTTATCCTTTTGAGTCTCATAAGTAGAATTAAAGAGAGCCTATTGACATGTGGTATCCATGCTTGGACACTTACCAAGAGGTTGAAGGCATTAAAAAGCCAACATCTTAAATAGAGAAAAATGAAGACACAAGCCAAGGCATACAAACTAGGGTATAAGGGGAATCACTACATGAAACCATGATAAATTAGGAGCAACCCATGATTGAGGTAGAAATAAAACTATTTATGAAAATAAGATAAGTTTAAAATGACTATGATTGGGTGTTAGATTCACATGACCAACTCATGCACTTGAGGGTGGAGTCAGAAGATCCAATTGCCGTCTTAAGAGGCTATGAGCATGCTAATATCTCTAGATACAAGTAGAAGTCCTTAGTTAGTGATTAATGTGTGATTAGAGTCTATTCAATACATAGTAATCTGACCTCATGGAGCTATGGTGATTAGAATAACTTCCATTTTGATCCTAGAGGAGAAAGGAGGTGTGTTATTATTAGTTTTTTTCTAATAGGTTGTCATTTTACTTCCAATAAGTGTGTCTACACAAGTGTAATTTGTTGCCTTTATTGCTTTGGTGTCTTGTCTTGTTAGTATTAGGTGTTAAGTGTTATTTATTTGGTTTTATCTGTTATGTCTTGTGAGTTTATATAGTCCTTGAGGGTGTTATGAGGTACTAATTTATTTGGCAGTCCAAGAAGATAGTCATCCAAACCATGATGACATGTATAAATCTTGTCATTGTCATGAAAAATTGGTGGGTTCCCTTGACAAATAGGATATCCAAACCATGTGAGTCACCAAAAATATTGAAAAATTTAGCATCCCAATCCAAATTCTACCCCTTTAATAAAAAAACTTTTCCATGGCACTCACCCAAACATATATGTGGGATTTCCATGCATTGTGATGTCTCCTAAATGCTTCTTGAATTCATTTAGCATAGTTAGAGGTGTCATTATATGTGTTAGCTATCATGATCAGGGATCAAACATCATGTTTCAAATTTTGATCATAGCTTTGAGGCTTATCTTCTCTAACCCTGTCAACACACTTGCATGCACATCCATACCATAGTTTGCATGTTCTAGGACTACAACTCAGACTAGATGGTTTAATTGATAAAAATAACCATCATGTAAAACCTTAAGGGGTTTAGACATGTATTCATCTCAATTATATTCCCCTTTCATTTGTTTTTTGCATTACCATTAACTTTAGTTATATATTGTAAACTAGCTAAGTAAGGCTAACTCATTGTGAACATTTGGACCATCTTGTTTAATCACTTATTCATGTCTATTAAACTTTGTACCATCATATCCATGCCTTAAGAACCTTATTAGTTTGAGTTATCTCATTATGTGCATATAGGTATCATATTTAGGGTAGGATGTAGACTATCAACATTACTATAGGTATTGATTCATGTGTACTAATTGTCAATAGGTCTGCTGAATAGACCCTTGAGTTAGAAGAGAGCTTCCATTGGCATACTTGAGATTACTATGTCCTTCCTTATGTTTGAGTCCATCCCATCAAGATAGACATTTTATTAGTCATATCCCTTTCTTATGCTCTAGGCTCATCTACATATGACATATTAAAGATATTTAAAAAGTGGATCTAGTTTATTTCCTATAATTGATGTTCTACTCTCTCAAAAGGGCTTATAACTATATATGTTTATTCCTCATGGTACTACTGACACTTGATAAAATTATGGAGTATTTAGACCTTGGTCCCTTGCCTTGAACTTGGGTAGAAGGTTAAAATTAGTGGGTGATTATTTGTAATGTCACAAGGAACTTGAAACTTAGAATTTAGGGCTTGAACTAAGGTAAGTTGATAGTGATGAGGTTTCAAAATGGTAGAGGCTCTTTGAGGGATTTTATTGAACTATGAACTCATACCAAAAATTATCTACAAAGACCCTAAACATATACACACACATACCTATTAGAAAATAAACATTTTTAGGTCATTAATGAGGCATGTGTAATGAGAAAAGGAAACCTAAGACTCTAAAAACCTCAAAATCTACTAAACAACCTTAGTTTATGTTAAACAAAAATGTGAAGGTGTTTGAGGAATAATTATGATTTCTTGGCCTATGAGGACTATGATAAGGTTTGATCATCCTAAAATAAGGACATTTTAATCTAGATACAACATTCAATTGCTACCTCTATGGCATGTTGATGCCATTCAATAGTTATCCTCATTAAACACATTATCATTCTTTGTAATGGAACCCAAACATGTAGGCAATCTCACTTGGAAGCAATTTTTGAGAGAGTTTGAGATGTATTTGACCATAAAATTTGAAATAAAGAGACCTGAATAAATTTAAGACACCATTATTTCCCATTTAAACACTATTCACTTTTAGACATATTCACTGAATACCCTTCCTCACTAATGAAACCTTGCTTGTAGTCTATAGATAGTAGCAGCTTAGATGTTTCTTGCTCCCATAGGATCACATGTGTGAACCAAAGGGGGAGGATGCCATAGAATGTTATTGTAGGATTGTAGAAAGCATGAATAATCACTAGTTTCATCAGATAAGCTAATAATGCATTGAAATTATTCCCCTTCTTTTGCCTTGTGTAGATGAAGATGGTAACCAAGTTACTCAACTTCTTAGTGTTTGTTTATAAAACATAGAAGATTAATTCTAAAACTAATATTCATTATTGGAAGGCTATTAAGTCCCTTTTCTTTGTCCAAGATCTTTGTCACTTACCCTCTCTCTCTCCTATATGAACTGAGAATAGAATTGAATTGTTCTCCATATCTACCAAAGAGCTGGGTGGAGGTAGTGGACTAGGGTTTTGCTCTCTTGGCTTGAAAACACTTGTATTATATCATATGACTATGTTTAATTCCCCTTGCATACCCTTGAATCCATTTGAGTAAATCTATACTCTACAGATCTATACAAATATGAAAACTCTTCTATCTTATAAATTTCTTATGTTTTCTCATGTTTTAGACCATAAATCATTATTAACGGGAAAGAGGATGGAAAATAGGGGTCAGACAATGTCTGAAAGTTCATGATATGGTTTTGGGAGTTAAAGGAACAAATTTTCACACATGTGGGTCCAATTTAGTGGTAATTAAAAGTGTTGTCTTGTAAAAAGGACAACATTAGTATATGAAACCGTTTGGTTATCATGGGGGTCTTTAAAGTTATAGTTGATGGCTTTAGTGGCCTTTTGAGGTCAAATATCATCACTTTAAGGTCAAATAATCCCCTTTAAGATAATATGTTATGGTTTCAAGTGGAGGTTTCAATTAAATGACATTAAAATAACCATTAAAAAGGACCTATAACATGCTAAAATACTTCAATTAGGTTATCATCTACCTTCACAACATTATTAAAACTTGTGATCAAGCCATACCTTGTATAGCCTCAATACACTAGATAGATTCATGATGAGTCATTAGATGAAACATTTGATCATCTCCATCATGGCACATATCTAAACACAAGGAGGATAGTTGACACAAGTTGAATCAAGGAGTAGATACAACCATTATGTGTTTCATGACATGACAATCAATGATCTTGCTTGAACTGCTTGAATTGCCTTGTCTTATCGATACGTATTATAATAATGAAGAATTAGGTAAACTATGGTACTCAATACTTAGGTTGAATAATTTATAGGATTAAGGGGAAAAAATAAAGCAATGGAAATGGGAAAATATATTCTAGACTTGTGTTTATTAGATAGGATCTTATGTGTTTCAGCAACTACCTTACTAGTTACATGAAGGCCCATTTATTATCAACATACCTTAGGAGCATGTACGAAGTAATATCACAATCATAAATTCTTAGGTAGGTGAAAGATATGAATTATATGAACTAAGCTCATAATTTGTAAATATCTATAAAAGCTTGAATTGATACCCTCAAATTGTACAGTTATGGTTCAAACATTAGAATCACATATTATAAAAATGCATAATTTACTCTGTGAAATGATTTGTAATTTCATTCAATGAAAGTTTAGGATAGAAATCATATATTTTTACAATTTAAATATGACCTAATGTATTCAAACCAATGTATAATCTTCTCCTAGAAACAACATAACCAAGATAATAGGTCATATATAATTTGGAATTAGTATTAACCTATGTTAGCTATTCATGAATAGAATCACCAGATCAATTATCTCTAATTGATGTATTGCTTATTTTGGTGAATAATTTATATATATATATATGTACATCCATGTTTGTAAATTTATAGAAACTTAGCTCCCCACTAATCTATGAAAGGGTGTGATCATATCATTAATTTCATTCATGAATTAAAATTGAGAAAGATTTTAAGGAAGCCTCATGGATGCATGCCTTGGTTTTGTCAACCATTTATTGTTGACCCATTTAGCTATTATTGGAATCCTAAAATTATTAAGAATATGTGGGAGTAAAATTAACAAATGCTTTCCTGTTAGGTAGTTGTAGTAGTTGATCAATATGCTTTGGAACTAAGCATAATATATACTCTCCTTTTGGATTATTAACTTCACTCTTTTATGCATAATAATGTTTATCTATTGTTAATATTAGTTATGGATATCATACTAAAATAGGAAAAATAGCTACTTGAGTTAATCCACTATCTTGGATGCTTTTTTCATAATATAGATTATGGACCCCATTAATTCTATTAAAGAATTCTTCCATATTGATGTGACCCAAATCAACATTTATTATTTCTTCAACATTTTAATCTAGGTGTGAGATGGAACAACCCCCTAAAACTAGTACTTCATGTCTATGCCTTCTTCTAATTAGAGACCCTTTTTAAAAGGAGTCTTATTTGGGGTAATTTTATTATGAGTTTTCTTGATTGGGGTTACAAATGTTGACATTTGATGAAAATAACCTACCTACAAGATAAACCAGAACCTGAATTAGCCTTATGAGAAGAATGGGAAATCTAACCTTGTTCAAGTAAAGAGTGGGTTTTGGGGTGTTCTTGAGCATAATATGCATTTAATAGTGTGATTATGCATATGGTGGAGTTTTTAAGTCTATTTGATCTAAATTAAAAGTTTGATGAGGGTTTAAATAACTTATGGGTTCCAAGATGTGTTTAGACAAGTGTTGGAGTTCGATGATGTTCTTGACAAGTGATCATAGCCTGATGATATTTTAAAAATTTGACCAAGTTTTTAAAATTACATAGATGGGTGCCAGAGTCTGATGGGATGTCAAACATGGTATCGTATTCTAACAAGTGTTTATGCTAGGTTTAGAGCCTGGTAATAGCTCAAATAATGTCATAATTCAAGAAGGTGCCAAGTAAGGTATTGTAATCTAATAGTGTTCCAAACAAGGGAAAGTTCCAATGAATGATAAATCCACTATGAAAAATATTCATCAAATATAAAATAAATTGGCAACCTCAATATACTATACTTTTGGAAAGAGTGAGATCGTAAGAAATTGTGAATAACTTGACAATTTCAAGCAACTAAAAATGAAATGAGAATAATATCTAGATTTAATATTTAAAAACCTATGGAAAGATAGTGTACCTCTATATCAATATCATAATGTAAACCTTATATCCTTATTTTTGGTTGATACCAAAATAAATATTTTTGAGATTTAAAATATCATGTGAAGGCCAAATTTTTAAGAGGGAGCAGAGTGGAATGAATTAGAAAAAATGAATTCAAAGAGATTTAAATCTAGGATATAAATATTTTCACATGTGGAGTAAGTCTAAGGATTAATGGTGGAAATATCAAGGTGCATGAGAAAGCATTAAGATCCATGAGAGTGATTAGTAGTGTGTTGGGTTTTAATATTTACAAAAATAACAGGAAAAATTTGAATGCTTGATTAACAAGGTAGCATGTTCTAGTGTTTACTTGAGCATACATCAAGATTTGGGGTATGTTTGTACACTTGATAGAATTTGATAACTTACCAGGTAACAATAAAAAATATATTATGCGTTAAGTAGGAGCTCAAAGTCTGATAAGGCTAAGGCCTTAGCTAATTTTTTGCATTTTTTTAATTTTATTTTTGATTTTTTTCGTCAACTATTGAATTATGATAATGAATTCTTCAGATAGGATATATTAACTTGGATATGATACTTTGACCATATTTGACTCAAATTAACTATTTATGGTCAAAAGACTTAGCATTCTTAGTTTTTTTAATTTCATTAAAAAATTGGGATAACAAGATCCCATCCAACCTGAATAATAATATGAAATTATTGTACCTCAATGGTTTAAAGAGTTACAGGGCTAGGGATATAATAGACAAAATTTGGTCCTTGTAGAGTTACCCACAGTCTCCCCCTATTTTGATGGGAAAAGTGGCACAATTCAAAGGGTGACAAAGAAGAAAGAAGGAAACACTAGAATAGGGGAGGAAATAGTGTTAGAATAAAGATAAAACCTATTAACCTTGGCCAAGAAGCCCAAATGAAGTCCTAATGATCCTGATGAATATGTAAAGGATTTTTTCTCTTTCATAGATTTAACTAGGGAGGCCATGAAAGAAATGTATAAAATTCAAGAACAAGTGCAATAGAGGATTTTATAGAGAAAAATAAGTCATGATCCTTGAGAAATTATAGATACTATCTAAAGTGTAACCGCAAGGTTTTACAACATTTTGAATACAATCTAAGTCTCTAGGGGTGAGTCTCAGCGTTAAAGGGTCAAAGTTCTAAAACTTTAGATCTAGTTGAAATAATTTGAAAGAGACTCAACTTCTTGGTTTAGTGTATGAGTAATAATTAATATAATGACCTAAAGTTAATGTATGCCTAGGACGTGGCATGGGCTTTTAATAATGTGATTTCAAAGAGAGACAATACCTTCAATTGGCATAAACAAATGAAAGCTCAGATAGAGTAGTTTTCAAGCTAAGAAAGGGAGGCCATGGAGATCTTAAAATATATAAGGGTCACATATGTGATAAATTCCATTGGAAAATTGGTAAATATGCCTAATTTTTAAGTACTTGTTAAGGCACATACATACAGTTTCAAGAAGGAAGTTGAAAGAATAATTTATAAAACTAATGAAGAAATAATAGTTGATAAATTTTTCAAATGTTAGAGTAACTAAGGTAGAATCCCTTGGAGCAAGGTTCAAGGCCTCTAAAACTAAAAATATAAGGTTTATGAGTGAATTTGTCAAAATGTTTAAGCCTTATATGCTCAATTTCAACATTATCAATAAATAATTTAAATTTGATTATGTATTATTTTTGAAGCTCAAGGCTACAAAGGAGGCTCCCAAGTTAGTACAAATTATCAATCAACAATAATTATTGTCACATTAGCATAAGGCCCTCAATTTTATAGTTATGCAGTAATGCATAATTCAACAGTGACAATTTTGATTCCCTAAGGGACAATGTGGCCACTCAATTACTTTAGTCCAAACATATGTTACACAACCATTTTTCTCTCCTAGTGGTGCCACATCAACATCAGCTTATACATACATACATACATACATACATACATACATACATACATACATACATACATACATACATAGATAGACATGTACACCCACAGATATATATGTATGCATGTATGTATATGTGTTTGTATATATGTATATATGCATGTATGTATGTATTTTAATTTTCAATTCACGTTGGGACTGGTGGTCCCAAATTTATTGGCATATATGTATTACATTTTGGTTCAATAATCTTATTTATATACACAATTTTCATACATGAATACTATGTATGCATGTATTTATGTATTTATGTATATATGTATTTTAATTTTTTAAATCAAGTTGGGAATGGTGGTCCCAAATTTATTGGCATATATGTATTACATTTTGGTTGAAGAATATTATTTATATACATAATTTTCATACATGCATACTATGGATGTATGTATGCATGCATGCATGTATGTATGTATGTACGTATGTACATACATACATACATACATACATACTTACATAGACACGCGCACACACATATATATGTATGTATGCATATATGTGTATATATGTATGTATGTATATAAGTATTTTAATTTTTAAATAAATTTGGGATTGGTGGTCCCAAATTTTTTGGCATATATGTATTAAATTTTGGTCAAATAATCTTATTTATATACACAGTTTTCATACATACGTATTATGCATGAATCATTACACACATTTATATAATTGGAAATGCAAATTTATACATTGATTAGAGTACGAGGAATCCCCTCCCTACACCTATATATATTTATATCCTACTAATACCAAAGGGAGGATAATTTTGGATGTTAAGATTAATAATAAATTATGATGATTGTTATGTAATTGGCATCGATGTGCAAATCTTATTCTTGTCCAAATTTTAAATAAGTTCCATCAATCTGGTATCTTAGTCTTTTCATTGTTCGTGAATATTATTTTTGGTACATTTATTCATATTATGCAGTAGTTGATTTGAATGCTTTTGTGTAATAATAATTATATCCCTTTATAGATGTGCAATTAAAATATCAAAAACACAGCAACATTTTATTATATGCATTAAATCTCATTGCATTATTGTTTCTTTGGAATCTTAACTATGTTTGATTGTCTAGGAGATAAAATAAACTTGAAGCAAGCATTGGTTCCTAACTGTTTGTCCAACCCTTTACTCAATATTTAACTTAGAAGGGTTTCATATTATTTGATTCACAAACCTTCTTTGTTTCTCTACCCGTATTTATTTTTTGAGTTTATTTTGATCCTAGCCACCTTATGTTAGACTTACCATCAATTCATCCATCTCAAGTAGGTTTATAATCACATCACATTTGAACCACCCAAGGTAAAAAACTACTCTACTTATTTTTATTCCACTACTATGTTGATTATAAAACTTAATAACCCAAACTCATGCCTTGGATTAAATATTTTTTCACCAAACCTAAAATGTTAGAGGATACATCGTAAGGTTTATAAGGGTGAATAAAACCCACAAAATAAATATCTAAAAGAATATTTACCTATTCCATATCATGAAGTCACCAAATAAATTATGAAGTACATTACTATGTAAGGGAGGCACTAAACCATCTTTTCCTATCAATTTTCTCTTATAAATAAATTTTGTCATAATATTACTATTAGTTTTCCCTTCTATTTTCTCCTTTTGTTATAAAACTTTGTCATTGATGTGTAGTTAGGCAAAACCTCTTTACCTCTCCATCAAGATTTGATTTTTCTATTGTATAATGCAAAAACCATTGGTATTGGACATTGATCCATTATCTATATGGTTGAATATGGGAATAAGGATAAATTGACCTTGAAAGGGAAAGGTAAGGGGAAGCTTTCAAAAAAATTCTTTTAAAATTCATGTGGAGACTCCCGTATGAACTCCCATAAAAAACCTATTTGTTTGTGGTTTCAAAATTCGAGGTGAATTAAAAAGACCTTGATTTTTTGGGTGATTATCATAGAATGGACAAATTAGATGTGGATTTTATTAACTAGAAAAATTCAATGCTAGAAAAAGAAGATTTGGGTGAAGAAATTAAATTTGAGTTGAAGGTGAAGAAGAGAATTGGGTAATTGAGTTAGGATGAGTTATATGACAAAATTAGAGCATTGGCTATCAATATTGACCTTTATAATAACATCCTAAAGTGGATTATGAAATACAAAAATAACATGAAGGAATATCTTAGGGAGTAGCATGATTTTTTTGGGAAATGATAGGTCCTTGGTGAAATGGAAAATGGTCATCATAATTTACTAAGGTTATAAGATAAGTTTTTGTCTTTGGAAAATGAGAAGGTGTAGATGTAAGATAATATAAAATAGCTCATCCCAAAAATTGATAATCAAGAATTGTGTCTCCAATATCAATGTTTTTAAGGAGGTTATCAAAATTGGTAGGGAGGAACATAGGAATACGAGGGATAATAATAGGGATAAAGGATATTAAAAGGGTAATATTATATAACTGGAAGATACACCATGGATGACCTTGAGAAATATCTCAAAGATTTATGAGAATAGTAGAATGTTGTTTTGTAGGAACTTGATGTGTATTTTTTTTTTCTTTTTTTGGCTTTCTAGTTTTTTGTTATTTTCTAGTTGTTAATTAATTTTAGAACAAAATCTTATTTGTTTTTTGGGTTATTTATTTCTTTATTTTTGGTGTGTTATTTTTGGCCTTGTGCCTACTATTTTTAAATGAGACAAGACCCATTGAAAACCCACCTTTTACCTATATAAAAACATGTCATGAATATAGGGTTTTTTTAGTTAAGATAATTGAAGATGGATATATATATATATATATATATATATATATATATATATATATATATATATATATATATATATATATATATCCTTTTAAAAAAATCATTGAACTCTCTTAGCAAGGCATAATAACTTGATGTAATGGAAAAGTGGTGGCTTATACTTATTAAATCTCATATTACCTATAAGTTGAGGATTTTTATATTAATAACTTTAAAATTAGTTATGTATTAATATATTGATGTGTTTAAAAGTTTATGTTATTATTCTATTCTTATTTTTTTGTACATGTTAATGTAAGAGGTTGAATTCACCATGAATGGATGACTATTTTACTTCTATTTTATGTTATATAATTCAATAACAAAGATAGATTTTCTAATAGAATGTATGTCTAATTAATTTTAATTATTTAAATGTCTAAGTATTAATTTAATCTGATAGCCTCCTTGATGGGATCATGATAATTTATGACAAATCATCTTATATGAGTAAGCAAACATGCCATGGTTGAATCTATTTATACACCTTGTGTGAGTGCTTAAAACTACCTAGATTTCAATTGGAATTGGGTGGATATTTGTCAACATTTGTGTTAGGGGTGGACCATTATTGGTTATTCTCATTAAATTAGTAGAGATATTAATATGACTAAGTTTCCCATTATTTATTTGGGTATTATTTTTTTTATTGTATAGATTATTAATAAAATGTTTATAATCTCATAGATCTAAAATTGGATCAATTTGGACCATGTTCCACTCAATATAATTATTGAATTTCCTCTTACTAAAGGACCCTATATTATATCCCCTCATTTTTCAATACTCATACTTAACATTATTTAAGTATATTATTCATAACACAATAATGAATAGTGTATATAATCTCTCATTCCACCATACTGATTCACTTATCACAATTTTTTCAAACTTTACGTTAACCAAAATTATCTTTATAAAAAAATGACAATCATGTGCATCAAATTTATGCATTCTTATATTTGTGATATCTCCATAAATTGTGTATATTCATCCACCATCTCATGGTTTCACATAAATTATTGATATTTATTCTCCTTAATCATGAATCCCTTATTGTGCTTCACTTTTTCCTCATTAGAATGATTATCTTATTATTTCCAATTAATAATGTGCCATCTCTATTTTTTGTAGGTACTTGTGGCATTAAAATGACTTATATTCCCATTAGGAAAAAGGCACACACTTCATAAAATATCTTTCATATTCATATATTATTCAATTAATTATGTCATTTATATCTCATCATTATCTCACCAATTTCAAAGCCTTTGCATGGATTAAATATTAGCTTGCCATCAATTAGGGTCCTGTTCAAACAAAAAAAATATTTCATTAATGAAAATATTTTACAAGAACTCCTATAATCTCCAAACCACTTAAAAATATTTTACCCTTTAATAAATCATTTTAATATTCCTTATATTTCCACACATACACCAAACTATGCATAACAAATACAAATACTCATAATAATGGTATATCTCTTAAGCTAGAGGCTTAGACATTCACACGAGGTTAAAAAAGATAAAACCAATAAATCTCTCTCTCTCTCTCTCTCTCTCTCACACACACACACACACACACACACACACACACACACACACAAACATGCATAAAAATAAACTCATAAAATCCCTATCACTAAAATAAATAGTATAAATGGTTACACATCAACACTTACAACACATATAACTAAAATCTTTTTCATTCATCATTAACATCACACACCTTACATTAGCATGTATAATAATTCATTGATATAAAAAACTAATAATTCATTATAAAAAATATGATATAACATTTAAAAATGTATTTCATGGCTCAATTTGTCCTTTAAACCCTAAGTTTGATCATCACTTGATTCTCTTGAAAAAATTCCATCTTATCTAAGTGATAGTTCTTTAGATGAGATGTTAAGGTCCCTTTAGCCTCTACTAGTTGGTATCAAATTAGTTTACCTACTCCATGTATAAAAAATATTATTATAATTTTATTTCCATTTATAATATATTATATTATATAGTGATTTAATTTAATTAATCCCTTATCATTCACCTTTTTAATTTTTTGATGCTTGACATCTATCAGATCTATCATTCCTTGATTTTTTTTACTTCTTACAATTTGTGTTTATTTAAACTTGTGCACTAATGATTATTATTATTTATTTATAACTTACACATATTTACATTTCATACACATTTTTACAAAAAAAATTATGATTATTATGAACACTTATGGAATACTATATATGATCCTTCACATTTCACTAGTGCACTATCATACTTAATCATTTCTAACACAAGTAATATTATGCACATAAAATAAAAATTATTCTAATATGATGAAAGCTAATATATCCAATACAATATTTAGACATAATGGCACCACATTGTATAAAAATTAACCTTGGTCTATAAAGTCCCATCTTAATTATATTCATATGATATTTCACTTAATGATACTTAAAAAATCCATTCATGAATGTTTAAATTTCACATTCATCTACTCACTACATCTCTTCCTTTATGAAATATGTTTAAAACTAATATTGAATGTAGAAAACATTTAGAGTATGGTCATTGAAACATATTATAATTCTCATATCCTTTATTTTGATGACCATAAGACTCAATGAATGACACTCATTCTCTACATATATCGCATCATCCTTAAACATCTTATCAATATCCTCCTCCACCTTTGCTCATGGCTTAGGTCCATCCTATATATCCTCTTAAAAAATTTGCACCTTCATGTAAATTTATGGTCATTTTTTCCTAAATATTCAAGCATTCCTTTCATTTGAAGGTAGTTATTATGGAATATATATTTTAATTCTATTATTAGTTTAACAATGTGTAAAAGTTTAGCAACCATATTGTAATTCCAAAATTTATCCATCCTCATCTCTTCCTAGTTCCCACATTTACATATTTCATGTGAAATTTTTTATTATAATGTTTTTATTATTTTTATTATGCAATTAAAACATTGACATATATATTTTTTACACATAACCTATCCTATCCAAAGGTAAGGAAGGTTATTAAAAATAATAAAAATTTGGCAATGTTTTTGAGACCCAATTTTTAGAGTGGAGAATGAGATTTTTTTTCAGTTTCAATAATTGAGAAAAATGTATTTGTTGAAACTATATCCATGGATTGATAAGCATTATATTTTATAAAGGTTAGACATGGGAGAGATAGAGGATAAATTGACTTAACTCAAAGGAAACATATTACAAAATAAATTTTTGAGAGGAAAGAGAGACTATAAGTCATGGACTCCATGAGAAAGAGGGAACTAAGACATTTGATTGATGTGAAGATAAACATAGTTTTGGTAGGGAATATGATTTGTGCATGAGGATAAGATAGTCACTATAATGAGGAAAAAAAGGTGCACAATGAGCAATCCATAGAATAAGGGTAAATTTTTAATGAAAATTTTGAATCCACAAGGAAATGGAAGCTGATGTATAATTTATGGGGATATGGACTGCATTTTTTTCTCATAGCCAATTTCTAATGGCATAGTATTCATTATTGTGATTTTTTTCATTTACTATAATTTAAGTTTGTGGATTAAACGAGGATAATTATGGTGGAATAATACATTATATTAAAATTAAGTATTTTAAATGGTTATGAAGATGAGCATATCAACTAAAGGGAAAACAAGCAAGATTGTTTGATTATAGGGAATGTTTTGTCTAATCATGTATTAATTTTAATATAATGAAACATGAGACAAATAATTGGAATACTAGGAATAATTACCATGGAGAGTGGTACACACAAATTTAATGTTGTTGAAAAACTAACTATATTGTATGAGATGATGATAAAGTGACTAGAGTATCACAAAATTGAGGATGTAGAGGATCATATACATAAGTGGAATGTTGTTTAGTGTGAAAAATGGAATGATATAAAAAAATATAAATTCAATCCATTTTTGCATGAGGCTAATGGATCATGTGTATAGATATTATATAATTTTGATCCAAAATATATTAGTGTGATCTTTGACTAACTTAAGACTATATTATTAATGAAGTTCCACATACTTGAGTTTGGGTAATAAAATATTTATAATTTGAAAAAGATTCAAGAATTTTTTTTTGAGATTGTGTGTGTCATGAATAATTTTAAGACATTTGTATCAAATTTATCTTATGAGATAGATATATTGTAGCATGAGTAGTGGTTTACTAAAGGGTCGTTGCCAATATTTCAAAGATAATTGGTTGTGAAATCATTTTTTGATGCACACAAAGAATTGGTTGGTGTAATTCATATAGAAGTTGCAATGAGATTTGATAAAAAATTGAGTCCCTTATTGGAGGATAAATTATTAAATATGGTAATTAAAATTAAAACTTTATCTTTGAATAGTTAATTTTTTTTATAAAAATGAATTTTGTGCATAGATTGTGAGACTTAAGACCATACAAAAAATAATTGCATGTGCAAAATAGTGGATATTTTTACTACTTGTTATGAAGTGTGTTAAGGGGGCATGTAATTAAGAATTATGTGTTGATACAAAAGGCCATATAGGTTAAATTATTTTGGTGCAAAAAATGTGACATGTATACCCATGAAAAATTAAAATATTGAGTCATTGATGAGATAAGTGGTGCACAAAAGGGTATTTAACCAAATGAAACAATGTGATTCTATAAAATAAACCACCTCAACATATAATAGGTTAAGGTGGGAGGAATTTTGGTAGCCATGGTGGTTAATAAGGAGAAAATAGGTTCCAATGAGCCTGTTTTAAATTTGGAACATATATCACTATCAATGGGAATGTACTAAGTTACATAGTTTTCCTCTCTAAAAATGAGTGTATAAGTTGGAGGATTTCTAAGAAATATAATAGAAGATAATATAGAAGGGAACTATTTCAAATGAAGCTAGAATGATCTAAGTTTTGTACTAAGATGTAAAATAAATAATTAAATATTTTGAAAATAATGTGAGCATAGGCATGAAGGTAAAAATTACCACATGAGAAGGAATGAAAACTAAAGAAATGGAGATGTTTATTCCAAAAATGGATGTGATGCACAAACCAGAAGTAGAGTTGTTGAAATACTCATGTGCTAATATATAAAATGTTTTTGGCCAATACAAAGAATATTATAAAAATCCTTCAAAACATTTCTTCACATATATAACTATATAAATGAAAATATAAGAGGGAGTCATAAAAAAAGTAGTGATAATAATGAAATGGTATAAATCATGAAATTTTCTCATTTTTTAAGAAATAATGGATTTGGACATTATTGAAGGACTAGCTAAAGATGAGTATGGGAGTTGTGCATACACACACCTCTATAAAAATTAAATAATTTTATTCTAATAAGAATATGAAATATGCTATAAGGTTGATTTGGATTCTTTTTAAAATGAAATATAGTTGTCTAACATATTATCCAATATAAGCACAAAATTAAACATATTAACATAGGATTTATTGAAGATGATGGGAAGTCTTAATTTTTCTCTCGCAATTAATCTATTATTTTCGGTGGACAACTTAATTGGAGAAAATTATGGGTATTTCGGAAAGATAATTTGAATATCATGGTCATTTAGTTTAAATAATACTTCAAGGTGATTCTTTTACTATAAGGTTGCCATATTATAAAAACAAGGCATATATGTGCTTGAAAAAAGTGCTACACAAGTTTTAAAAATGGAGAGGGAAAGGGTTCAAATCCCTTTATATGGTAACCATGGACCATATTATGTATAGAGTGTATAAATTAAATAACAAATTAACTTTATTTACACTATTAATACATAAAATAAGGAATATTTTGACAAAAGGGATGATGGGGTGATAAGTTAGAAAAATGGTGCATTAATTTTGGATACAAATGGCCATGCTTGGATATGATGAGTGTATGAATAATATTATTTTGATGTAAATAAATGGTTTATAAACCCTATAAAGACTGATTTTGATCAAATTACACTTAATAAGATTAAAACAATGAGTGGTTACAAAAATGATGAAGAAGTAGGTTCTAAAGATGAATCAATCAATTAAGAGGGTGTTGAGGCTGAGTAATGGAATATTAGGGAAAATACACAAATATGATTGGTAAAATACACATAAAAATATGAAAAAAACTTGGAAGTATTTCTTCCCAAGGTGGACTGGGTTATAAAAATTATAAATATGTGGCACAACACTATAATACAATGGTAGGTTAGGCATCGATCTTATTTTCTAAGATGTTTAGAATTTAAATTTTTTTTTTTTTTAAAAAGTTTAGCATATGAAATTGACATGTTTATTTTTAGTGTTATCAAAGAGACTAATCCTATAGAATAATTGATCTAATTAAAATAGGAATTTAATAAATATGTACTCATTTTTCCATTATAGATGTGGGTACATATATTATTTCTATACTCTAATATCTTGGGTACATAGTGAACGGGCCAAAGAGAGAGACTGCATACTAAAATATTGTATTAAATTAATTTAAATATATTTTCATGTTTGATTCAAAATATTATAGATTGATTGTGCATTTAAAAGCTATGTGTGTGGTAATTTTCAAAAGTGATATATAGATGGAGTATAGGTTCATGGAAATGAGCCAAGAAGAAGAAAATGTAAGTGTTGGTCTATTTAATGAGGTTGAATTCTCAAATATTTTTAGGTAAACAAGGATAACTTAAATTCAAAGCTTATAATATGCACATATTAGTCATTTAAAAAGTTATGGGAGATCAAGAAGGCCTAGATGAGGAAATAAATCATCTAAATGTGGAGAATACAACTAGAGAAAGGGTAGTTAAATGTGTGCATAAATATCAATGGATGTATTATTATCAGCTATTGTGTATGTTATAATAAAATTTTGGGATTTATGAGGATCCACAAGTGTCTAAAATTGGTGTCTATTGGATAGACATGGAACTTTTATGTATAATCAACCTCATGAAAGAGTTCATAGATATAGTTCCCATAAATTACCATAAGATTAAGGAATTTCATGACTCATTGGGGAAAATGGCCATAAATATGCATGAACTCATGAAAAAAAAAAAAAAAAATCCATATAAGATGAATCTAAACATTTGATAAAATGTGATAGAGGAGATGTAAATAATTATCATAGTTGGCGTTATATATCGAGTATAATCATTTGATTAGTTAGTCTTATGGTGATTAATATCAAGAAATATGGACATATCAAGTGCATGTTTATATTTAATACTAAATGGTTCATGTGTGTAATATATATTCCCAAACCCTTTTTTATAATAAGTATTGGAGGTATTATATTATTGTGAAATCTACACTTTCACATACACAGTTTCTAGGTATCACCAAGTGAAAATTACAAATTAAGAAAAATCTAATACCACATTTGGAAATTGATTAAGGGTTATTCACATATAATTTGATTCCATTTTATTTAAAAATGTTCCTTAAGTTTTTTTTTTTTTTTTTTCTTTTTTTATGCCTTCAATGAATTCATACACAAGTTATTACAAGTCTATCTATATGACTATACTATATATGAATTAACTATATATGCATTAATCAAGGATCACTATGTTAACTTGTGCCTTATTTTTTAAAGGTGTAGATAAATTTATATGTACTTGAATATAAATAAGTACACATTTTTCATATCATTTGGTACATTTTTGGGACATGTCATATATGATGAAGGTATGTTAGTTTATCCTATGAGGGACACAATGATATCATAACTAGAATTGTCATACACACATAGGGAAATGATTATATTTTTGGTTTAGTTTGAATATTACATGAGTTTTATCCATAATTATGTTTACATTTCAATTCATATGGAATAATTTCTTAATAAATTAGGTTCATTTAATTAGTTAGATATATAGAAAGAGGATTTTAAGATATTAAATGGAAAATTGGTTTATAGACCAATTTTACAGTTTCAAGATTAAAAATTTAATTTCATATGCTTACTAATACATTTACAAATGTAATGGGGATAATACTTACATAAACTAGTGATGGAAAGCTTGATCATCATATTTAATTTGAAAAAAATAATTCATCCAACATTGAAAAGAATTATATGAAAATGGAGATGGAAATGATTGTAATGGTCTATGCATTTCCTAAGTTTAGGTAGTATATGCTTGCTACTCTATTTTTATTTTTAACTGACCATGAAGCAATGATTTTTTTGGTGAAAAAAATGTTACATGTCTAAATTTTTCATTATATAATGTTGTTCCTTATTTTAAATTTAAGTATTATTGAAACCTAGAAGACCAAATTCAGGACCATAATATCTATCATACATCAAGATAGATGAGGTGACATATATTATTCAAGATGACATGCTATATGTGTAGCTATATCAAGTGTGGGGAGTTATTAAATAAATATTAAACATAGATGCATTACTAACTTTAGGACGAGCCCCAAGTGATTGAAATAAAAAATTGAAGAAGTAGTTGGAAGCTAAGGTTTTAGAATATCAATTTAGAGTGTAAGTTTTATAAAAAATGGGGAGAGATGAAGTATTTTTTAGATGTGTGTTGAATCATGAATGTGCAAAAATGATACATGATTTCCATGATTGCATTATTAGTGGGTATTACACAAGAGAGGGAACTATTCTTAATATATTTTTGGTTGGGTAATATTGAATAACATTATTTAATAATATAAATTAATACATGTATAAATGTGATATATTCTAATAAGTGGGTAAGCCTAATTGATAGAATGAAATGCAATTGATCTTGATTTTTACATATGAGAAATGTGATAAATGTGTTGTAGATTTTTAGTCCAATTAACCCTCTTACGTGGTTGTAGTCACATAAATTTGGTCATGAATACTTTATAATGTTATTTTTGGCCCATTTTTACTTTAATTAAATTTAACACTTAATCTGGACCTATTTATCCACCACACTCTATCCTAAGTACCTTTCCATAAATGTTCTTAATTGATAAAAACATATATAATCATCTATTTAGAAATTCTATATCCTAAATTTCACACTTTACCCTTCAAGACAAAAATGACCAATATGGGTCAATAGTGGGAGTTGGTTTTGACCCCTATGTGTTAATCTTGTCATTCACTTAGTAACAACTAGTTTTTTAATGTAGGAGCATATGATTAGAAGACTCATTTTTGTTTTTTTTATTTCTATTTTTGATTTGAGTAGGTTTATTAGGTCTTTTAAAGTCATTTATAAGGTTTTAAAATCACTATCATTCTAAAATTTATCCATTTTATCTTACTTTCCATTTTCCTACCAAAATTGCCTATTTAAAAATTTAAATTTGTAAAGGATATTTGAAGGGTTTTTCTCATCTCCTAGTAAAACCAAAGGTCACGATAATTTATTTTAGGGTTCAAGGAAGGTCTTATACATGTTTTAAAATATTTAAAATGTCCTAACTCATATGTAGGTGTGCCAAACTCAATCAAGGTTAAGTCTTACATTGGGTTTACTTAGTTAGTTAGACAATTTGAATAAGTTTATGATTTTTTGGAGTAAAGAAGGAAAAATAAGAGTGAGAAGAGATAGAGGTGCATGGAATAAGGAGATAATATGAAATAAATTTCAATAAAACTCCAAGATTTGAAGAGAAAAAGGAGAAGTTCTAAAAAAACAAGGTTGTATATAGTGTTGTATACATTTTTACATCAAGAACAATGAAAGAATATCTTATTTGAATTATATGATTTAATATAAATATTTAATTACATGTAAGTGTATTTTTTTTGAATAATTATTCATATCTTTGGAAGGTATACTTTAATGTTACAGGATGGTAAAAGACAACTATGGGTTTCTATAGATAGTCAAATAAAGCTATCTTTTAACACTTTTTAAGATTAGAAAAAGATAAATTCAAGTATAAAGGTGAGATACATGAATGGAAATAATTAAAAAATTTAAAATATTTCAAACCTGATCCTAAATATTGAGTTTTCATTGTCTTTTAGCTCAATGAATGTATACAGTCAAGAAATGTGAATTTAAAACTAAGAAAATGTTGTTTTCATTATGTTTTGTGATTGATCAAGGTGCCAAATTGACTATGAAAGTAGGATATATATGTATATAACCATTTAAAATTTAAATATTCCAATAAATGTCTCGAAACATAATTTTCACTTGATTTAGTGATCTTAGCTTGTACACAAGCAACTAGGGTTTTCGTGTACTAAAATCATCATAACTCATAAACTAACCTTAAAATTGTTAAATTTTTTGTTGAGATGTGTGTTAAGATGGTTTTAAGTGGTTTCAAGAATTTTTGAGGCTCAAAAATCAATATGTTCAAAAAAATCTAGCTATAGGTCTAAAAGAAGGCTTACTTAGAGCACTAAAAACACTAAAATCATCATAACTTGAAAATGACCTAGCCAAATGCAACAAAGTTTTGTAGAGAGGTGAAATAAGGTAAATTTTAGGTTTTAATTTTTTTTTAAAGGTTTTAGGATACCTATAGATAAATTTATTGAATAATCTTAGTTATGTAGGCCTAATTGAAGGCTATAAACCTTGTTTTAGTGGTTTCTTGTATTTTCAATTTTGGAAGAAAGTACAAATGAATATGCTGAGTTGAGAAAACATAAAATAAATGTGGAAAATTACATTTTAGTAATAATATTATTTGTTTTATTAATATTAGTAGTTAATAAGGCTTTTAGGTCTAATCATCTCCCTCTTTAACATGTAAGTTTGATCTTCCAGATCCCTCCATTGTTTTGGCATTAGAGAAGGGTTTGGTTGTACCTATAATGTGACATAAGGAGAAATATTTAATTGAGAAGAGTGAAGATCAGGTTTTGAAAAATAAATTTGAAATGAAGTGTAAGAATGACACTTAGAGGAGTAGCCAAAGGTGGTGTTATAAGAAGTTAAAAAAGACAACCATGAGAAGCATTGCTAGAAGAGATGATAAATTTAAAATCATGATTGGAGGAAATATAAATTACTTAAATAATGGGTGATGTTAGTTAAGGAGATGAATAACCACAAAAAGGAAGTTTCATAATAATAAGAGTAAGAAAGAATAAAACAAAGACCTTTAAAAATATCCATATGAATAGGTTCCAAACCTAAATTAGAGTTTCTAGTATATGGAGGTAGACTAAATGTTAAATAATTGGTAGATTAGATAGATGAAATGTACAAATAATTTGATTTTGAATAAATATATGAAGACAAGAAGGTCAATTTTACTTACATAATCTTGAAGGGACATGCATATCTTTGGTGGGATAGTACCCAAGAGGAAATAAATAAAATAAACAAAGAGAAGATCAATCCATGGGAAAAAATGGTAGAAAAACTCAAATAAAAATTCATGCTTGTAGATTACTAGACAATTTTTTTTAAGAAACTCCAAAACTTTTAGTAAAAAGACATGAGTGTAAAGGACTACACTGAAGAATTATACAAGCTTAAAATTAGAGCTAGTCATGTAGAAGAGGATGTTGAGAAAATAAAAAGGTAAATTAATGGTTTGAGGTTTAATATACAAGATGGAATTAGTTTGTGATCAATGGAAGAGGCTTATCAGTTTTGTCACAAAGCATAAGAGAAGTTGTCTAGAAGACAAACTCATGAATCTAGAGGAAGAGGTATAAATTTCAAAACTATAGGATAAAAAGGTGGTATAGGTTAGTTGCATTTTCATAATGAAAAATAAAGAAACTCTCAAGGTCAAGACAATATTACAAGAGGAAGCTATTCATATAGAGGAATAAGGTTATATACAAGAGGTAGAGGAGAAGGATTTTGGGGAAAATATTTCAAATGTAACAAGTATACTAGACATATGTTATATGAATGTCCTAAAAATCTACAAACAAGTCATATAAAAATTGAAGTAAGCAATCGAGTATTTAAAGGTGAAGAAGATAGTGTAGGATTACTATCACATGTGGAATAACTTGAAGTGGGAGAGTCCTTATTGATGAAGAGATTGCTATTAAAGCCAAACAAATAAGTGAAGGAACCAAACCAAAGGAAGAAACTTTTTAGGACTACATTTAAATCAAAAAGTAAATGTTGTAAAGTTATCATTGATATTGGTAGTACATATAACTTGGTTTCTTCATAAATCATTGAAAAACTAAGATTGAAATATTAAAACAACCTATTCCATATAAAGTATATTGGCTTAAAAAAGGACATCAAATACTAGTTAATGAGCAATGTAAGGTTAATTTTTATATTGGTATCTATAAATATGAATTACTTTGTGATATCATGCCTATGGATGTTTTCCATTGAGTTTTTGTGTAGACCTTAGCAGTTTGATAGGAGGGCTATGCATGATGGAAAGAGTAACACTTATACATTAGATAAATTATTGTGGCCAACATGCCCCCTTTTCTCAAAAATGGATGACTCATCTTTAAAAATGATCTGATTCAAATTTATTTAACCCATCATCTCATTCTGATAGGTTCTCAGAGGCAAGTCTTTAAAACATGTCACCATTTTTTCAAAAGCATGCAGTTCATTTGTAATCATTGATCAACTCAAGATGGTAACCTTAGCGATTTATGAGAATAAACATGCTGAGTCTTGGTAATGCTCTACAAATAAGACATGCTTTATCTTACTTAAGATATTTAACAAGGTAACTTTATAGGCTTTCTCTCACTTGGAAATTTATTGGAGTCTTAGTCCCTTATTAGAGTATCAAGCCTTGAATTCTTACATGGTCCTTAGGAGCCTAGCTAGTATCCAGGTGAGAGTTTAATTATTCATGCTTCTTTTCTTTTTTAGTTAGTCATTTTCATAATTTTTTGCATAGGTAAATGGTTCAATGAAGGGATGTCATGTGTGTAGCTATCAATGATGCCAAGACATGGCCAATCAAAAGAATACACACACTCTTTTATCAGATGTATTAGTATCTCAATCTTGATAGATATGTTAGAGTCTAGGACATCCTGACATAATGGCAAAGCACCATGCAACCTAGGGTCAAAATCTATTAGTACTCTAGCTAATCATCCCATACTAAAGTTAGAATGGCTAGTCTCTTAGACCTAATAGAGATGTTAGATCCTAATAAATCCTAGCCCAAAATAGATAATGCTATGATCACTAGAGGTAGGATGGTCAGTCTCTTGATCCTAAAAATATGTTAGAGCCTATGAGAGCTTGACCAAATGAAAAAATGCCATGTGTATCAAAGGATATAGGTGCTTGAATATGACCAATGACCTCTCCCTTGCATTAGATGTGTTAGTATCCTGATCTTGATAGAGATGTTGGATCCTAAGAGATCTTAATGGAATGAGAGAGTACCACATGGCCTATTTTTAGAATAGTTAGTCTCCCTAATTTGATAAAGAAATCAAATCTTAGGGGACCCTAAAATATCATAGCATGCCATGTGGCATAACCATGCATATTAGTAGGTAGGCCCTTAAGAGCACATGATGAATATAATAAAGTATAGGTGGAATTGTAGAGGCTAAATAGAGGATGACATGCATCCCCATGAGCATAACATCCCTCTCAAAGGTATAATATCCAATTGCTAGGCCATGTCTAGGTGTCGATTGATGCCACAAAAGCCAATAAACAAAAGGCATGTGGCATGGAGTAGGAATTTCCTAGGTAGATTTAAATATGAGGTGGACATGTGCCTATAAAACTATAAACATTAATTAAATGGGAAATTATACCCTAATTGGATAATTTAAAACATCACATCATGCTCATTGGATCTACCAAGTGGTGCATAATCATGAGATCTAAATTTAACTCTAAATTGAGAAAGAAAGGAAAAAATTAAGCCACCAAATCAAACATGAATCCATAACAAGTGATATTATAAATTCCATTAATGTAGGAGGGTGAATGTTATTTTTGATAAGTTCTCCAAGAAACCCATTAATGGTTATTGTTAGCCAAAATAGCCACCATTAGTTAGTAGCATATCAAAATTTTTCCATCATGCCCTTAAATTTGTTGATATCCATCTAAAAGATCTTGTTTTTTTCATGGTTTTATTTAAAGTGGTTAATATTGTGTTGTTACTAGTAGCTTTCAAATTACCTTAGGGTGGTATAACTAGAGGTGGATGCAAAAGATCTAGTCTTGTCATCAAAGTCACTCAATGTGGTGATATCCAATGTGTTTATCATAGATTAAAGTAACTTTGGAGATCTTAAGGTTGTGAAAATCAAGGTAAAGTGTGAACCATGGTGAATATAATAATATGGTGACACTAAAAGAATACAATGTATTCTAAGCTTAAAAAGAATACCAAGGAACATAGCTATTGAGTTGACAACATTACACTTTCAGGCATTTTTGAGAAGTTAAGGTATTTTTAGAAAGATTAAGATATTTCATTGCTTTAGTATTATGGAATTCTCAAATTTTGTAATGATAATTCATATTAAATATGAAATATAAAAATACATATCATTATATATGTGTCTTTTATGTCATTTAACACTTATGAAATGTCATGATACATGTACTTTATCATATATCTTATCCAAGATGTCCTAAGTCTAATTTTCCAAAGTTGGAACTCTTTTATAATTTACCATTCATCATTTATATTATTAAAATAAGGGAGACTCCATAGCTACCTGGTTCATTACTCCAATAGTGTGAGAAAGTAGGACAAGCAATTTATTAAGGCAAAAAGGCCTATAAAGGTATCTTGGAAAAGGGTTTACATTGAATATAAAATATTAAGATTATTCAAGGCTCTATCTAGTCTCCTTAGACTCAAATCCATGATTGAAAATAAGTGACAAACTTGAAAAAGACAAAAATGTATGCCATTTCTCCATCAAGGTTCATAGGTATGCTTAGAAATCTTAGAAGGGTCAAAATTTTTAGGTTGGTTCATATAGGAGAGATAAGATCAGGGCAAATGTTCTTTGGGGAAAGAGGGGACCCATATTTCCTTCTAATACATAGTAGGAGTTAGGAGATTTAGGCCTTCGGATTTATGATTCATCCTTAACAAAATAAGATGTCTTAAACCCTCTAAAATCCTAGTAGCTTAGTTTTGGATGGTTTTATAGAATTTTGGATCTTTTTGGTGAAAATATAGGTTTTTATGAGACCATGAAAGATATTAATAGTGATCTCACTCCATATCCCATCACTCATTTGGCACGGTTTGGCAACAAAGGAATATAACCTTCACTTTGAATGAGTTGCAAACCTATATGAGAGAGTATAGGTAGGGTTTTGGTTGTTTTTTAGATGTTTACTTAATTAAAGTGGTTTTCAATAAATATAAAACAACATCACATTAATCCTATCAACATCCTCAAGTGGGAGAAATTAGATCATGAAGGTCATTGGTTTAAATATTCTTCAATAAAGTTTCCAAGTGTAAGAGAATGAACATAGGTAAGTGGATGATGAAAAAGTTCCAAATAAATTATCATAGGATTAATATTGATTATACATCCCTAATATATCTTGGGGTGTTCATTTTGGTGAGCATCCTTAACTAAAACATCAAGCTTCCTCTAGGCTTGTGAAAATAGAGATGGCAAAAGACTAATGTAGTCATATACATACTAGGACTTTAGGTCTACAAATTTGATGTGATGATTATTGATAATATCTTACATGATTTATCATTGTGAAAGATTCAAAAATTGTATAGATATATTAACTTTCCTCTCATTAATACCATCTAACTAAAGAAGAAGAATCACATGGTGAGTGAAGAAAGTGTTAAGCCTAAAATAGGCACCTACAGGTCATCCTAAAAACTAGACTAAAGGAAATGAGTTTTTTTAAGGGTAGAGAGATTTATAAGTTGAAAAGAGTGTGTGAGGTTTGAGGGGAATATTTGAAAATTTTAAGGTTTTTTATACAGAAAATAAAAAATAAAAATGGCCAAAGACAAGAGGCTTACAAGACAAAGGAGGTTTATTATGCATTTGAAGTTGAAATCTCAAGAAACCACTGAGATATTGGTTTCTCATGATGATATATAGTCCATAAATATTTATTAAGGTCCCAATTTTTTTTTCCAAGGCTTTCATAAGAATCCTAAAAGAACAAAGGTATAATCTACTTTATAAAGGCAATTAGTAGTGCTCAAGGTTTAAGACATTTTGGTTTACAATTTGGGGTTAACAAAGACAAGATGAATGTGGAGATATTAATGAAACCTATTTAAGAACTTCATATTATTATATCTAAGAAGTATATAGATATATAACTCCCAGATCAAACCACCAATAAACCAAAATGGTAAAGTCATGCAAGGAATAGATACCCAAATGGACTGTGTATCATGGTGAAGACCAAATGAGTAGATCAAGTCAATTTTCATGACTCAAAGAATGTGGATAGAGTCATGAAAAATTATGGGACATTACCTATAGTGTCACCATTATTAAAATAGGTTCAAAGATGGAAAAGCACAAGAAAGAGAGTTTTAGGCCTAGAAGAACATATATAGGCCTGTAACTAAAACATGAGGAAAAATTGAAAGATTGGAAATGAGTTGGGGAATTAAATATGTAAAGAGGTGAAGATAACCTTGAAAAATATACCTAGATGTTTGGAACTCATTTAAATGTAGATAGTTTCAAATAGCGGTCAATATGGTCATCTCCATGGGATTACCCATAAACCCTAAAAATATGCTAATTCAAGTTATCATAAATTAAAGAGGTAAATTTATTATCGGTATCATCTTAAAATATAATATAATATAAAATATAATCCAAGGATGTGTCTTCAACCAAGATCAAACACTTGCATACCTCTTTTCATTGAATTATACCTTCTTGAGTTCACTAACAGACAAGTTTTACTAGAGAAGCTCGATTTCATCATGTGGGAAATAGAAGGAGTTTCATGGGGAAAAATTTATATTCAATATGTTATAAAGGTATCCATAATCTAATATTGTGGCATTAGTTTATGGATCAAGGGTTTATTCTTTAAAAAAAACCCTTAATAAAGTTGACACTTAAAACCCTACTAAAACCTCTCAAGAAGTTTGATGGAGTATATTAGTTATTTAAACTACTCAAATAGACTATAATGACCCTAAATATACTTATATTATCTCTACACATATCCTAGGCACATGGTGGAGTAGAACATTCGCACATGTGAGGTGAAAAGTATGGAAAATGGCTTAAGAACTTGCTCTTTTGAGCCTGTTTAGAGGGTTTCGGGTGAGCAAAGACTTATTAACCATTTTAATATGATACTTGAACCAATAAATATTTATCACGGTTCTTTAAAATTAATTTAAGAACTCTTAATAATTATAGTATAGGTTGCAAGTCATTAACTAGGCCTAAATGAAGAGTCTAATCACTCTTGCATCAAGTAGGTGGAGTGCAGACATGCTTGAAAGATTCAAGACTCAAAATAAATTTAGAACATATTTTTGGGCACATAATACCATATATGGAAGGTTTATAAATGATAAAATATAGGCAAGAATCCCTAATTTTCCCTCAAGATCACTTAAATATTTCATAGTATGAAGGCCTCTTGATATCTTACCAAACAAGTGTGAAGAATCAGTTACAAGGTTATCTCCAATGCCCATATAAGGAATACATGACCTATTATAATACTTAAATGAGGTAACATGATATTATTATAGTATTAAAATCATTAGATTAGCAATTGCTTAAGAGGTAGGTTGGTCTATGTCACCTTATATGAACAAATAGACTTTGGTAATGAATGGCAAGAGTCTAGGGATAAAGAATAGTTGGATAAAGAGGTATAAAGTTCAATTTTAATCCTCACATTGTGGAGAATAATTGTAAGAATTGGGTTGGAATATAAGGTTCACAAGTAGGCCAAGTGTCAAAAGATCAACTTGTAACTTCCCCTCAAAGAAGTGAATGTAACTCCAAAATATGGGAGGTATCTTAAAAAAGCATCAAAATTTCCAAGGTGATCTTCCACACCACTCTTCATGAAGAGATTCATCATTGATTATCCTAGAGTGTTGATAACAAGTAGATAACTCATCCCTTTTAGCCTTGGTGGCACAATACTTTTTTTTTGTAACTATTTTGATGATGGAAGATAGTTGGTGAACTTTGTCATTGTCATATCTCTATCTTATCTTATTTTTTATATAAATGAATCCTTTAAAGGCATTTTATGTATCCTCAAAGTGTGAATGCCAAAGCTTTTCCAAATTTAATACTTATTTTTACCTTTGAAATAAATTCAAGTTGAGTTATACTTTCTTCATCTTGCATCTAGTTCTTTTGAGATGGATTGTTGATAGATGTTAGTGATAGTTGTCTTACTTCATTACACTTCTCCTTTTCATTCATGCCTCTATGTGAGTTAGTCATCTTTACATAGGTCATATTATGTGTATCAAATGGTTTTACTGAGTTCAAATGTATAAATATCATTAGTTTCCTTTATAAGACCTCTTGATCATTCACTTTGGCTATTGTATTAGGCATAACCTTAATACATAAACACTTGTGTGGGAAGAACTATTTAAAATTTGTGAAAATTAGATTTTAATCTTGTCATTTCATAGTGAAATCTTAGGCAAGTAGAAGAAACTACATTTATTGCATCATCTCCATGTTTTATGTCTGATTTTGGTCTACTTTTACCCCTTTTCCTTGTAATATAAGTGAGTTAGTGAGTAGTTATGAGTGAAACATAAAGGAAGCTAGCCTAATCTAGAGATTAATTTCATCAATTAGCCACCCACAACATAAAAGTGATTCATTTCTATCATCTAATTAATAATACTTAAACATCCTTCTTAAGGGTCAAATTTAGTTTGATAATAGTTATGGCACACCTAGCAGGATCCAATTTCAACAAGGTTATCTAAGATTGATGTTAGTCTTGAAATTTTTTTAGCTTCAATAGCCTCACTCATGTAACATCTAGGAACTTCAAAAAGTTTTTTGCTCTTGCTTGCATACCAATAATCAATTTTCATGCCAAAGGTCACTAAAAGATCAAGGTCTAAAGGTATTAATTTTTGGTTTGTTTATCCACCTCCATTTTTAGTCAAGAGAAATATATTACATCATTCTTCCTCCTATACTAGAATTCCTTTAAGGAAGCTCCATTTCCATTCTACTCTAAACTCTCCTAAAGCTAGCAAGATGGCTAAAAATTTACCCTTTTTATTATGGTGGATCCCTTCTAAACCTCGAAGCATATGATTATATCCTTATGACAACTCTTAAAAGTGTCACATACTTTAGTGGATAAAACACCATTATCCCTATTAAGCACATTAT
This sequence comes from Torreya grandis, assembly GCA_037957365.1. Lineage (NCBI taxonomy): Eukaryota > Viridiplantae > Streptophyta > Pinopsida > Cupressales > Taxaceae > Torreya > Torreya grandis. The sequence goes on along the minus strand of JARHVA010004286.1, from coordinate 264,139 downwards.
AGATATGGAAAATTTCTAAAATATTCATAATATTATTCAAAAGAATGTGGCCATTATATTGTTATCCATTTAATTTAAGGGCAAGATTATAGATTGGTATAAGACATTGGATCCTAACTTTATTGATTCATGGGACCAACTAGGAGAGAAATTGAATGAGAGGTTTGAAGATAAGAGTGACCACTTATCCTTGGTTGAGAAATAAACCACTATCAAGAAATATACACAAGAGGTTATACATGGTTTCAACTCTAGATTTCAAAAAACATGGGATAGGATTCCAACTCTTGTGAGACCCACTATAAACTATGCCTTCCTATACTATCTCAAGACCTTAAATAGTGACATAGATGTCATCATATAATCTATGGGAGGAAAGCCCTTACCTAATGCCTATGCTAGTACTATCAAGGATGATAATAACCTCATATAAGTTGGAAATATTTTTAAAATACCACCCATGCCATTGTTCCCTAATATACATCCCCTATACACCAATTGTTTCTTACATTCTCATACTAACCAGTCATGAGCAAGTTGTCCCTAGTCAATCAAATGAAATATAAGAGTTAAGGATCCTATTCAAAGACAAATAAAATGATGTGGTAGCCTTGAAAATACACCTAAATCAAAATTATATATGTTATCAAGCTCCATATCATTCCTATCATCTCAATAAACCACATTTTAAAGATAACTTTCAAGGACAAGGGTAGATTATTAATTCTAGACCATATAACAATCATAACCTAAATAATTCTTCTACTTATAGAGATTTAATACCTATTAAATACAACCTTATGCAAGGGTATGATTGGTATTCTCAATGAGAACAAACTCATAATTAACTAACCAATTATAATGAGGTACTCAATCAAACTTTTATAGTGCAAAAATGAAAAATTCCCTTGATGACACAATATGGAGTTTCTAATCATGATAGGACTAATGGGGAATAATTTTAATTAGATGCTACATTGGTAAATTAGTAAGAGGGATATTGGTGTGAATTTGATCAGTTTGGAATCATAAGTAAGGTGGTTTATACTTCCCTAATAGATAATACAAGGTCTAAAGAGAGAGGAGTTGAAGATGCTCAAGAGGTAGGTAAGAATCCAATCACTAATACTTATATATCTCAAGGAACAAAATAAACTAATGTAGCCCCTAAGGCCCAAGAAACTAATAAAAATTATAACATAAAGAGTACTTTCATACCTCAAACTATTCAATCTCAAATTAATATGGAAGATCTTAAAGGACAACCAAGGTTTGGTGGTTCTTTCATTAACATTATGAATGAAATGAATAAGATTCATGTGAGCATTCCTATGTGGAAAAAACTATCTATCCCTGGACAAAGGTCCATGCTTCATGAGGTGTTGTTTAAATTCAACCTTTCAAAAATATCAGTAAGAAGATAAAATCTAGTCATCACAAATACAACTACATCTACTAATGTAAAGTCAAGAAAAAAATAGTAAACCACATCCTTTTTTACCTTTATGTAATCATTGGAGATTTTTTGGTTCATAATTTCATGATACATATTAGGGTAAGCAACTTAGCGATTCCTCAATAAATAGATGATAATTTAGGCCTAAAGTATAAGCCTAATACCAAGGGTGTCTTAAAATTATATGGTTTAGCTACCAAGACTATGGGTGTGATCAAAGTTTTGAGTCTTACTTTTCATGATTATCCAAAATTTTATATTTCCCAAGATTTTCTTTATTATATGTTTGTCAATAGACTTCACTGTCAAGATTGGGGGTTATTTGTCATATGATTGGTCATAAATGGATTTTAGAACTAGATATGGTGCTAAGATTAGAATCAATTTTGAACCTATATCTAGGTTCCATATTGAACCATACAATCCAAATATCTCAAATGTGAATTGAACTATCATTAATTAAGATCATCCTAATAATCAAGAACTAGTTGTACCTATTAAAGGCATATCATATATTTTCCTTGATGAGTGGGGAGAAAAAAATCATGAGTATTATCCATATAAAAGTATTGAAGAAGTTGGTCTGGGTGTTTACTATTTGCATGAAGAAAATACAACTATACCAACTCTTTCCAAGTCAAATGAGTATAGTTATGGTCTATTGAAGTTATTCTTTGATGGGTTAAGGAGTAATAATGGAGTAGGGGCATGTGTGATGCTAGTTTCTCCCTCTAAAGAAATGTATTATTATGCTATTAGATTTTAATTAAGCTAAAATTTTAATACAGATGAATATGAAATAATTATTCATGGGATTTAATGGGAAAGAAAGAACAAAATGAATCAATTATAAGCCTTTGGTGATACTGAGTTAGTATTCCATCAAGTGAAAGGTAAAAATGCTACTAAGAATCCATTATTTAAGTCTTTACAAACATAGGGTATGGGACCTTACTGAATACTTTGAAGCATTTAACATATAATCAGTTCTAAGAGAAGACAATCAACATGATGATAGGATATCTAAAATTGGATTTGAATTTGACATTGCTAATGATGTGAATAACTCTAAAAACCAGCCACATGTCAAGGTAGTAGTAAGACCATCAATTTTGGTTAATGATGTCAATTTATGTGTTTTTGAGTGTGATAAAAAATTACATGTTTGCTTCAATAATAAGTTAAGTTTTATTCAAAAAACCAAGGTAAGCTACAAAATCAATGTGGATTACAAATTCTATAGTTGATATCTAACAAGCTCCCCAAAGGGTTGGTGACTCTTGAGAACATATTCAATGAGAATGATCAAATGAGGAGGGAGAAGGTGAGTATGTCTACCAAATAATAACATCATGAAAGGGTTGTTATCTTCAAGCAAAACCTTATTAATATTGGAAAGCTATGAACTATAACTAAAAATATTGCATTTACCAAGTTATAAAAAAGATTTTCTGATATCTTTGCTTGGGAATATAGTGACCTTAAGGGGTTTGATCCTAGACTAGCCCAACATACCATAGAGCTTGATTCAAATTCCAAGCCTATAATTCAAATAAAAATACCTATAAATCCAAATTTTCAGATACTAATGAGTGAAGAGCTAACTAAATTGATAGATTCAAGCATCATTTTCCTTATTAAGCATTCTTCATGGGTTGCTAATCTAGTTCCCATGAGGAAAAATAATAGAGAGATTAAATTATGCTTATATTTCAAATATTTTAATAGGGTGTCATTGAAATATCATTATCCCTTACCCTTCATGGAGAAAATTCTTCAAATTCTTATAGGATATCAATGTTTATCTCTCCTTGATGGATACTTTGGTTATAACAAAGTGTCGGTGAAGGAGGAATACCAATACAAAATAGCCATTACTACTAAATGGGGTACATATGCATATAAAATGATGCCATTTAGGTTATCTAATGTAGGGGATAAATTAAAAAGATCCATGGATATGGATTTTTAAGGATTTATTAATGAAATGGTGATAATCTATCTTGATGACATAATGGTTTTTTCAAAGAATGCTAATGACCATTTAATTCTTCTTAGACTAGTTTTTGAAAGGTGAAGGTAGTATGGGATCTCTTTAAACTTGAAAAAGTGTATTTTTTAAATTCATGAAGGTAAGATCTTGGGTCACATTGTCTCTAAGAATGGGTTTTCCATAGATCCTAAAAAAGTGAGTGCTTTATTGTCTTTGTCTTTACCCAAGCACAAGAAAGGTTTACAAAACTTTCTTGGGAAGATTAGTTTTTTTATAAGATTCATACCTAGTTTTGATAACATTTTAAAACATATAACATCCATGTTGAAGAATCACCAAGCCTTTAATTGGACCAAGTAAGGAAAAAATAGTTTTGAGGCTATTAAGCAAGATATAGCCCAAGAACCTACATTGATCAATCTTAATTTTTCAAATGATTTATTCTTGTATGCTTTATATAAAATTGACACCATATAATCCATGTTGATAAAATAGAATGGTTAAGGTCTTGTGAAACCTATTGCCTTTTTTAGTTAAGGGCTAGAATATTATGAAGAGAGATACACCTTCACAGAGAAAAAAGTGTTGGAAATCATAAGGAGACTTAAGAAGTTTAAGCATATGGTGTCCAACAAAAAAATACATGTCATGGTGTCACATACAAGAATAAGGAATCCATTTTGAACAAGTATTTAAATTAAAATAGGGTTAGTTGGATAACCAATGTCATGAAATATGACATGGAGATTAAAGGTACCAACTTCGTATGAGGAAGAGGAATATGTGAGCATTTAGAATTAGACCTTCAAGAAGATGGAGGAATTATTTTAGAATTTCAATATGATCCTTCTATGATTATACCTTCATCCCCTCCAAGTTAGACACAATATGTGGTAATATTTCTTTAAATAGGTGAGTGTCTTACAAGTATGGATAAAAGAAAAAGAAGGTACTTTAGATTGTAGTCCATCCCCTATGTTCTTATGGATTCATTACTATTTAAAATAAATTTTAATGTTATGCTATTGAGATGTGTTAAAAATAATTAGATTGATATGATTTTGGAGCAAATTCATGATGGGCCTATAAGAGTTCACTTTGTACCCAAGACCACAATAACAAAAATAATGAGAGTTGGGTATTATTGGCCTAGATTATTCAAGGACTCTTATGCATGCATAAAGAGGTGTCAAAAGTGTGCATTTTTCATAGGAAAACAAAATATTTCATCCCTCCATCTCAATACTATTCAAGTGGAATAACCATTCATGCAATGGATTATTTATTTTTTTGGTATGATAAACCCCCTTTCAAGTGCAAGCCATAAGTGGGTGCTTACATCCACTGATTTTTTCACAAGATGGGTGGAGGAAATATCCCTTATGGAGGCCAATGAAATTTTAATCCTTGACTTATATGAAGGCCTAGTAACCATATTTGGAGTCCTTTCCACAATATTTTTTGATAATGAAATGACATTTATTGGTGCAAGGACAAGTGAATGGGCTATTAAACATGACATATACATAATAACTTCTTCCACTTACTATTCTCAAGGAAATGGACTAATATAGTCCAAAAATAAGAATTTAATTAGAATTATTAATAGGAAAATAGAATAAAATCAAAGAGCTTGGCATACTAAGTAGTTAAAGACAACCTTATAGGCTGATAAGATTACCCCCAAGAGGGTTGCTGGTAACTCACATTACATGATTATTTATGGGAGAGGCCAAGTTACCTATATATCTTGAATTATCATCCCTAGAGTTATCACATCAAATTGAAATGATAGAGATTTATCCATGACAATAATAATGAGAGAGTTTATGGCATTAGAAGAGATAAGAAATCTTGAAATGCATACCATGGAGTGAAATTAGGCCCAAGTGAAGAAGACATTTTATAATTGAGTTGTTTCAAGATTGTTTCAAAAATGAAACCTTGTGTTAAATTTGGATGATGATAGGGATAAACCTAGTAGGCAAACCAAGTTTGATACATTGTAGAGTATGCCCTATGTTATCACTAGATGCAAGTGACATAATACTTTACTGCTTTCAAAGCTGAATAAAAAGGATTTGAACATCCCAGTCAATGGGATAAATTTTAAACCATGATATTAAGGTAATTTTTTAGTAATATACATAGTAGAATAGGTATTTAGTTTCCCTAAGTTCTTAATCATAGGTTTGTTTTTATTGTTATCCTTCCTCCATGTGTCTTATGACACGTGTGTGTGTGTTTTGAGAGTTTTCCTTAATTTTCAATTTATTTCTAAGGTTATTATCAATTTCAAAGTTTAGTATGTCTTCATTTTAAGAAATATTTATGAACCCATAACCCAATGTACTGTCAAGGCCACTAGTCTAAATTCATAACAAACATGCAATACCAGGAGGTCACCAAAGATGTTAGCCAAAATTGGCCACCATTAGTTAGTGGCATTTCATAATTTTCCCATCATGCCCTTAAATTTGTTGATATCCATCTGAAGGATCTTGTTTTGGTCATGGTTGGATTTATAGTGGTTAACATTGTCATTCCTAATAGATTTCAGAGTACCTTAGGGTGGTGTAGTTAGAGGTGGAGTCAAAACATCTAGTCTAGTCTTGTCATCAAAGTCACTCACTATGGTCATATAAAAAGTGTTTAGGATATATTAAGGTAAATTTGGAGATGTTAAGTTTGTTGTGAAAGTCAAGGTAAAGTGTGAACCATGGTGAATATAAGAAGATAGTGACCCTCCAAGAAGACAATGTATTCCAAGCTGAGCAAGAAGACCAACGAGTAGAGCTAGTGAGTTGACAACATTACACTTTTAGTCATTTTGGAAAAGTTAAGGTATTATTAGAAAGATTAAGGTATTTTAATGATTTAGTCATACAGTATGCTCCAATGTTGTAATGAGACTTACTAGGAAAGATTAAACATGAAGGTCTATATCATTGTATATAGGCCTTTTATGTCATTTCACACTTGTGGAATGTCATGATATATGTAATTTGTCATACATCTTGTTCAAGATGTCTTAAGATTAATTTTACAACATTGAAACTATTTTGTAACTACCAATTCATCATTTATAACATCTAAATAAGGAATAATAAATAATTTACATGGAAATAAATATGGGAAATTCTTTTGTACATAATTCTACCACTATACAGGTTAAGGGAGAATGCACAGCTACCTAGTTCATCAGCTTCATCAAGGTAAAAAAGTAGGATAAGTAGTTTTTTGAGGAAAAAAGGCCTGTAAAGGTATCTCAACAAAGGGTTTCTATTGAATATCAACTCTTGACCCTCTCCAAGGATCTATCTAGTCTCTTCAAAATCATATCCATAATTGAGAAGAAGTGATAGGCTTAGGCAAAAACCTATGCCATTTATCCATTAGGTTACATAGGTCTATTTGGTAAGCTCAAAGGGGTCAATGGTTTGAGGTTAGTTCATTGAGGAGAGAGAAAATTAGGGTCAATGATCTTATGGGAAGGAGGGGACCTCTATAACCTTCCAATTCATAATAAGAGTTAGGAGATTCATGCCCTAAGCTTTATGAATCATCCTTAGTAAAATAAGATTTATTAAATCATCTTAAAATCCTAGAAGCTCATTTTTGGATGGGTTTAGAGAATTTTGGAGCTCATTGGTGAAAATGGAGATTTGTATGAGATCAAGCAATATCCTACCAGTGCTCTCACACCATATCCCATGACTTATTTGGAACATTCTAGTAATAGAGGAATAAAAACTTCACATTGAATGAGTTATAAACCTATTTGAGAGTCTGTAGGTGATGGTTTGGTTATTTTTTGGATGTTTCCTTACTTTAGATGAATCTCAATAAATATCCAACAACATCACATTAATCCTATCAACATACTCAAGTGTCAGATATCATATCATGAAGGTCATTGATATGAGGGTTTTACAACAAAGTTTACATGTGCAAAAGAGTGAACATAATTTTGTGGTTGATGAAAAACTTCCAAATACATTCTTAGATTTATACTGATGATGCATACCTAATCCATCTTTGGGTGTTAATGTTAGTGAGAAAACTCAACCAAAACATCAAGCTTACTCTAGGCTTGTGAAAATAAGAGATGACAAAATACTAATGTAGTCAAATACATACTATGATTGTAGAAAGTAGATCATGAAGGTCATTGGTCCAAGGGTTTTCTAACAAAGTTTCCAAGTGTAAAAGAGTGAACATAGGTATGTGGCTAATGAAAAAGTTACAAATACATTATTGGAGGAGTTATATTGATGATCCATACCTAATACATCTTGGGGTGTTCATGTTGGTGAACGTCCTCAACCAAAATGTCAAGCTTCCTCTAGCCTTGTGAAAAATAGTGATGATAAAATACTAATGTATTCACATACATACTATGAATTTATGTCTAAAAATTTGATGTAATGATTATTTATAACATATTTCATGTTTTCTCATTATGAAATATTCCCAAATAAGATATCTATATTTACTTTATTATCATTAATATCATATAACCTAAGAAGAACAATCACATGGTGAGTGAAGAAAGTGTTAAGCCTAAAATAGGCACCTATAGGTCTACCTAAAAACTATACTAAAGGAACTAAATTTTATGAAGGACATAGAGATTGATAAGTTGCACAAAATTTTTGAGGTGTCTAGGGAAGATTAGAAAATTTTAAGGTTTTGTATAAATAAAAGAAACATCAAAATGGCCAAAGACACTTGAGCTAAGCTTTAGCAGGCTTATAGGACAAAGGAGGTTTACTATGCATTTGAAGTTGAAATATCAAGAAAATAATGATATATTGGTTCATAATGATGATAGATAGTATATCAATCTTGAGGAAGTTCCCAAAGAAGTTTTTTCAAGGATTTTCTAAGCACTCCTAAAAGAATAAAGGTATACTTAGCTTTACATAGGTTGTTATTAATGAACATGGTTTAAGATAATTTTCTATATAATTTGTTGTTAAATAAGACAATATGAATATGGATATATAAATGAATCCTATTCAATGAATTCATCTCATTCTTTCTAAGAAGGATATATCTCTCTAACTCCCATATCAAACCATCAATAGACCAAAATGGTAAAGTCATACGAGGAATAGATACCTAAATGGACTGTGTATCATGATGAAGATTGGATAAGTAGATCAAGTTAGTTTTCATGACACAAATAATGTTTATAGAGTCATGAAACATGATAGGACATTATATACAATTTTACCATAGGTAAAATAGGTTCAAATATGGTAAATCATAAGAAAGAGAGTTATAAGCCTAAAAGAACATCTATAGTCTTGTATATAAAACATGAAGAAAACATGTAAGATTAACAGTGAATTATGGAATTAAAGTTATTAAGAGATGAGTATAACCTTTAAAATTATTCCTATAGGGTTGGAACTCATTGAAATGAAGAGAAAGTGTCAAAAAGTGGTCATTAGGGTCATTTCCATGGGACTATCCATAAACCCTAACAATGGGATAATTTAAGTTATAATAAATTTAAGAGGTTAATTTATATAGGGAAACACTTAAACACATCATATACTATCAAATATACCCAAATTAGGTGTCTCCAACCATGATAAAACACTTTCATACCTCTTTTTGCCAAATTATAACTTCTCAAGTTTACTAATAAGCCTAGTTTTCCCAAGAAGCTCAATTTCATCACATAGTAACTTGAAGGAGGAGTTTCATGGGTAAAAATGGTTTTTGGATATGTTATTAAGGTCTCCATAATCTAATTTCATGGAATTATTTTGGGGATCAAGGATCTATTCTTTATGAATAATCCTTAACAAAGTTAACACCTAAAACCCTACTAAAACATCTAAAGAAGCATGATGGAGTATATTGGTTATATAAGTGACTAAAATAGAATATAATGAATTGGAAAATAATTTTATGGTCTCTACACATATCCTAGGCACATGGTGGAGTAGGACATTGGCACTTGTGAGGTGAAACGTATGGAAAGTGGCTTAAAAAGGTGCTCTTTTGAGCTTGTTTGTAAGGTTTTGGGTGAGAAAAGACATAATAACCATTTTTAGAGGCTCATTGAGCCAATAAATAGTTATCATGGTCATTTAAAATCCATTTGAGAACTCTTCACAATTATGTTACAAGTTACAAGTCATTAACTAGGCCTAAATGAAGAGTGTCATCACTTTTGCATCAAGTAAGTGAAGTGTAGATTTGCTTCAAAGATTCAAGACTCAAAGGATATTTATAACATCTTAGTGGGAACCTAGTACCATATATGAAAGGTTTATATATGATAAAAAACAATAAATAATCCCTTCTTGACCCTCAAGATCATTTGAAAATTTCATAGTATGAAGGCCTCCTGATATCTTCTTTCCAAACAAGTGTGAAGACTTAGGTGAAAGGTGATCTCCAATGATCATATAAGGAATCCATGAAATATTACACTACTTCTATGAGGCAACATGATATGATTATAGTATTAAAATCACCAAATTATACCTTGCTTAAGAGGTAGTCTAGTCTTTGTCACCTTCTTTGAAAAAATAGACTTTAGCAATGATTGACAAGAGTCTAGGGATAAAGACTAGTTAGAGATAGAGGTCTGAAGTTTAATTTCAATCCTCACATGGTGGAGTGATGGGTGTAATTTTTACCCCTTCATTCAACCAATCTATGTTGGTGTCGTTTCTTACTAGGGCTAGTGTCCAAGGCTATTTGTAGTAAGGTATTTATTAGGTTCAACTAATAATGTTATTTGGGGGTTTTTGGTGTTTTTATAACCTAAGTTTCTACTCCTAAAGTCTAAACTAATGCTTGAAAGAAATACACTTACTTGAAATGCAAACACACCAAACTAAATTGAATACTTTGAAAGTAATCACACAATGCTGTAAAGTAAACACACTAAAATTTAATATCAAATCCACACTTCTAAGCTAAGTTGCAGAATAAAGGTTGCTAAAATTAAAAGAATGACAAATGCTTGTTCAAATCTGAAAGCACACACATTAACAATCTATTCTAACCTTTAGGTTATTAATCCACTTACACATAGAATATTTATATTATTTCTAATAAAAAATAAAAAAGAAGTAAATTATAAATACTAAAATTACACATCTTATCTCTTTGGGGAGTGGGCCCTTGCTCACCCTTGGATTTAGGGTTAAATCAATTCAGTCTTTAAAATGCTATATTAATACATAAAATCAAAGAGTAATCTACTAAAAAGTCTTTTTTAATTCAAAATAACAATTCTTACAATATTTTTGAATGCTACAGATTGAGCATGGATCCACCTTTTATTAGATGCAAAAGAAACTATCCTAAAAACTAGGTAACAACATAACTAAATAAACAATATGATATTCAGAGAGATTGGTTTATTATGGCTAAAATAGAGAAGAGTGTTGTAACAAGATCCACATGTAGTTTGAAACATCCTCATAGGATTTATAACTATATATTCTAGCCATATGTTTTCACCAGATATTATGTACAATATATCCATATCATCTTATATAAGTTGTAACCTCTATCAACTAACTTACATAAATGGAAAGCTATACAAAAATATAAATCTATATATATAAATGTATAAAAATAGAAAGTATTTAGATGAGTCCTAGATCATCATAGAATAGCTAGAAGAGATTTTGGAATGACTTAGAACATGCTATGGACAAGTTCATATTAAGCGATGAGAATCTAAAGCATTACTGTCATAATCTATAGCTAACTATTGTAATATGTACCTTGACTATTGTAATCCATAGTTATCTATCAAGGTCCATATAATACCTTGTAGAATCCATATTTATGTTCAAATGATCAGTCTTTGGTCATGACACTTCATTGTCTTCATGAGATCATAGAAAAACTCTTATTTAAACACTATCATACATGTACATATCAAAATATGGAAGACTAAACATGTAAATAGTTATAACATCATGCAAAGAATGCTAACTTAGACTCACATGAGCTTATCAAAATAAAAGCATCCATTTTCTACCTTAGGCTAGTTATAAACCCTAAGACTACATGAAATGCTTAGCTCAAATGACATGTTTATGGATATGAAGAATGATATATCATAGCTATAATGAGTCATAATGTGGACTCATCATTTCATACACACCTTACCTTTTATAAGTCCCATTGAAAACTAACTTCTCCTATCCTCATAAGTATGAATCCTTTGTTCTAGCTTGAGACTAAGATCATATATGGAGTATAAATATTGGAATATTCTCTCATGAGGAGAAGTAAATCCCATATCCCTGTTAACAAAATGAAGATAAAAAGTAAACTATTCCTCAAATTATGGCCCTGTATTCTGCCATAGAGACATAGGAGAAAACAATAAAGGTAGCCTAAATATCATCCTAATCAATAGTTTTTACCCTCCTTGAAATACATAAATAATTATTTGAGTGATGGCCTCAACACTTCTACGGTTCCATATGATAGTGGTAGGACAAAGAACTTCTCTCCGTTTTAAAGGGACTGTTAACAAATTCTAGTATGAATACAAGGAGTCACCACTTAGTCAAATAAATATTGTAAAAATAGTTTAAAATTGATAATTCCATCCTACAGAGCATAAAGATAATGATAATGGATTTTAGACCATTGAAAATATAAACTTTTAATTTTTTGCAATATCTATTGTGCATTACTAAACTGGGGTCTAACTCATATACCAACTTCTCTTGTAGTGCTTATATGGCCATTATATTTATCCTACCATGTTATTTAATTTTAGTAGGAAGAGAGAACAGATCTCAATTTCAAATCTCCAACAAATAAATTAACCAAGAAATTATTAGTTTTCCCCAAAATAATATCACATAGATAAAATTCACATAATAAATCCTGTCTATAAGGAGTACTATTTTGATAGACTGTTAAGAATTGTTCACTTGTATTAATATCATGTGGAAATCCACAAGAGATATAGAGTAAATTTCATCTAAAAAATTGTTCATGTAAGAATAAACTGTATGAAGGGGAAGTACTCATACAAGCTAACAACTTTTCACCAAGTTAATAGGTAAACTAAATGGTTTGTCTAGCTTGTTCTTCCTGCTGTTGTGCTTGTGTCAAGTCTTCTTGTAATTTTTTTTCTCCTAAATAAGTTTGTTTTGCTTCTTATATTCTCCAAGATTAGAATTTTTTTTCTCCAAGTGACTTCTTTCATTAGGTTAGGACATATTGGTTTGACAATTTGTTATACCATGGGTTTGGGAGGCACACTATAAGAGTTGGAAGCTATTTGAGCTTTCAATGTGGTATTTTCCTATTCAAATTTAATAATATTTATTCTTAAAGATATATTATCTTGTTAAAGTGTCTTGGTGTAACTCCATAGATCAATTATATCATTATCAAATTCATATAACTTCTTAAAGGACTATGTTTTAATGATTTCTATTTTCTTCAATAAAAGAGAGATAACAAAATCCTTACTTTAGGCTAAAGATAATAACTCAACAATGTCTTTTGTATTCTATTTGACTATGGCTTCTAACTGGGATAATTCCATGGCATGCTACATTTCTACTTCATCTGTCTCTTTAGAAAGTTGAGGTTATTCATCAATCATGGGATCTTTACCTTTGTCAATAGATATCTATGTTGAAGTAACAAAAATAGTCTCTACAAAATCATCTTGTGGAAAAGGAATTTCCACTTCCTCTTTGTCTTGTGCTATACTGATAGTGGTAGTGAGTTCTTACCATAGATTATCAAGAGTATCTTCAGCCATTACTTCATAATAATTAACACCTAATATCAATTTTATTCTTCTCCTCTTAGTGAGAGGAAGAATTTATTCATGTGAGGCTTCTTGAGGTGATGGATGTGAAACGAGGCCTACTGATAGTTCATTTTATATGATATGAATGGGTTCCTATGCAGATGAAGGTTGGGGGGATGAATTAGGGTTTCCTGTGGAAGACCTAAGTCTTAACCTTCTGCTTGGCTCTGATGGTGCAATCACATTGAGGGGATTTGGAGGTCTAAGTATAGAAGCCATAATAGTTGATCTTGTAATTAAAAATAACTTAAGAGTAATCACTTTGAAATAAGAAACCCTTGGTGGAACCCTAGAACTCAAAGAAAAAGTATCTTGTGGTATGTTCTTAGAAATCTTTAGGTATTTCCTCTTTTTCCCTTCATGAAAAGTAATCCAGGCTTTTGTGCCCTACTCTTACTTTAGAAAATGATGTTGGATTATAAATTGAATGAGTCCATGATGGTGGATGGAAGATGGGTTATTAGGGCACTTCATAGCCATGACTTTAATGGACCCTAAAAATGAGGGTAAGTTGACTCAATGCTGATGTTGTTTCAATCCATACCTTAAATGAATAAACATTATCATCATAATACAACTTAAAACACTACATTAGCCATCACAAGTGAGTTATTTGATGAGCCAAAAAGATATAGACCTCCAAGGTTTAGATAAAGAATCTCTTTTTATACCTTTTATTTTAGAATTGATGTCTTGAACATACACTATCACTCCTTCTCCCTCACTATGGAAAATATGGATGAGGTGATTGAAGGAGGATATTCCTACAATGCTGGCCCCTTTGTTTGGAATTCTAGATAATTTGCTAATAACCTGGTTAGAGAATTGACTTTGTACACTAATAATAGTGAAAAAATACGTGTTTAGGTGGAGGATTAAATCTATAACAAGGGTTTCATCAAAACCTTGGAATTTCATGAGAAACTTGAGCCATCCTGCTATTACAAACACTTATTTTGCTTGTTCATCTCCTAAGAGACATTTTATGGATTTAGGCTTGGATTTTTTCTTCTATCCCATTCTAAATTTTTTCCAATTCTACATAAAACACAACAATCTATAGCTCTACTCAAAAGGGAAATGACACTTTGATAAAAACTAATGGATTATGATAGCAACAATATCCTTTTTGTTTCAATGCTATGGATGAAACCTGAAGCTCCTAAGCATGTCAAGTGATGGTGACAATATAAATTGATCATGTCTTAAGTAATAATGATTAATAATTATTACCTTTTTACTTATTCATAATCATCATGTTACCATTTCTCTATCAATTAATTTCCCACACGAGTTGTGATATGATGATAAAGATAAAGTCATCATGGAAGTGTTTATGACTTGATAGGAAAAGTCCATAGCATGTAGTCAAGTTATAAAATGTAAATTTTTGAAAATATTCTTTGTTGATGTGGGAATATACTTCACATATAACTTATGAAAACTTTTCCAAGGATTAATCATATACTTGCAAACTAAAAAATTTAAAAACTAACGCTTAGTAAAATAATAAACACTATACCTTTAAAAAATCATGATGTTGTCCTTGTTTGTCCTTCACCTATTATAACAAAAGAAATTGCATGAATTAGTTTAAGGAATGGTACAAAATAAGACAACATCAATATTTATTGCTTTAGAATAAGGATAATCAATCATTAATCTTGAATTTATGAACTATTTTTTTATATTTTTTAAATTTTTAATTCTTACCCTTGACCAGTCATTATTGGTTTTCTGATCAAGTCTCATCTTGTAGTACATGATTACCAAAGATGTAGCTTTCTAGTCATTACTATGAATAACATCCCTGAGGATTTTCAATATTAAAATTTATTAGTATTATTGTTTTTAATTATTTTTGCATTTTTAGAGAAGAGGTGGATCCCATTCCTTTATTAAGGCCATCTTGTCTTCAAGGATTAGTAGTCATGGAAGATTTGAGTTCTTCTATGAGGCCAAACTCATTTTGTACTAGCTAGATGAATTCTTATTTATTAGAAGGCTTCTGGTAAAAATTCAATAGATGTCCATTGACTAAGAGTGTCTTCTAATTACCATCTATAGGCAATAATTATACTGAACCATTATCAAAAATATTCTCTATCAAAAACATTACTATCCATATAGTTCTTAACTTAACTTTGAAGTGATGATACTTATAATCATATAAAAGTTCCCAGTATCCTTATTTGAACTTTCTTTCCTTGATGTACAAATCATGCCATTGTTTTCTTTGGTACTGCATGATTTTTGTCTATTACAAAGCTTATGTTCTCATTTCATCCAACTCATTCAGTTGTTAAATTTTCTCTCTTTGTGCCTCATCCAACTTAATTCCTCCTTTTAGTACAATCCTTAAAGTTTGCATCTCAAATTCAATTGCAAGGAGAAGTTTATTACCAAATACCAGTTCATATGGTGAAAAAGTAATGGTGGTCTTCCACATTATGTTGTATGCCCATACAAATTTTGGAAGCTTGGATGCCCAATTATTTCTACTGATACTAACTATCATGGTAAGGATATTCTCTAATTCTCTATTGGTAACTTTTACATGTCCATTTTCTCGAGGGTGGTATCGAGAATACCTTCTATGGTTGACTTGGTAGGTCTATGTGAATGCTTGAATCATTTTGGACATGAACTGGGGTCCTTGATTATACACTATCTCTCTAGGTGATCCAAATCTCTGCATGTTCCTAGAGTATAAGAAATAGATTACTTCTTCTATTTCAAATGAAAGAGCTTTTAATTCAGCCCATTTGGTCACATAATCTGTACATACTAAAAAATACTCCTTTTCTTGAGATGGTGGATCTATGATCCCAATAAAGTCCATGCCCCACTTTTAAAAAGGTTCAAAAACTACTTGAGGATGGAGAGGCAGTATAGAAGATAGTGTAGGTTTACCCATTCTCTGACATGAATCATATTACCAAATGTACCTCTTTACCTACTTATGAAGAGTTGGCCAATAATAGCCAGCTCCAAGGATATTTTGTATTGTCCTTTTAATTGAGTAATGTCCTCCACTAGGTTCATCATGATAAGCATGAATGATGTCATAAATTTCATTCTCCTTTACACACCTAAAATACATGATCAGGTCCATATTTAAACAATATACCATTAATACATTTATAATAAGAACTAGCTTTAATAAACCATTTCTTTTCTTTTCTAGTAAACTAAAAAGAAACTTCCCTGTAGCCAAAAAGTTTACTGTATCAGCAAAGCAAGGGGATTGTGATGCAACAATAAATAGTTGATCATCTGGGAAATTGACTTCTATAGGGTCTTCTTCATCTACATTATTCAATCTAGATAGAAAATTAGAAATCACATTGAAATTTATAGGTTTATCAATAATTTTTATATCAAATTCCTATAATATTAATAGCCATCTTATAATTCTTCCTTCTACAACTAGTTTATTTCTCAAATATCTGATAGTTATATGATTAGTATATATAAATATTTGGCAATTAGTGATATAGTGTCTAAAATTGTTTATGGCATAAATCACAGCAAAGAATTCTTTCTCAGTGGTTGTGTAGTTTCTTTCAGTATGAGTCAAATTATTGATAATGTAATATATGGCATACATTTATCCATCTTCATCTTTTTATCCCATAACTATTCCCATACCATGTTTAGATGCATCAATGTAAATATGGAAGGGCTGTGATCAATTAGTTCCTCTTAGGATTGGAGCATAACTTAGTTTTTTGTTAATAGTCTCAAAGTCTTGTTGGCAATATGGACTCCAAACAAACTCAATCGCTTTTGTTAGCAAAACCAACATTGGAGTAATAATTTTACTGAAATATTATATAAACCTTCTTTAATAGCCTACAAAACCTAAGAATATTTTGATATCAGTTTAGTTTTGAAGGATAGGTAAGTTTGAAATGACTTCAATGTTATTTGGATCTAATTGGATTCCTTTTGCAAATATATGATGTCTTAAAATTATTCCTTCCTTTACCATGATCAAACATTTTTTATGACTCAAGGATAGATGGTGTTCTTCACATATTTTGATTACTTTTATTAGATTGTTCAAACTTTCATCAAAGGACTCTCCATGAATAATAAAATATTCCATGTAAATTTCCATACAATCATTGGCTAAATCTAAAAATATGGCTAAGACTGCTCTTTGGAATGTAGTAGGTGCATTACATAAAATAAAAGGAAATAAATTATATGCAAATGTCCCCCATGAATAAGTGAAGGTTATTTTATCCTGATCCTCAAGTGCCACTTGTATCTAACTATACCCACTAAAACCATCTAAGAAATAAAAATATATTTTCCCTACCAAGTTGTCAATTACTTGGTCAAGGGTAAAGGAAAATAATCAAGGTTGATTTGTTTAGTTCCCTATAGTCTATGCATACTCTCAATTTTACATTTTATTTGGGAAAAATAACCAAGGGAGAGGCCCATTGGATGTCATAAATAATATAAATGAATCACACTTCTAGCAACTTTTCTATCTTAGTTTTCACAATGTCTCTTAAGGCAAGATTAATTATTCTCTGAGGTTGCCTTATCAGTTTAATGTTCTCTATGTAAATATGGTAATTGCATACATATAGATGGATTATTTTCATGTCTTGATATTCCCAAGAAAAATATTTAGTATGTTATCTAAGTACATCAAAGACATTTATTTCCTGATCAGCTATCAACAAACTATTTATGTTGAGTAACTTCCCTAGTGATACTATGATTTGATTAGTGCTTGGATGGGAAGAATCTATTTGTTTGAATTTAATCATTAATGAGTTGAGAGGATAGGGATATGACAAAAACATATTAAATGTGATAGAATATTTGATGATTTTATCTCCTATATAAATCAATCCAACTAGAAGATAATGGAAGGCTGTCAAAAATGAATTTTGACCTTCATGTGCCCATTTCAAACACTATGTTGAATGTATTTATGGTCATAAAAAATTATAGAATACGTGGGAAAATATGGGTGTTCAGAAGGAAAGGAAGTGCTTTCACTATAGGATCCTTTATCAAGATCCATAGGTGGACTGCTGAAATCCATAACAATTCTAATACTTATTGCTAATTCATCCTCTACTTCTTCCACATGATCAATGATTGTGACCATAACTAGAGAGGAAAAACTATCATGTTTTTATTTAGGTTGATATACCCATACATATTTTACAATATTGATTGATGGTTGTGAAGGTGGATACAAAGAAATGCATTTTGGTTTAAAACAATTTGAGATGGTCATATCTCTTGATCTACAGTCAATAAATGCTACCACTATTTCTAACCAAGGCCTTCCTAGGATCAATGGGTATCTAATTTGTTTGATTTTAGGATGGGGATCAATAAAATCAATAGGGTATTCCCATGAATCTATATTCAACATTATATCCTCAATGACACCTTCTGGTTTAGTAGTAGAATTATCTACCATCTGTAAGATTATGGTAGTGGATTGCATATCTATTAGAGGGAGATTTTGCATGGTGTCCTTATTAATTACATTAATATAATCTCTAAATTCCACCAATACATTTGGTATATCCTTATTTTCAATCATTACAAAAATGACAGAACTTCTTAGGTCTCCATATTTGGGTAAAATAAGTTAGCAAGCTTTCCATCTACTTATATAATATTTGGATACTATCTTTTCCTACCAAGTGTTTTAATACAAATTTTTTTGATCACTTAATTGAGTTATATAATGTCCCTAATGGATTAAAATAATGGAATTTTTATATTGAGTTTTTTGAGTTCTTGAATCAACTGAGATTATGTTTTGTCTTCTACTTCCTTCAATTATTCTGGAAAGGGAATAGATGGAGGAGTTGTAATGACTTCATACATGTTTCTAGGCTTATTTTATAACTCTTCTTCTTTTAGTGGTTGATTTTGTTGACTTGATTTTTTATGAGGCATTTTTGTGATGATAATATGAGGTTCTTGTAACATTTTTCCTAACTTGAGATGTATGTCTGCACATTCAATAACACCTGCCCTATGGTTCACCTTATTCATTTACATAAACCTAACTATGATTTGGATTTGATTCTATATGGGAAGGTATCTTAGGTTAGTTTACTTGATTTTTAGGGGGTGTTTGAGTTCCTTGAGGAGCCATTAATGCTTGTTATTGTGGAAACCTTCTTTGTTGTTGTTTATAATTTAGGTCAGGATTTTAATGTTGATTTACCCATGGCTTCTAATGACCTTGGGGTATCCAAGTTTGTTGAAATTTTTTGTAAATCATCCATTATTATGAAATCCATTCCTAGTTTCCCCATTGTGGTGGTACTTACCAAAATTATTGAGTTGCATGCCATTGCAAAAAATGAATCCTTGAGCCAAATTGTTGTGGTTGATTCTGATGAAAGGTATTTCCTTGAATTTTAAAATATTTTATTTCCTCTATGGTTTGTATATTATATTTTAATTGGTTCTTAAGAGTAGGAAGGTAACTAAAATTTCTTGTGTCATGATCTTGAGCATCACATATTCCATAGATTTCTATTTTGTCTATAAGATAGTCTCTGAGTGCATGTTTTAATTTTCACTTTAGATAGTAGATTTATAGTGGTTCAGTGTAAGATTTATCCTTAAATTTAAATCCATATAATATTGTGTTTAATTTAACCAATATATCTATTTTTAAATTTTTTAGTTCTTCCATGAGTTGTTTTACATCACTAGATTTCCCTAGTTTTCCTTTGTTAGGGTTTGTCCTAGAGTAGTTAGTACATAATCATGTACTATCTTAGAAGTATAGTTTGGTAATATATTACTTTCTCATGAGATTAAAATAATATTTTGAGGAATCATCTAATATTTTAAGGAAAATATTTTTGATCACTTCCTTGAATAGCTCATATCTACACTTGTGGGCAAAAGCAAATTGATCTAGATAATCTTTTCATCTTTATTCTATTTTATTTTAAAAATTTCTTATTTTCTATCCTTTATCCTACACTAATGTTGATATTTATTTAGGAATACTATTTCCATTTCTCTCTACGTGCTGATAGAGTTTCCTGCTAGTCCTATAAACCATGCATTACTCCTTCCTTTAAAGTAGAGGGAAAGAGTTTCAATTGTTGATTGCATGAAGTGTAATCATAGGTTTGATAGAGAAATTTGAACTCAAAAAAGAATTGATCTTGGTATTTAGTGGATAGACCTTTAAATTTAGGTAGATTAGATGGGAAAATATTTTTCATTATTGTTTGGTCATCATTCTCAAAGATAATAGGGTAAGAGAAAGTCTTCTCAGGAGGATTCCTATGAGGGTTTTCTACATGACCTATATTTTCTCCTAGTGTAAATAGAGTTATATTGAGAGGAGGAGATCATTCAAGGTATTATATCTATTTAATGTCTAAAAGTTTAACTTTTATAGAGGAATATTCCTCTAGATCCTGGGATTTACTTCCAAAAGACTCACTTATTTGTTTCTTCAATATTTCTATCTTTCTTGAAAATAACTTGATTCTCTCTCCTAAAGGATAAGGATATTTTTGAAGAAACATTCCTTATGAATCCCTTTTCATACTCATATATATATATTTGACAAGAGAGTAATTTATTCTATTTTTAAATATTTTTATTGTTAGTTTAAGGGTTTACCTTACTAACAATTTTTAGGAATTCCCTATAAATGGTGCCAAAAATGATGGGAGTCATTATTACCCCTTCATTTAAATAATTTGTATTGGTGTCATTTATTACCAAGGATAGTGTCCAAGGTTGTCTACAGTAAGGTATTTATTAGGTGCAACTAACAGTTTTGTTTAGGGATTTTTGGTGTTGTTATAGCCTAAGTTTCTACTCCTAAAGTCTAAACTAATGATTGAAATAAATACACCTACTTGAAATGTAAACACACCAAACTAAATTGAATAGTTTTAAAGCAATAACATAATGCTATAAAGTAAACACACTAAAATTCAATACCAATTCCACACTTCTAAGCTAAGTTACAGAATAAAGGTTGCTAAAATTAAAGGAATGATAAATGCTTGTTTAAATCTAAAATCACACACATTAATGATCTATTTTGACCTATGATTTATTAATCCACTCAAACACATATCATTTATATTAATTCTAGTTAAAAATAAATAAGAAGTAAACTATAAATATCAAAAGTACACGTCCTATCTCCTTGGGGAGTGGGCCCATGCTTACCCTTGGATTTAGTGTTAACTCAATTCACTCTTTAAAATTCTATTTTAATGCATATAATGAAAGATTAATCTATTTTTAAGTCTTATTATATTCAAAATAACAATTCTTAAAATATTTTTGCACACCTATAGATTGAGCATGGATCTACCTTTTATTAGATGCAAACGAAACTAGTTATCCTAAAAACTGGGTTAAAACTTAACTAATCAAACAAGAGGATATTAAAAGAGATTGGTTTATTATGGATTAAATAGAGAATAAAAATCAAACAAGATCCACATATAGTCAGGAAAATCCTCATGGGATTTTAAACTGCATCTTCTAACCATATCTATTCAACAAATCTTATGTATAATATATCCATAGAATCTTTTCTAAAGCTACAACCTCTATCAACTAACTTCCATAAATGGAAAGATATACAAATATATATATATATATATATATATATATATATATATATATATATATATATATACATATATATATATATATATATACATATATATATATATATATACATATATATATATATATATATACATATATATATATATATACATATATATATATATATATACATATATATATATATATATATATATATATATATATATATATATACATATATATATATATATATATATATATATATATAAATGTATAAAAATAGAAAGTATCTAAAGGATTTGTAGATCATCATGGAATAGATAGAAGAGCTTTTGGAATGCCTTGGAATATGATGTGGATAAGTCTATAGTAAGCTATGAGAATTTAGAGCACAACTATCATAATCCATAGTTGAATGTCATAATTCATAGCTTGAATGTTGTAATCTATAATAGTATATGAAGGTTTATAGAATGCCTGGTAGAATCTAGAACTGCATTGAAATGATCAATTCTTGGTCATGACACTTCTTCATCTTCATGAGATCATAGAAAAAATTATTATTTAGATATTATCATACCTATACATATCAATATATGTAAAAATAAACATTTAATTAGTTATAATGTCATGAAAATAAGGTTAACTTAGACTCACATGAGCTTATAGAGATAAAAACTTTCATTTTCTACCTTAGGCTGGTTATAAACCCTAAGACTACATGTAATGCTCAGCTCAAATGATATGTTTTTGGCTATGAAGGATGATATATCATGGCTATAATGAGTCATAGTGTGGATTAATCATGGAGAAGCATGGTAAAAAGGAGGTTGGCATATAAGGTTCCCAGGTAGGGCAAGTGTCAAAATGTCAACTTGTGATTGACCCTCAAGGAAGTGAAGGTGTAACTCCAAAAGAAGGTAGTTAGCTTAAAGAAGCATTTGAACTACCAAGGTGATCTTCCACACCACTCTTCATTAAGATATCCATCAAGACTTGGCCTAGAGTGTTGAAAAAAAGAAGACAACTCCTCCCTTGCATCCTTTGTGGTGTAATACCTTTATTTTGTAATTGTCTTGATGATGGAAGAAAGTTGATGAAATTTCTCATTGTCTTATCTCTCTCTTCTCTTATTTATTATATAAAGGAAGTCTTGAAAGGCATTGTATGTATACTCAAAGTGTGTATGGTAAAGGCCTACCAAATTTAATACTTTTTATTGGCTTTGAAATAAATTCAACTTGAGTTATACTTTTTTCATTGTCCATATAGTGATTTTGAGATGGATTGATGATAGATATTAGTGATAGTTATCTTACTTCATTGCATTTGTCCTTTTAATTCATGCCTCTATATGAGTTAGTCATATTTCCATAGGTCATATGATGTTTATCAAATGGTTTTGTAAGTTCAAGTGTAGAAATGTCATTAGTATCCTTTATAATA
Organism: Torreya grandis; assembly: GCA_037957365.1. NCBI lineage: Eukaryota > Viridiplantae > Streptophyta > Pinopsida > Cupressales > Taxaceae > Torreya > Torreya grandis. The sequence goes on along the minus strand of JARHVA010004286.1, from coordinate 240,817 downwards.
CCTCTTGATAATTTACTTTGGTTGTTACATTAGCCACAACCTTTATATATGAAAAAAAGATTACAATCTTGTCATAGTGAAATCTTAAGCCAGTAGAGGAAACTAATTTGGTGCATAACCTCCATGTTTTCTTTCTAGTTTTAGTCTTCTTTTACCCCTTTTATTTGTAATTTAAGTATGTTAGTGAGTAGTTGTGGATAGATCATTAATGGAGCTAGCCTAATCTATAGATTCATTTCATCAATTAGGCCATCCAAATCCTAGAAGTGATTAAATGGTATCATCTAAGTAAGAAGGCTTAAACAACCTTATTATGGGTGAAATTTAGATTGATAATAGTTATCACTCCTAAATTCCCATAAATTGGCTACTAGGTTTCTAGTCCCACTAAGTACCCTTTATGATTTTTATCCATTCAATTGAAATGAATTCACTAAATCTCATTACATTTCCATGCCCACCTCATCTTTAAATCTCAAGGTTAAGCCTGAGTAATATGATACACTCTTATTAGAAGGCCTAACTCAGTTCAAACACTAAAATAAAATGTTTAAGGCTATCAACCAAGTACTTGATGAATATAGTAGTGATAAATCAGAGTTATAAGATGCCCTATAGGTGTATGAGAAGTGTGGTTTGCATAGGGTTGTGGGTAATACAAAAGTTATCCCATACATAATTTTTTTTGGAAAGATACTTATGATAGCTACGTGGGTAAAAAACAACATTAATGACATGGTCTACTCCACCACTTATAGGAATCAAATCATAGACATTTTTGGAGCCACCTTCAAGGCCTATTTCAAACTCCTAAAGTTAACCTTTTCATACAACATGGATGTGGTGAAGGTGTTGATTGATTCCTACATGATCCTTTAAATATTGAGGGAATGGGATAAGAACCTAGATGAAAAGTGGGTAAATAATTAGGATGTAATGAATACACAGTATACAACTTCAAGTAGGAGATCCGTGTTGGCATGATTCTATTGAACCAATTGTTGAGAGTCCAAAAATTCTTACACATAAACATCTTGTGTTACCCTTACTCCACATGATTTTGGATGGATACTTAGTCCTCGACCTAGGAGGGGTGGTTAATTTAAACATGGTCAATGCTATAGTAGATGCATGGGTAGGAAAGTATTTATACATGATGAGTTACCTCTTAACTAAAATTTATGGGATGCTCACCTTCAATCCATCTAATTTATTGACAGGGATTCCTAAATCCTTAGTGGTCCACATTATCATTTAAAAATTATATATCCATCACTATAGGAACTATATTAGGGACATGTATGAATATTTATAGCTAGTGGTATATAAGACAATCAATAAGGCCCTTACACCCCATTTATATAAATAAATCAAGGATTCCCTTGTTGCCATCAATAACTACTAGTATTATTGAGAAGATGGTCTAATTTGAGTCACAAGAATTCTCAAAGTACCTCTTTACTTTACCTACTATGTCTCAGACCATGTAATAAAACATGAGATTGCATACCAATTGGTGGAGGGCACCTTTGACTTCTATGTTAGTCACTAGTAAAAAGCTGACTTTCCTCTCCTAATCACCATTCAACACCATGTGTATAAGGCCTTACTTACTTGTTTAGAATATTTAAATCAAGTGAGACTTTTTTTCCCTAGGGAGTTTTGATCCATGATATTAAGACCTATAAGGCATGATAAAATCCCATTTGGTGAGATACTTGACTTACCTTAACTTTTTTTATGGCCAATAGGCCAAAGAGGATGATGATTTGTAATTGAATGTGATGGATGACTAGGATTTGATGGCTCAAACTAAGGCACATAGAAAGAAGAAGAGTAAGAAGGTTTAGCTTAATCCTACTATTTTTCCCTCTAAATCCACATAGTAAAGATAATACATTGAATTAATTGTTCCTTAACATTCCCAAATAATTATATAGCGGATATTGTCTCTTTCTCCCCCTCGAGATCCTCTTACTCACCCCATGATTCTACCTACTTCACCTCTAGAAACATAGCTAGCTCAGCCCTCGGTAGTTTAGACCTAGGTGACTCGATAAGAGATGGCTCAAGCCCAATTAACTTAACCTCAGGCCATACATGATTTGAGGTCCAATGTTAGTGACATCTTAGAGATGATCTCAAGACATGATCAATAATAAACACTAGTACAAGTACCTCTCCCACTCTCTATAATCCTCTCATAACATCACCTAACCTCCCATTCACTTAACATTATACTCAAATAGATCTTATTCTCTTTCCCATTTCATCCCTTCCACTACTCACTCAAGTGCCTCTACCTTAAGCCATGCAGAGTGTCTTCATTTATTCATTCCATCTGCCTAATTCATTCCCCAAATTGGGACTTCCTTAGTTCCCATGCTGGTCATTCCTTAGGTTCAAGTTCCCATGAGTGCCTCATCTTCTCCAATTACCCCATCATATAAAGGAGTGAGTGAACCCATTTTCACATCTTAGGTACCCCAGGCCATCTTAGTGACTCCTTAAGTGTCCTAACAACTTCCTTAATCAACCCTCATGTCTTCTTCTACCTTTTCTCCCCCACTGTAGTGTATGAAATAGAATCAATTAAAATACCAATGAAAAAGTGAAATTTAAGTCGTTCTCAACCTTTAATATAGGTACTTTCTACTCTAATTCCACCTCTTCCACTATTTTCTACTATTACTCCAAGACCAACTATAGTGGATCCTCACATTGCTCCTTGACCTCACTTCTCCATCACCCGATAATCTAGGGATTTAAATTTAATAAACTAATTTCTTCCCTTCTGCTTAACACCCCTCTCTTAGGAGTCATCACCCCTTAGGTTGGAATGACCCAAGCTGATTATAATGCATAAATGTTCCTCCAGGAATCTCTATTCATATTTCTTCCCTATGACCTTATATATCCTCCTCTTTAATTTATTTATTAATTCACACATTCTACTTCTTCCAACCCTCTCTACCTCATCTTCCACCTATCACTACCATCTCCACAACCCCACCCATACACCCTCGAGCCTAAGGAATAGTCCTAATATCATAGGTGATAAAAATGATAATAAATGTTGACCCAAAGATGTAGTGGGATTTTGATTTTACCATGGGGAGTATATGGAGAATTCTCACATAAAAATTCATGAAAGAGGGGAACCATATAGTTTGGCATACCCAATAAGATCCCTCACCAAGGTGAGGACATCTACATGGGAGGAGAAGGTAGAAAATGATCCTCTCTAAGTTCTCTAGGCTACCCATGAAATGTTAGAGAAGATACTATAGGACATGTAGAAAAAGGTTCAATCCTTGAAAATATAGGTGAAGAGCTTCTTCCCTGTTGAGTTAATTTTACATTTCAAGGATTCCCTTTTACAATTGTTTACAACTCTAGGAAAGGTGGTGGAGACTTTAACAGAAGGTTAAGAGCTCATCTAATAGACCAAAGTCTACTTGGATAGAATTTCTATAGTTGAGAGTTAATGTAGGAAGTTGTAAGTCATCTGCCTAGGAGTCACTAGTGAGGGCCATAATGGAAGAATGGTTGGGTTTGGCCCAAACTATGATAGACCCCATGAAAGATGGAAAGAAGAATATATTTTCATACTTCAAATATTTCAATATCTCAGTGTTATTTCACCCAAATGGAAATTTACTAAACATGGGTGAATTTTGGGTCCACTTGGGTCCCTTTAACTAGGTTATGAGGATGAATGTGGCCAAGTAAAATAAATAGGGAGCTTAGGTAGTACTTGAGCTCTCAACCTAGTCCATGACAAGCATCATCTAGGTGTCTAAAGTCAAACTAGATATGGAGGTTCCTCTCCAAGGTTACCAAAGGCTTATAGCTCAGTTAGAGACTATATTTAGAGAGCTTCTAATGTAACTTACCAAAGTGGATCAATAAATTGACTTGGTGGTAGCATCACTAGAAGCTAAGGAATCAAATCCTAAGTAGTTAGGATTTGACACATTTATACCACCTCCATGTATTGGTTAAGTGGTCCCCTATGGATGTTTTTGAAGTGAGATAAGGGGATTTTATAACTTTTTAAAATTATGTAATTATAAAAATTAGGAGTGGCAATCATGGCCCAAGATGGGAATCTATTACTACTTGGAGGTGAGCTACCATCCTCACCTTATATAACTGCATTATATTTTTAGGGTAAAAAACTCTTAGCTCCAAAGTGTCATCATAAATAAGCCAAGATTTCACCTACTTTATCCTTCACTTTTTTGGATTATGAAAAGTTGATAATGATCAATATTATTGTAACATCACTTATTTTTTAATGAATGTAATTTTTATCTTTTTATAAAATTAATGTTCTATGTATCAAAGTGTCTATCATATCTATTTCTAAATGAATGTTAGTAGGAGGTCAGACCCACTCACAAGCAAAAACCCTGTTTCTTGCTTCTCATTGATTGTTCTTATCATCACTTGTACACTAATGATTTTTTACTTAGTGGATGCAATGGTTATAATGTGATCATATACTATAACATCTTTGTGAAACCTTGTTTTTCCCCCCATAATACTCTTAACCTATGTGTCATTTTTTATGGGATTCTAAATATTGATACTTGGTGAAGGTCTTATAATTATGCATTCTCCTTGTCTTCCCTATACTATTTTCATAATGTACTTTAGAGTTAATTTTTTTTTGAAAAATCAACATATAATTTTCTAATTATGGCAGAGGCACTAGGTTTGGTTGTTGAAGAATTAATCTCATCCTAACTTGGAAAAAATATTTCTTGCCTTACTCTTCCCTCCAATTTTGTGTTTATTTTGGAACATGAACTACCTCATCCTTATATTAGAAAATGGTATAGTGAAATACATTAACATTAGGAAAAAAACCATAGTATTGATGTGGGTATTATACACACCCCCAAATTTAATGAGTTAGCCTCTAAAATTTTATAATATCAATGGAGGCAAACTCTACTCTAGGGCATGATTTATAGGTATGGGTTAAAAAACTGGGTGGTGGAATAACAAGCTGATCATTTAGGTTGTTAATTGGGTGTGTGCGTGGGTGAATAAAACATAATAAGGAAATTAAAACCTAGTTTAATCAGATGGATGGACCTTATTCTAAAGTGAGTAGATTTTAATAAAAGAAACTCCAAAAATAGGGAAGGGCAGAGCATAAAATAAGGCTCTATGATCTCAAGGAATTAATTCTATGGTTGGTTCATTTGTGGACAAGTGTTTTAGAACTAATACTTGATGATAGTAGTTATTGCATGCTCACATGCAAACATAATTATATAGTCTGAGAATATATAATATAGGTAAATCAAAGATATGTAAAAGGTTTCTCCTTTTAGATTAGTTGTTGCACACCCTTAATATATTATAGTGTAGATCAGAAGGTATATAGGATAGTTAATACTCACACCTAGAAGACTATATTAAAGAAAACACTTCTGCATACTCTAAAAATTGAAAGAGTCAACCTATTTACATACAATCAATAATACTTGACAATTAGTATTTGTTGCACATATTTAACCAATAGATATTAGTTATAATAAAAGGAATTTTTTATAGTTATTATACACTTTGAATTACTAGATTAAACAACCAAGGAAATAAACACTTAATTACACATAATTGGAATGGAAATGCATCTATATAGTTTCATGATAATAAAAAATGACTTCTTCCTATATTGATAATTTTCCAACCCTTTGAAATGAGGGTTTTAAAAGTATAAATAGACTTGGGGAGGGGTTACCTCATATTCCAAGTTCATGCAATGGTCCAAGTTACATGTTAATAATTAGAACCTCGTATGCAATGATAGTTGATCATAATTATATCTTAAAATAGAAATTATTGCATGATACCATGTAACATGTGCCTGATTACAAATTGCTTTGGATAAATACCACATGAACACATGAAGTATGAAAACAATATAGTTACATAAACTAATCTTACATGTAAAATTGCATATAAAAATAACTTTAGATAACTAATTTTTATTCAAAATTGGTAATTTCATGGCTAAACTTGATGTGGTAGGAGGCACTAAAGTTAATGTCAGAGTTTAACTAGGAAGTAGAGTCGAGTTAGAAGCTACATCCTTAGCCTTATTATTTGCCTCTAAATCATGGTAATGTTTGTAACCCACATCATGTTACAACCTGATGATATCCATGTTCAAGAATGATGGTATATGCATGTTATTGACTTGGACCAATAATCATGCATGCTCAGTCTTGGTGGCTCTTAAGTCCATTTGAAAGATTTCAACCTCTGTAAGTTTCTTTCATGTAAAATTTAGCTTGGTTGTAATTTATTATAATTTTAGATCTTAAATATTTTGTTTGAAATTAGCTGAAGGTTGCTAAAATATATGATCAAAACTGGCCCTAATAATCAACTTTCCTATGAAATACCAGGCCAGAGGTAGTTTTAATTCATCTAGAATCTGTAAAACTTGTTTCTCATATTTTATGAATTCTAGGATCAAGGCCTCTACACTTGTAACCAATATCTTGTCTTCTAAATTTGGATGACCACCAAGTTAGGGGAATTGGTTACCTTTAGTGGTTTCAACAAATCAAGATGGCCATAAGCCTTATTTATAGTGTATAAAATAAAAAAATTCAATTTGTTCTCATCCCTTTGTAAATAAATAAATAATTTGGCTATCTCAATAATATGAGGATCTAATTCAACTCTCATTTAAATAATAACATATAAGGCATTATAAAATATTAAGGCTAATTTTTGGACATCTCCCTAAATTTCTCTAGGAACATGAATAATTTGTTTTTGTCCTCAGACTTGATATAATTATTGTTTCAACTCTCTTATAGCCTATTCATCCCCTCATGAAGTTCCCAAAAAGCTTCTATCTCCAAATAAGATTAAACATCTCCATTATAAGGAGACTAAACAAGCCTCCTATCCTTTCTTTTAGATAAAGAGAAGACCTATTACCTCTCTTCCAAAATTATCCCTAATCCTTGATCATCCACTATATTCCTCTTCTTGACCCATTAGATGGCCCCTATAGATTTTTTAGAGATTGAAATTATAGTGGGAAGCTTATTTATTATTAGATTTGGCCTTTGGGAGGCTTGGGTTTCCAAGTTAGCTTCCCACTATGGGATCACTAACTGAGTGGAGTTGATTAGGTAAATGTCCTCAATCATAGTTTCAACCATAAGGTCCCCTAAAGATTACCTCAAATATTATAGTTTAAAGGGGTATATTAATTATGGACAATTGAATTTAGAACAATTAATACCATTAAACTAGGGCATTGGATGAATTGTGTATACATGATTCTTCTTCCCAAACTTCTTAAATGAAACTATAATAGTTGTCTAGATAAGTCTAGAAGAAAGAATTGGAAAGGCCAATCAATTGGAATACACATGTAATTATGCACTTTCCAAAACTCCCATATTATTCTTAGTGTGAACCATTTTAGACTTAGGGGCAGCTGAGGGAATAATAAAAAAGGTAAAAATAGTGGAAGTTGAGATAACTAGTGTTGAAGAAATAAATTCAATATTAGAAATAATGGGGGGTTGTAGAGAAATAGGACTAGAAGAAATAAATTCAACTTTTTGAACCATTAGGGATGGTAGGAAATCATGACTAAGAGAGATAATAATAAATGAATCAATAGAAATAGGATAAATAATTGAAACAACTAGAATTGAAGAAATAATAGGAACTGAAAAGATAGATTGAGTCATATCATCACTGAATTTATAAACCTCTAGTGGTGATTTCATTTTTACTCCTTGGAGGATAAGGACCTTATATCTTTGAAATTATTCCTCCTCATATTCATCAATATGTTCACTTCCTATGGATGGTTGTTCATTCCCCCTAGGTCCTTATATATATGGTGTTTTGTTAATTGTGCTCACAGGAGGTCCATGGGCCTTAGGTTTCCTCTTATAACAAAGAGTTACCTTTTTAGATGAGGAGGGAGACATATGAGTAGTGGAAGTTGGGACTCACACACTTTTAATCATATGAGTTAAAGAATTAATATGAAGACTATATTCTTCTAAATCAAAAGAGTCAATGAAAATTGGCTCTTCTACTCTCTTAAGAGAACCTACAATATTAGGAACTTCTTCCACCTTAGGCTATTGATTTAAAACAATAATCATGATGGGTGTAATTTGATATGTTTCCCCTTTATCCAAGGTTGGATGAGAAGGCTTATTATTCCAAAATTCTGTAGCATCCCATCCACTTAGAGGTGGAAGCCTAACCTGTGCCTCTACAATTATAATTGAAGGCTCTCCTTGTATTTTTTTCAATAGTTCCTCAATTAGTATAGCCATCTAATCCTTTTCTAGAACCTGGACATCATCCTTCACATTCAATAATATAAATCCATGGTCATAATGTTTGTGCTGGTATGGGATACCTAGACCTTGGATATACTTTTTAATCCAAGCATGAGGCTCCTAATATCTGTGTGGTAGGGTGCTTAATAAATAGTACTCCTCGGCTTTACCAACCTCTCAAAAGTTATTCCAATTTAAATAACACATTCAACCAATCATAAAAAGAGAGCCATGAAATACACTTTTTTTATAATTCTTCTTCAAGTCTTCATCAATGCCCCACCATAACTAGTATATGATCTCTTATTTGTCTAGTTTATCAGGCATATATTTTGAGAGATGTAATGAGGAAACCTTGTTCCCTAAAACCATGATCACTATATATTTTGGATAGAGACAATATTATCCTCTTGGTATCAGTGTATCAACAATGCTTTTTTGATATTCTGGGTAATGGTGCTTCATGGATCACACTCCATACTTTGGGGATACAAATCCTCTACAATTATGACTATGTTCCTTGAAAATGCGTAGATGTGGATGAATGAATAAGAGTAAAATATTTTATTTTTGATATAATATAGAGATAAGATTTATAATGATCTATTATGCATGTAGATTATTCCCATGATTGCATCTAAAAAGTAAGAAATCATGTAGAAATGGCCTCCTGTAGGCCTCTTATCTTTATGTAATATTTGTTCCTACATCCTAGCATTAATTATCTCTCCTAGGGAAAAAGTTATCTATAAGGTCATCAATAAATATAGTAATGGTACCCAATCTATGTGAATAAAGTGGGTGCTAGGGTATCCATACAATATATTTAGTAGAGTCATTCCAAAGTGGACTCCCATCTAAAACTTGGTGATAGGTATTAGTTATTTTTTCTTGAGGACAATAGTTTCCCCAAGAATAATCTATTTGCTTAGAATTTTTACAATTATGTTATTCTTATTCCATGATACAAATATTTTTAAGTCAAACATAGTATATACAATAGGAAACGCAGGTACCTCTATGTTAAGGTCAACATACCCCCTATTTCTAAAAATTGGGGACCCATGTGTTAAATTATGTAATTTACATTTTGGAGTTGAAATTCACTTGACTAGAGTATCATTAACATGTTTTAAACATTATTTGAATTTGAATATCATCTAAACCTTAGTCTAATTGGTCATCTTTGTTCATAGTTCTACTTTAAATTTCCCTAATGTTGCTAACAAAAGATCTCTATGTTTCAGATTATAGGTTTAATGGAGCCCCCCTTGATGAGATCATACATAGGTTTCATAATTATATCTTAGTTTGGAATTTTATTATCCTTTTATATATTAAAATTCAAGTTGAATCCATGTCTAATCTTCTTAAAACCCTCATTTATAAACCTTGGCACAAGTTCTTTTAAACAAAATTCAAAATTGGTGGGAACAATTTTGGTGGGAACATTTTAAATAGTCCATAAACTTAAGCCTAATATTTATATTAAGGCTTGGCCATGTTTTTTGACATGAACAAACCTTAATCTAAAATTTATGAGCTTGGTCTCCTTATTTTCCTGAGCTCCTTTGTCCCTTTCTTATTTCAACATGGTCTAAAATTAATGTCTATAGGGTCCTTTTTATCAAATTCCTAGCTTGGTTTTACTTTATTTACACAAAGATTAGTCTATAATATTAGTCCTAAGGCCCCATTCACATTCATTGACCTAAAATAAACCTTATTCCTAATAATTTATCCTAAGAATTATTTTCCTTGAGACCTAACTTAAGTCACATGCTTCTCTGTAGGATCTATGACCTATGTGTATTCAGGTGAAAATAATTGAACGATGCGAGATGGACCCAATGAGTCTAAAGATTTATCATGTAGGAACCAATCACAACTAACTACTCAAATAATGATAAATGGATTAATTAGATGAAGCCAATCAAATGATGCATAATGGGTCAAAATTTCCATAGGGATTACTATGTTCCATGGGACTCAATTTGATGTTCTTGTTCCCATCATTTGATTTCTATGAGGCTACCATTGATGTCTTTAAGGCTGTAAAATTTAAAACCTAATGATAAATTTCTAGAGCTTAATTTTTACATTCATGTGAATGTCATTAAAATCTATGAGATTATCAAAATTCAAACTCATGGACCAATCCCACTTAGATAAATGAACATATTTTTCCCTTCATCATGCTTGGAAGTTTTGGTGCTTTAATGTTCAGACTAATTTTTAATTAATCATAATCTTTTGATTTAAAATTTGAATGTACATAGGGGATAATAATAAATACCATAGGATTAGCTTGAATATTTTCATAAGGTTGAATCATGTTTTTTAACATTAGACTAGACCTTAGTTAAAAACCATATGCTTAGTCTATATATATACTCCCATGGTCTTGTGAAAGATTTTATGGGATTATTAGTGAGGTATTTTATTATTTTTAGAATAATGGGGTTTTATTCATAGTTAAATAAATATGTCTGAGCAAATTGAATCAATAAATAATATGTAAGAATTAAGCTACTAATTTGTATAAATAGATTTGTATTTTTGACTTTTCTAAATATAGCAATAAATAAGATAAATATAACTTAGCTTATGCTGAATGATTCAAATTGAGATAGGTCTGATACTGGAGGAGTAGGACTAAAAAACTATCAAAAAATAGATCTTGAGGTTTGTTTCTAGATTGGATAAGAACACTAAAAGTGGGACACCCTACTGTCTGGTGTTGTAGTCCTTTTTAGATGCTATTATCCAGATGGTCTAAGCTTTCTAGATTTTGTTCGGTAGGCTTGTATTACCCTATTAGTGAAATATCAAAGCTTTAGAAGCCTACGAAGCTCAATTTCATTTATTTTTAATCTTCAAATCTCTAGGAGATATTTATGCTTAAACTTGAATGGAAACTTGGAAAAGATAGATAAGGGGTTAGTGTGTAAAGGCTATATCACACCTTGTGTGTGGGTATGCTTCCTACATACCAATACTCTGAGGAAGGTTTAAGCTAATGTAGTTCTCTGATTCAAGTGATTGGTGTAATTATGTATGATAAATGCAACTAAATGCAAAATTGGATGTACTTTGGATGGCTAGGGATTGGTGCAAAGGTTTGAATAAGCTTGAAATGATCTTGGAAGGTTGTATGTAGAGAGTAGGGAAGAGTGATTGTGTGTACTTGCTTGTATTCTTGCTTATTTTCTATAAACGAGTGCCCACCCTTATAAATGGAATTTGAATGGATTTTTATAGGGAAATTAATGATCATGGGTTAAATAAATTCATGTGAGGCTGATAAGAAAAAGGATAAGAATTTGAAATAATCTCACCATTATGACCAATTTTTCACTTGGAAAACAATGCCAAAATTAGGAAATCCTAGGTTTAAATGCTCCTATCCAAGTTGGGTTCTATTGTCTAGAGGGAATGAGACCTAGAGGGATGGATCTAGGCCTAAATGAGATACCTAGGTCTATAAGTGTTAAGCTTAGAAGGCTATGTATGACTAAGAATCAGTGAAAAAATAGCCTAGAAGGGTTATGTAAACAAGTAAGAAGACCTATGGATTGGGTATCATTAACCATGCTTAAGTCATCCAATTTTTCATTTTATATGATTACATTCCCACCCCCCCTTTATTCTAGTGATGTAACAAAGTGAAATACTAGGATAAAGGAAAGTAAAAAACATACCTAAACTTACTTGTAAGGGAGAATCTCATGAAGTTATGTGATGCTAGATGTGTATAAAGAAAAGATGCTATGAAATGTGAATCTATAATGAAAACATAAAAGTAGATTAGTTCTTACTAAATACACTATATCTAAAATAAAAATGTATAAAATCTAAGTAAGGGGAAGAGAAAGGAATGAATACACCTCACTAGGTATGTAAACTAATACAAAACCTATTGTGATGCTAGATTATGCTTGATGATGTTGGGTATGTGTTGAATCAAGAGTAATATCATGAATGGAGATGAGTGTTCAATTCCATAGAAAGTGGTTCAAGAATGTAAAACATGGCCCTTTGGATTTGTCATTAGAAACTGAGTGAATCTAATGAATCATGTGTGTGTCAATTGATGTTTGGACTGTGTGTCCAATCCTTCTAAATAGTTGGCTCAAGAATGCAAAGGCTTGCCCTTTAGCTCTATTGTTTCGCCATGAAGTGACGTTATGAAGTGATACTAGTAAATAATAGATGTCATATGAGATGGTTCATGAAGCCCATGGATGTTTTGGAAATCTAACAATGTGGCATGAATAACCTAAATGTACGCTAGAAACTAGGCCACTCTTGGCCATTTTGAAAGATGGAGGTTAGGCTTGTATGAAAGCCACTCTAAAATTGATGTACTAGGCTTATATGAAAGTCAAATCAAGAAATTAAGTACTCAAAAAGTTAAAATTGTATGAAATTTCAACTTGAAAGTGATGCCAACCACCTGTAGATGGAGTAAGGCATGCAACTACTGAGAATACTTGGATAATAAACTAAACTCAAAAATAAAAGAAGACCAATCTTATGCACACATTACCCCCAATCACTAGTGTCTAGAACATGGATTTTGATCTAGAAGTTATGTCATGTGCTTAATCTAAAACTAAAAATGGGAATAATCATGCCACACATGATAACCCCCTATATCTAGATTCTTTGAGAAAACTATACTAAAATGCTGATTTTGACTGATTTAGATGTGCAAAAACTATATCTCAACTAATTTTTTTGCTTATTTATAGAAAATGTGAATGTTTTTTGACCTATATAGGAGCACCAAAATGAGGACACCCCTTTTTTTGGCACTACTATCCATTTTTGGTTCTGTTGTCCTTTGCTAAAACTGGGTGTTGATCAGAATCTGCCATTATTTTTTTATACTATTTTGATTGGTTTGACATCTAGATTTTGAATAAGGTGATCTAAATGCTACTATTTCAACTTTTAGGAGATTTTATCTCTATGATAAAACCCCTAATTCCCCCCCCTCTTATGAGGGTAAGAATGATGAACCTATAATGACTACCCTTAGAAGAAAGAGTCCTACAAGTGTGTTAAACTATATAGATATATGATATAGTAGTGAAATTTGATAAGATATTTGTAGATATAGTAATATGTGTATTGATATATTATTAGATCAATAAGGGTATGCCTAGATATATATAACAATATAAAATCATGTGAAAAGTAATGAACTAGAATTGGAAATGTTAGATGTTAGTTGGAAGGATGAAGCATGATGTCTATCATGGCATCCAAAAAAGCAAGGGAAATGCGTGATGTTGATCATGACATTGTAAAAATTGAGAAGTAAATAAATAATCAATCAAAAATTTAATAATCAAGAAGTGAGAAGCATACAAGGATGGCCAAGGGACCATGCAAACAAGGGGCATGGGTACATGTCACTCAAATTTAAAATCAAGCATAAAAGGAATGTTCAAATGCCACATACACATACAAGTGAAAAAAACAAAGTTGGCATAGGGGCCACAAGTACATGGAAGAGTACAAGAAATGGATTTTGGAAAATATCCTAAGGCACACACATGAATAAAATCAAAGGACATTAGTAAATTTGCTAAGGCACAAATAAGAGACAAGCAGGAACTGGAAATGCAATCACATAAGCTACGTTAAGCAAGAGGGGAAAGCATGTAATAACTAGAAAGGTGGAATCACATCTAACTAATCAAAGAAAATGTGAAAGTATGAAAAAAATGTATAGTACAAGACTAGGTATATGATAATAAATACATAGGTGCTAGATACTAGTGAAATGTTGATATAGTAATTTATGTAATCTAGGAAGGAGTGTACATCATCATGATAACTTAGAGTGTGTAGTGTAGGATTGACATAACCTAGATGTTATTGTCATGTAGAAGATGCCCCAGTGGGTATATATATCAATGTGTGTCTAGATTCTATAATTAGGATGCCCCCTCAATGGGTAGAGTGAAGAAAGCAATGATCTAGATGTCACTACACACACTCAAAGAAGATCAAGTGAATCATGGTAATGTCGATAAATTGATATACAATAGCATGAAATAGAAAATTAAGTCCTAGCATAATATTAGAAATGTAAATCATGGATGATGCATATAATTAGAATGTTTTTATGTTTTGGATATATTTGAATGTTTTTGGATTTTGAAATGTTATATTGTTTTTGTATTTTTGAAATTTGAGCTATGTACAATCAAGCATAAAAACCTATGTATAAGTAATTGAAAATAAGTTATATGCAAGTAATTATTGAAAATTATGTATAATAAAGGCTAAGAAGAGATGATATTAACTGATGCATCTCATGGGAGACTCCCTATCATATTATCCTGTATCAAGAAGAAGGATCATGCATGATCATGAAACATGATGGAAATGCTAAATTGTGGCTCTAAAAGTTGTATATGTTTTAAGTGTTCTAAAATATCTATAGTGGAAGATAAATGTGGGGTCCCTTTGTAACTCTAAAAATTGGATGCAACTATATGGCTCTTAGGGACCCATTTGGTGGTAGAAGAGGCTCTCTGAACATGTGCTCTATGTGTAGAGGTATGAGATCTTAATGATACTACCCTAGGTGTGAACAATATAGGTATAAGTTGTCTAGAATCCTAAATTGTGGTTTCTCTAAAAGAGGCCTATATGGAAATGTATGAACTCTCTGTGATAGATATGAAGGTCTCAACTATGGCTGAATCTAGATTAGAGGAAGAACTATAATAAGTGGAGGAGCTAAAACTGGATTAGAAGGGGTACTAACTTGAGTGACAAAGCTATAACCATGGGTGAATCAACCTGCCTAACTTCATGAACTTTGGTGATAACATGTACCACATGATCTAATATAGGCATAGAGTTGATGGTAGGTATGGGATGAAATCTAGATGAACCAAGTGTGAAGGAAGGATGGATAGATATAACCGCTAGTGTTTTCTTATGTCTAGTAGTGATAGGGAGATACTTAAAAGTACCCAAAGAGTTAGATATATCTAAGTAGAAACCATGTATAGTAATATGATTATAAAATACATTCCACATGATAGATAACAAACAAAGGATAGAGAGCATGGAATTGTGCACTAATGCATATAAAAATTTGACATGTGTTATGATATTTGTAATGTGTTTATCATGATAAATTTGAAATTTTTTCCACATGAGAGATAGAGATTAAGAGATAAAAATAATGAATTTGTGCATGAATGCATAAGAAAATTTGGCATGTGTTATGACATTTATAATGTGTTTATCATGATAAGCTTGAAAAATTTTCCACATGAGAAATAGAGAGTAAGAGATAAAAAGCATGAATTTGTGCATGAATGCATAAGAAACTTTGGCATGTGCTATGACATTTCTAATGTGTTTAGGATGATAATCTTGAAGAATTTTCCACTTGAGAAATAGAAAGTAAAGGGTAGATATCATGATTTTTTGCATAGATTCATATAATATTTTGACATGTAACATAACATTTCAAATGCATTTATCAAAATGGAGTTGGTAATTATTTCATATGAGCAAAAGAGAATATACAAAAAGAATTTCAAAATTTTGTGCATCTTTGACAATGAATTTTATAATGTCATCCCATATAATGAAACATAAGCATGAAATTCAAAGGATGAAGCTTTGTACTAATACATGATAGACTTAATCATTCATGTACACGATAGGGATCATTATGGTTTCCTTGTTATTTGTAAGAAATGTTAGAAAAGTTTGTACATAAGTGAGAGTCATGTTTGTAATTTGATTATAGATATAAGGTGATACCTCAAGAAGCAAAGTAGGAGCTAGTATATGGAACTAGGTATTTTTCAAAAATATATATGAAAAATACTATTAATTTTTGAATTTTAAATTGATTTTATAAGTTTGATATGCAACTAAAAATTTAGTAAATGATTGGAAAATAATTGGGAGCTAGTTGATGCAACTAGGGATTTTTGAATGAATTTTTAAAATTAGTATGATAATTTTAAAAATTTGATACTAATTTATAGAAAATTTATAGAACTTTTCTTGAAAATTTTTAGGGAAAATTATAAAATATTTTTAAAATTAGCAATATATTTTTCCTAGTGTTTGGAATGTGTTTGTATGCAAAAAGGACTAGTATGTGCAAACTAGGGTTTTAGGAAAATATGTGATATCTTTGAAATTAAATTGTAGATTTATGATTTTTAAATGCAAGAAAAATTAGGAAATTATGGAAAATAATAAAAAATACTTATCCCTAGGGTTTCTAGGGTTTTTCTATAAAATTTGAAGTAAGTCAGGTTCACCAAATATTTTATTGTTTTCAAAATAATGGGGTTTTATTCTTAGTTAAATAAATAGGTCTGAGAAAAGTAAATCGGTAAATAATATGCAAGAATTAATCTACTAATTTGTATAAATAGATTTTTATTTTTTTCTTTTCTAAATATAATAAAAAATAAGAGAAATCTAACTTAGCTTATTCTGAATGATTCAGACTGAGATAGGGTTTGATATTAGAGGAGTAAGACTGGTAAATTATCAATAATTAGATCTTGAGGTTCTTTTCTAGATTGGATAGGAGTGTCAAAAGTGGGACACCTTGATGTTTGACACTATAATCCTTTTTCAATGCTATTTTCTAGGTGGTATAAGCTTTTTGTGCTTTAGTCAGCAGGCTTATGTTACCTTATCAGTGAAATATTGAAGCTTGGAAGCCTATAGAGCTCACTATGCATCTATTTTTAATATTAAAAGCTCTAGGAGCTCTTTGTGCTTAAAATTGAATAGAAACTTGGAAAATATAGAGAAGGGTTTAGTGTGTAAAGGATACACTAGACACCGCACCCCATATATGGGCATGCTGCCTACATACCAATACTCTGAGGAGGGATCAAGCTAATGTAGTTCTCCCATTGAAGTGGTTGGTGTAATTATGTATGATAAATGTAACTAGATGTACTTCATATGTCTAGGGACTAGTGCAAAGGTTTTAATATGCTTGAAATGATCTTGGAAGGCTGTATGTAGAGAATAGGGAAGAGTGCTTGAGTGTACTTGCTTGTATTCTTGCTGATTTTTTGTAAATGAGTAACCACCCTTCTAAATGGACTTTGAATTGCATTTTATAAGGAAATTAATGATCATGGGTTAAATTAATTTGCATTAGGATAAGAAAAAGGATAAGGATCCAAAATAATCTAATCATTAGGATCAATTTTGCACTTGGACAACATTGCCAAAATTAAGACACCCTGGGTTTCAACACTCTTTTCTAAATTAGGAACTATTGTTCAAAGGGAATGAGACTTGGGGGATGGATCTAGGCATGAAAAATATACGTGAATCTATAAGGGTTAAGCTTGAAAGGCTATAAATGATTGGGAATCAGTGAAAGAATAGCCTAGAAGTGTTGTGTAAACAAGTAAGAAGACATATGGATTGGGTGTCATTAGCCATGCTTAATTCATACAATTTTGAATTTTATATGACTACATGAGCCTTGACAGAATGTGAGGCCCTATGGTATGAATCCTAGATTAAAGTCTTTGTCCCAAGGTTTGCCTCATATTCATTAATGTGATAAAAACCTTAGGTCAAAAACCTTAAGTTAAGTAATTTTTATGTTGGGTCCCATTTTGATATGATCTAAAATTAGCCTAAATAATTTATCTTAAGGTTCATTACATGTTTTTTAACATGAAATGAAACCTTAGACTAAAGTATTTAAGTTTTTTACATGGTCAAGTGCTAACTTAAATTTTGTGCACCTTTTTAGGATTGAGAGCTTGTGCATAATTAGACCAACATGATCAAATGAAGTGAGATCACTATGGATTATTTAATGGAATCCCCAAAGGAACACAAGACCACCATGTGGAACATGCATGATAACTATGAGACTGACAAAGATACAAAGCTCAGAAGGCCCATGAGATTTCCATGTGGTGTAATCATGAGGCTCAATACAAAGGATAACCAGTGGCATACAACTAAAAGGATTGAGATCAATGATCCATATTGATTTATATAGATTGATCTGATAGAGTGAGATCAAAGACAAATTTTAAAAGGAAATAGTCAAGTTTCAAATAATTTATGAATAAAGTGTTGTGAAAGTGCTAGTTAGGCATCGCATCGATGCCACTTAAGTAGAAAAAACAAAACCCAAGATTTTGTGGGCTCAAAAAAAGCAAAGGTATAAGAGTAGAAGTCCAAATCAAATACTGGTACCAAGTTCACCTAAGTACAAACAACCATTTACATTAAAGCTCAAAGACACCTACCAAATTTTTTAGCATCTACAAAATACCTAATTTGATTCCAATTTTATCACAACTAAGCTAGAAAAGGTCCAATTACCATTTGAACAAGTTAAAATTATCATTGAGGTTGATTATAGACCACTTATAAACAAATTTTAGATTCACATCCATGGAAACACAAAAACAACAAAATAGGGAAGACACATAACTATACTTGACTTCAAACATAGAAGGAAGAGTCTTCAAAGACATTGTATTAGATGTGGTAGCATTGAACAATGGGGATAATAATTGGTCCAAACTCTTTTGGGATATTTAAGAGTTATAATAAATCACTGAGGATGAAAATAATGTCATAGTCTACCAAAGGTATTATGACAATCAACATCTAGATGACTAGTCTTCACCATGCAGCTGTAAAGCTAGAAGTACTTCATTGTATCAATGTTATTGCTCTTATATATAAGGATTATAGAATTGATCAGGACATGATAGGCCATGAATGAAATTAAAGAAAGTTTTTTACATTTCTCCTATGGCCTTTGAAATTTAATCTAAACTTCCCATTCCTCACGTGGATTTTCCCATAATTAAGCAATGGTCCAGCCAAAATGACCTAAAATCCTTGCCCCATGGCTATATTTAAGAAACCATGTAGTTTTTGATCCCATTGGAATAATACCTATCACCTAATTTAGGGTAAGAATTATAATGATTATGAGTTTTCTCAATAAATTATCTAGGGCACCTTCCACCACTTATGTTAGCAAACTATGGGTCTCTTATATATATTTCATGGATGAAAAGGAACTTACCCCTCATATTGGAGAAATGGTTAATATTTATGTGAAGCAACAATTCTCTGCCATAAAGAAGAGGACTAACAACCACTTCTTTATAATGCCTTATCTTTTGGATGCCCTATTGGCTACCACCACAATCCTTAACATAAAATATTGTTCACTTGACGGAAGGAAAATAGTCTCTCATTACTATTTCAAATTGCATATATTTAAGTATAGGGACCACATACAAATCATTTGTGACTATATATATCTATCCTTGTCTGAGGCTATTATAGGGATCTCTATGATGAGGGTGAGTCCCTTAATCAAGAAGTATGTGGAACTTATTTGGGACCTTTGGTTATATCCTAATTTCACTATAATCAAGATAGAGTGAACCTTATGTCAGCCTCTTAGATTTCCAATCTATGTACCCACAAAGATGGATGAATAACATATTACATACCAATTATTCCATGGTATTGATGGTATATGAAAATATAAAAGGAAGGGGCTCCTCCATCATTTCCATCTGATTATTAGTAGAATAGTATTACAAACTTAGGACAATGTAGACACCATCTCTAGACATAGATATTCATTAAATATATAACTTGATGATTTAAGGTAGTGGGACCCCTAGGAGAATGTTGTGAAACATTTAAAGGCCAAGAAGATGAACATGTAATATGAACATCAACTTGGTGTCCATGACATAATGTACATCTAGGCATATTCATTTTTAGAGGTCCTAACAAGATTGAAAAAACATAATATCAAGCTTTAGGTTAGGTTGAAAATACATGATAAGCCAACTAGTGAAATCTAGTAGATGAATCATTTACAGTACCATTTGTTACCAGGACCATCTACTAGGCCTCCTCTAGAATAACTAGAGGCACCAATTTCACAAGGTGTAGGAAAAGAGGGACTTGAATAAAGACATGGTAAAAATGCATCATCTTATATCCAACCTAAAAATATAGAGTCTCTAATTGAATACATAGACATGATTGCATTGCATCTTAGAGAAATAGTGGAAGATTCCTTGGGAGCACTAACTAATGCTTATGGATTAGATGAAGAAGAGATACAAGAAGGGGATCTTAAAACTCAAGAAGAAGAACCTCAACCCTAATTTGAGGAAATAGGAAAGGAAAATGAGAGAGATAGCTTTAGACTTATTTCTAGTTATTCCCCCTCAAAAGAGAAAGGCTGAGATAGCCTTGGTTCCTATGGGAACCAAGAAGACTAAGATAATCCTCACTCACCCTTTAAGTGAGATTAATTTTTTTAGTGATGAGTATACAATTTATGGTCCAATTATTCTTGAATGGATTTTATATGGAAATTTACAATGGATTTCAAATCTACATCATCAATGGGCCATCACAAAGTCTGCCAACATCACAATTCATTAGGAGCTTAAGCCTTGGATAGTGGCTCTACAATAAAAATAGTAGGAAAGAGAAAAGCATTCTCTTGGATCTTCAAGTATCACCCAAATATAAATCATAGATCCTATAAAAATAAAACACTCTTTAGTAACTGTCTAGTTTGACCCAACCACTGTTGGATTGGAAAGAGTAATGACAAAGAAAGCTATGGTGGGTGGGGAGGAATTCAATTTTTAGAAGGTGGAACCATTTTTTGGTTTGAATCTAGTTGGAGGCCAAATACTAAGTGAATAAATCATCTATGAGGAAGATATACTTGGGTCATCTAAAGCTCAATAATCCCAAATACAAATTGGCATCAAAGTCCTACAATAAAGAATAAAAAACCTAGAAAGGGAGAAAGAGGATTTGGAGAAATAGGTAGTTTTATCAATTCCTGATTCCATGATTAAAATGTTTAATAGATCATTTAAAGACATGTTTGACTCCCTAAATTCAATAAATCTAAGATAGAGTGCACTAAACCAACATGATTCATTATCCAAGGGCTTAATCACCTAATGATAGAGTTCTAAGGATAAGATGAAGTCGCTAATTGGCATCTTGATAGGGGATAAAATCCCTAGTTTCAAGACCATAAATAATTATCATCTCAACACCATCCTGGGGTTGACCATGGATAAGATTAATGGTTTAAACACATGGTCCAATAGCTTAGAGAGACTCATCAAGAATGATAAAGAGATATTGAATATAATTGAACAACTCCTAGGGACCATGATTGACAAGCCTACAAAGCTCAGCTCCATAGGCATCAACTCATAAAGGATGACAAAGATCTATTGAATATAATTAAAAAACTTTTATGGACCATGGTTTCCAAGCCTAAAAAGCTTAGCTCCATAGGCATCATTTTAGATGATGAGTTTAAACATAGGACCACTATGGTCATGCATGAGGTAAGGAGCAAGATCTAAGGTAGGTCTAGAGATAAAAACAATAGGATCATGGATATGATCCTAACTATAGAGAGAAAGATAGACAAGGAAAGGAAGATTGAGGAAGCTTTAGATAGAAATGAAAGAGACCTAGATGACCTAGCTGACCAAGAAGATGACCTCCTCCTTGAGCTAGCTATCAATTTGAAGTTAGTTGATGAGCAACATCAAAAGGTAACGAGGTTACTTCAACAAAGCCAAGGTCTTCATCAACACAGGGTCCACCAATTGGTTAAGGATATTCTCTTTTGTGGAAGAATTGTAAATTTTGGAAATGGAATATTCATTTGTAAAGGCATATACATTTTTTTACCATATTGCCTAAAGGTCAGTCTATTTTAGAAAGTCTAGTGTATTTTAGATACTTTATAGAAAGGATAATTGTCCTTTACATTTTGTACACTTGTAATTCAAGCCAATATACTTACATGCTTCCTTGAAGTCTATAAAAGGAGCATTATCATTTATAAAAAAGGAAGGGAATTTTTGGCTATAAAAACTAGTGTAAACTTTAAAGAAATTAATACAAGCAGAGAATTATGAGAAGATTGTTTCATCTTATTTGTGCGAATTGTTATTTAGCTTCTCTCTCAATTGTCTATTATAATATCAAATTTGAATGGTTTTTAATAATTTTAGATGTGCATCTCTAATATAGGGTTGATAATTTGTGAAAATGATATATTAGTTGAATGTTCTTGGGTCTACTTCATTTTATTTGATCTACATAAGAATGTGCATATGCTATTTGACTGCAATAGTAAATATTTAAAGTAAATCTAGTCCTTGTATTCCTTCATATTATTCTTAGATACTTGACTAGTGTGTGGTAAGATTAGGGTTTATGTTATTTCATGCTATACATTGGTTGAATGTATGTTCAGTTGGAATTTAAACTTTTTCATGATGTTTGAGGTGGATATTAGTAGCATACTTTCTTTTTGACATACCTTTACCTTTTCCTCTTTTTTTTAACCAGATCACTGTAGCTTAAAAACCACTATAAATATTAATTTTATAATAGTCTCAAGTTAGAATTTGATCAAAATTCCTTGGCATTAGCATAGATTACTACATATTTTGCAAATATTGTTGAGAGGACCAAGGTGGCTCCCAACTACCAGGTTTTATAAATATTATGGAATAGTTCACTTGCTTTGCTACTATTTTCATCATAGGTAACCTAATTACCACAACCTACTACTCATGCTTTGAATTCTTTGAGTTATAAAATGAGAAATGTTCTTTAAATACTAAGAGCACCCTATGGTACAATTAAACACATCAACACTTTGGAAATAATATCCTTAAATGTATGGAATGATATATTTATGGTCCATGTGTTTTTTAAAAACACCACCAATAACCTTCCCTATAAAGAATAAATCCTACAGTAGGTCGATGTAAGGTATCACCTCAGGCTTGGATATTGTAATGAGTAATCCTTGTCATTTTAGTCAGAGAAAATATACCACCAATTGAATTTGAATTGGTGTTATATTTTATTCAAATGTATGTGTGTCTACTTTCCTAATCACATCCCTTAGATATGAATATTTGGAATACTCACCATTGAATACTATTGAATAAAAAATCATATGTTTGTATTCCATGGAGTCACTGATTAAAAACTAATAAGGTGGTTGTATTACCTTGAATGTATTATATGAAGAAGCCATTGTTAATATATTTTACCCATAAAGATCTAGTTCTTCAATTTAAAGGCTTGGCTCTTCTAAAATGAATTCATATTTTAGACACAAGTGGTTAGGGCTTCAATTTCTCTCAAGGATACAAATTAACTCAAGCTTAATAATAATCAGTAGGCATGATTTTTTATTTTAATTTGATGATATAGATTTTAGTATTAAATTTTAGTTCATGCGTCATTAATGCCCAACATCTCCAAGTTTGTTTTTTTAATTCAATTTGAAGTTTACCACTTTATGTTGGTGGGCATGCCACATTATTACCTTTGAAAATTATTATATTTTCACTTATTTTTCTCTAATTCAGATATTCCATGGAAGTATTTAAGAGTTAGGTGTTAGATGTTGTGATAGAATATGTTCAAAATTATTTTGATATGAACACATCTCATGAACAATTTTTTTGAAGAACTATGGTATATACCCTTTGCATAGCCCATGAAGGACACTTTTTCAAAGCCTAAGTTCTAAAGATAATGTTGCAATATTTTGATTGATGTCAAATAAAATATAATTAATGTAACAAAAGTCAACAAAAAATTCAACATAAATATTAACAAAATTATCAATAAAAAAGTCAAAATGTGGACAAAAATGTCAATGAAAATGTTGATTGAAATGTCAAATAACATATATTTTGCTAAACATGTCTATGCTGGAAGTGGTGGGTAATACTGGGTATGCTGACAATGCAGAGAATGAGAAACTCAATGATCTTATCAAATCAATAGTTATGTAAGGGGAGACCTCTCTGACTTTGGTCTTACCATGGCTTGTGTTTTGTTTCTGTCTGTTGTTCTCAACTGTGCCATCATCTCTCTGAAGGCATTTTTTGTTTGTTTGCCTTCTTGTCTTTTTTGATTGTATAGGGTTCGGCCCCTGATTTTCCACCTTACTTTATCAAAAACATATATTTTGGTGAATAGGTTCCTAAGATATGTGACACCTCCTTTTTGAATATAATTTGGAGGATATATAATGTAGATAGAAGATTGGAAGAGATATGGAAGTTGAAGTGTGAGATATGTGAAGATTAATAAAGAAGAGAAGGAAAAAAGTGTGTGAAGAATAAAAATATATATCATACAAACACATAGATTTTAAGAATGAAATTAATTATTTTTATCATTTGAAAATAATAAAATTTTTGTGGATAAAAATAAGATGAGATTGAATTTTCCATACAATAGTAAGGTGGAAGATTATTATAGTGGAGGTTGGTGCCTTAGATCAAAGATATTGGTGTCTCTTACTAAGTTGGTGCTTTGCAATGGGGATTGGTGTCTCTAGTAGGTTGGTTCCTAATTTTTTTAAGAATAATTTTATCTATGGATGGATTTGGATGTTAGTTCCAAGAAGCTATTCATTTATGTTTTTTCCCCAAAAGGGGTTCAACATAAATCTAGTGTCAATATATGTCTTTTTTATGTGAATGTTTTGATTGTATATATTAAGTTTCATTAAGTAAAAAGATAAGATTATACTAATTCAATCCCACTTGGTATAATCATGTGATTAATAATTGGTATTAGATAAATTCCTTCATAAATAGCCTAACCACTAGAAGGTATATCTTAGGAACACATATGGATGGATAAGAAGGTTTCTCCATAAATCAGACTACATTATTTAACATAACAAATTATTATTTTTTGATTACAAGAATGAGAACATATTTAATGGATTTAGGGTTTCATAGCTAATAAAAATTATTAAATGTTTATACTGCTCCATCATCTCCAAAAATGGATCCAACTATAAAGAAGGCTAGTGAGAATAATGCCAAATCCATGAACACTATTTTGTGTGCCTTATTAGAATTATATTTTGTCAAGATTATAAAATGAAATTAAATAAAATAAATGTGGGATAAACTTCAAAAAATCTATGAGAGTGATGAGATCATTTCAGGTAGTGATAGAGAAGAAACTTTATTCATGGATATAGGAATAATGAATGATGCCTCTACAAGTGAAGACATCTTGAAAGTGGAGGAATATGTTGAGGATGAAGGATAAGTAAATCTTGAATAATAAATCATATTTGATTTAGGTGAGATAAAAGTTTTTAAGAAGAAGAACTTGAAACAAAGATTATAGATTCAAAATATGAAGAAGAAAAT
Source organism: Torreya grandis (assembly GCA_037957365.1). Lineage (NCBI taxonomy): Eukaryota > Viridiplantae > Streptophyta > Pinopsida > Cupressales > Taxaceae > Torreya > Torreya grandis. The sequence goes on along the minus strand of JARHVA010004286.1, from coordinate 215,184 downwards.
TGTGACCTAAAAATAGAAATGTCTCATAGCCTTAAAGAGTCAGAAAAGGTCATTATTAGTCTAAAAATTGAAATATAAGAAGCCAAAAAGACATAAGAGGAAGTAAGAGTCTAAATTAAGTAAAAATAATACCACATTGAAAAAATAGAATGAAAAGTTGATTTATTAAAGAATAAATAGGAGAAGACATGTAATAAATTTAAAATAACCAAAATACTATATGAGATTCTCAATTGCCAAAGGTCATCATGCATCAAGACTGGTCTTCGTTATGAAGAGAGCCATAAGAGAAATAAAGAAGGGTAGAGTGAAAAAACTATAGAACCACCTAAGAGGATGAATATAAAGAATCCCAAGAGCTATGTATATGTACTCAAGGGATTTGTAAAAGGTGAAAGCAATAAAGAGAACGTTAAGAAAGGGCATATACACATCCCAAGAACAAAAAAGGCAAGAATGTACCCATATATAATTTATAAAAATCTCTCCAAAATAATATAATGTGATTAGGTACACAAATTCATTCTATGGTTATTGTTATTCATGCAATAATTTTGAGCATAGAACAATGGAGTGTAGGACACATGCAATAAATAGGTATGCATGGAACAATGGTAGAAGTACTTATGGAGGTCCAAGTAGAAACTATAACTCATTTGAAAAATTATTGAATTATAAATAAAGTGACATATGCTATAATTGTAATAACTTTGGTCATATATCATGATTGTATAGAAGTGGTTTTATGAAACCTCCTAGGTATAATAAGAAAGTGGAAGTCATGATTAAACAAAAGGAAGAAACTTCAAAGGTATAGGAAATAAGTAAGATCAAGAAAATAAGTAGAGATCTATGCTTGTTTAAACTATATTTCTTGCATAAGAGGCATCACTAAACTCATAATAATCATGAATTTAGGGGGAGCTAATCATTTCATTATATTTTAGATCCATAGATTGTTTTTTATATTTTAGATCCATAGATTGTTTTTTGATATGCATTCAGAAGACAAAGAGAAATATCAAATAATGAATGTTATTTATGAGAGTGATGATGTAAGTGATGGTAATGTTATTATAAATAAGTCAGATAAGTAAGAACAAAGAAGAATGAAATTAGTTAGTGTGAAAAACATATTAAAATAGGCATGGGCCAATATCAAATGCAGATGGTGGAAGGTAGCTTAGATCCAACAATGATAAAGTTAGAAATGTTAATGAGCATATGGAGCATGATATGCAAATAGAAAGGTAAGTGGAAAAGAGGAGTTACCACTTGATCATCTAGAGATAATCTATATGGATGTTCATGATGTCAAAAATCCCATATTTGATCAAATTCAAGGAGAGAAAATGAGAAAAGAAGAAGTCCTTATGAAAAAACATAGGGAAGAATAGAAAGATAATCATTTAATTATGCTGATGTTGAAGAAGATGACATGTATGTTTTGCATGATTTATTTTTGGATGGAAGTATAATGAACATCCCTTTTCCATTGATGTCAAAGGGGGAGAATTAATGAAAGGAGGAGCAAAGGAGGATAACTAAAACAAGGGGGAGTTTCTCTATGGATTTTTCATCAATGAAAAAGGGGGAGATTGTTGGAATATTGTCATTGATGCCAAAGGAATTATAATTAATGTAAAATAATTCAACAAAATTGTCAAAATAATTATCAAGGGAAATGTCAAAATGTTGACAGAAATGTTGATGAAAAATTTAATAAAAATGTCAATGCATACATATTTTGGTGAAGAGGTGCCTCTTGGATGGGACACCTCATTTGTGAAGAGCCTTTGAAGGGTATATAAGGTAGATAGACTATTGGAAAAGATATGGAAGTTGATGTGTGAGATATGTGAAGATTAATAAAGAAGAGAAGGAAGCAAGTGTGTGGAGAATAAAAAGATATATCATACAAACACATGCAAATTTTAGGAATGGAATTAATTTTTTTTATAATTTAAGAATAAATAAATTTTTAGGGAAAAGAAGAAGAGGAGATTGAATTTCCATCATTCATTATTGAAGCAACAATAGTAAACTGGAAGATTGTTTCAGTGGAGGTCGGTACCTTTGATCAAAGAGATGGGTGTCTCTTGTTAAGTTGGTTCTTAGTAGTGGGGATTGGTGTCTCCAATAGGTTTGTGCCTACAAATGTTTTAAGAAGAATTTTATTTTTGGCTAGATTTTGATGGTAGTTCTAAGCAACTATTCATTTGTGGTTTTTACTTGAAACTATTTCCATGTAAATCTAGTGTCAATCTATGTCATTTTTATGTGAATACTTTGATTATGGATATTAAGTTTCATTAATTAAAAATATAAAAAAATTGATTCACCCCCTTGGTATAAGCATGTACTTAACACAATAATTTTTGAAATGTAAATTTTAAGCATTTCTATTGAAATGTTAAGATGCTAAAATCAAGATCTGAAGTGAAATTCCAAACAATTTTATCAAAAACCAAATCATGAATAAGTTTTGTGAACAAAATTTCACAATCCCGCTTCCAAATAATTTCTTCGACTATTTTTACCAGAAATTTTATCCAAAGACCTAATTCTAAATAGAAGCACCCAACATTTTATCTAAAGACCTGATTCTAAAAAGAAGTACCAAACATTTTATATGAAGTGTAAATGTTGAACACTTTTGCCAAAGTTAAAAAGTTGTAAAGTACCAATGTTTAAAAAAAAATCTGGAATAAAAAATTGATGAAGACATGCATAAATCACAAATAAAGATGTAAAGACCAAATCTATGAATAAAACTTACAAATAAAAGTTTCAACATGTTTTTTTGCAAAGGTAAAATATATGTGAAGGATAAAAAATGTCAAAATTTGACTTTCAAACAAAAGTTTTGAAGACCTAAAATATGCAAAGAACATAATTAAAAAAAATTAAAATATGCGAATCCTAAAACTTCATAATCATTGTGTATTATCTAAAAACCTATGTATATGCAAAAATTCTAAAAATTATTAATAGGTTAGTCTAAATAAACTAAACATGTGAAAAAGTCCCCTTGAATTTATACCAAACATCAAAGTTTGGTACACATATAAAGATTAAAAAATAAGATTTTTAAAATAGATCTAGGCCTTTCATAATATAGGGGGTCCCTACTCAAAATAAAAAATAGAGAATGGGGGTATGTTGAGTAAAACAAATGGTGACTCACAAGGGTAATACTCTCGAGTATTCGATAACCCATAACATTTGGTTAGAAATAAAAAATTTAATTTGAACCATTTCATAATAGAATAATTGAATCAGAAACATGAAAGAGACTCAAATAACTTCATACAACATACTTGCCTTGCTCATACTCTAGATCTGTGTGGATAAATTAACTTATATTTTACACTTGTGAGGATTTAGAAAAGACTTGGAATAAATATATGTTTCATTATAGTTTATTTGAAAACATATTTCAAACTAGGGAAGCTCAAACATTGCTCTACTACTAACTAAGAAAACATAACCTTGACAGAGATATCTTTGGTTCTTCCTCTTTTCACCTCCTATATTATTATATAATGCATGATAGATTTATCTTATTTCATCATGTGAGTCTTTGATCACCTTTATATTTTGTTTGGGTTTATTTATTACTCTTTTAGGATGAATATTTCCTCATTTTCCTTTTTTTTAGAATAAGATTAGAAGGAGAAGACAGAAACCATAGTGAGCTAGTATATGTGAGGGAATAATTTTACCATATTGCCCCTACCAACTACATCCATATTGATGATTATTACATTAAATAGGTATTATCATGAGAAGCACATTCAATCCAGTGAAAATGAGAAAACTTTATAAATTTACATGGAGTAATGAGATTATCTTTTATATACTTTGTATAAGTACTCAGTTGTAACATGACCATGATTAGTTTGTTATTGCATTCATAAATTTTGAAGATTTCAAACACAAGGGTGTAAACCCTACAAATAAACTAATTTATGTGCTCCATTTTATGTCCTTACCATACTAGTTGTAGATGAAAAGTTGATCTATTGGATTTGATTGTGTAATTATATTAAAATACCCAAAATATAAAACTAGTAATTAAGATCTAGAGCCATTTAGGAATAAAATGATATGATAAATGAAACATACACACCTACAATAATCTTAAAAGTTAATTACTCCAAACAAAAATTCAAACAATAAAAAGACTAAAGGATTACGGATGAATATTTCTCATAAGTATATTCAAATTTACAACATAATGATAGCTTGATTCATTGACTTGGATTATGGACGAGATGATTATATTGACATGAAGATTTCATGGATTCAATAGTTGTTGCTCCTTGGTTCCATAGTTGGATTAAATGGAGGATTGGAGATATTTAAATATAAGAGAGAGGGAGGATTAAAAAAAGAATTAAAAATTCCTTGGAAGCCTCTATAATAGAGTCTTCTAGAGAAGAATGGCCAAGCTAGAGAGGATTATAGAATTGGAGGATTATTGAATCCTCTTAAGAACTAATTAGGATTATTAAGGGATTAGGATAGGTATTAGGTAGGTGATTATATATTAGGGTTGTAGGATATCCTAGGAGTAGGCTAGTGTAGGTGGGTAGGTGGGTCATGGGAATTTAAAATTCTTAAATAATGGATAAGTTAGATTAGGATAATAATAAGAGATGATTAAAAGAATTAATAGATTGGTGGGATAAGTATAAGGTTAGTGTATGAAGAATATTGAAGGGGTATAGGATTAAATTATTTAATTAGGACTATAGTTATGGAATTTATTAGATAAATAGTGAGATTAGTAAAATGGTTAGGGTGAACAGATTTAGGTGTATACATTTTGACCCTATTTGAAAGGGCATTTCAAGTGGAAAAAATTGGAAAGAGTAATGGTATTTCAAAGAAAAACTATTTTAAAGATGAATATTAGTAGATTTTATTAGTGGATATGATTCCCCCTCAAGAAGACATGTAGGGAAGAATTAGATGGATGGCCACTCTAAAGAGTCAATGAGGGGTAGGATGAAATGAATAGATAAGGGGATGGGATTAAAGATGTGGGATTGATGATGAAAAAGAGGATATTGAAACTAGTAATGAGATACAAAATGATGATTCCCTTTGAAACAAACTATGCATAGGGAGGGGAAATGACTATGTCATAGTTGTCAACACATCCCAAGGGGGAATCAAACATAACATGATGATGATAATATTAAAAAGGATGCAAGATTTAGACATATCCAAATCAAGGAAACATGCAAGGGAGAGATATAGGCTAGGATAAACAATAATTGGATAAGATTAATGATGAATGTAACTCAAGGCTAGGGTTGAACAAGATGATGAATACGAAATGATATGAGTGACCAAAATATGAAGGTGAGTACCGAGATTGCATTACATTAAATCAATGAGCCATAATGTGATTAATAATGATGATGCCCATGACATGAAAGGGAATGAAAGATAATAATAAGTTATAATTCATGGTCATGCCCCAATCAAGGGAGAAAACCATAAACTTTAAATGATGAATCAACCCATCGATGTTAATAGATGACTGATGGAAGAAAAGATGGATATTGTGATTTTTTGGGCCTAATAAATAGGTGTTTATGATTGATGAAAATATTATGGATATGATTATGAGGATGGTGATTGATAAATATACTAGTTGATTAATGATTGATATTATAGCTTAATGATTTTCCTCTGAGGATGATGAGGGATAAGAGATATGCAATGGTAAATGGTGGAGAAAGATGAGAGAGTAGTTGATCTGACCTCAAGCACACCATGTGACTAAGCACTACCTACATAGTCTGACAAGACCTTAAACTAATGTACTTCAGACTAGATGATAGAATATAAGATAGCTTAGAGAAGGATGATGATGATGATGATGGATATTAGATATATTAGTTATTAGATAGAGGATGCAACTTAGATTTGGACTAGGATAAATGATGAGATGTTAGATTAAGAAGATAAAAGTTTTAAGGGAAATGATTGGATGTTAGATGAATGGACTCAGATGATTAGATTGAAGATAAAGAACTAAGATAAATGATTAGATATAGGTTGTGAGATGATTAAATGGATTAAAATAAATTATCAAGACATCATAATTTTAATAAGTCTCATCATAGTCTATGTAATTAGATAGATATGGCACTTGATAATATGCCCAATTATGTAATTATGACCAATATGATAGTGTACCAAAGTACATATAAAAGGTGTAAATTATGAACTCTACATCATCGAGGGAACCTAAAGAAATCATTATAGCTTTTGGTGCCATCATATCATCATCATTCATTATGCAATAGATAAAAAGAAATAAGATGCAAGACTAGAAAGAAACATAGGAAAACAAATGAAAGGTAATCAAATATATATGATAAAATACATGAAAAAAACAAAATAAAAACAAGTAACTCACATAAATATCTAGATGTAGTGTCATGGTGTCTTATCTAATTATCCTAAGAATTGATGAGATGATTGATTAGGTGATGAGATAGACTAAGTTTAAGAACTTGGACAAGGAATAGACTTGGAGTAGATAGGGGACTTGGATTAAGATAAGGATATAGAATACATAAGATAAGATGGCTAGGAGATTGAGACAAGGTGAGATGATAAAAGGATAAGATGGATAAGAATTTAGATAGGATGACCAAAATATTTAGGACATAGTTCAAGATGACATATGACAATTCAATTGAGATAAAATACATGATAATAAGGAGATTGAGGGAATAAGACAAGGTGGTATGGTAATGAGATGGATGACAAAAGGACTAGGATAAGATGATTGAGATACTCAAGATAAGAGAATACAACATTTATGTTTTTGATTTTGTGGATATTATGATTTTTAGGGTTTTTTACATATTTCAAATTTTAGTTCTTTTTGTAATATGTATGTACACTATACAAGGGGGTTACTATAAAATAGAACACCAAGCCTAAAACCCAGGTTAAATATGGATGGAATAATGGAAGGGATGAAAAAAGGATGATGATGATGATGAAAAGTGGATGAGGATAAAGACTAGACTATAGATTTTCAATGACCTCATCATGAAGGAATCCGATGTCTATTTCCTAATTGTCCATTCAAGGGTATTCCAAGATGATCCCAAAATGTTTCTCAAGACACCTTACACATCTTTATAAAGGTCAATATGGGAAGGAATGGTAGACATGATAAGATTAGGACATGATGGTGGGTGATGGGTAAGAACAATGGACTGAGGGATAAGATAGATAAGGATGAGATGGATGGGATTGAAAAATAATGGATTTAACCCCAAGTGTTAAGGTATAATGCATATAATAGATTACTTTACCATGAATATGAAAATTAGTTTTCCTCATGATACTTGACCAAGGTGCTAGTAAATTGGTTTTCACCATTGGAAGAATAGTTTTTTATTTTATTTTATTTTTTTGGCTCTTAGCATATAAATTTATTGGATATGGGTATGAGATGCAAGATGTAGACATTTTATGATCTTCAACCAGCACCTATTTTGGAGAGATGTGATGTCATGATTATGTTGTCATTGTTGGATGTATTGATGTCTATGTGACCTTTATTTATTCTTGATTGATACCCCTATAAACATGTAGATAAGGTGTATTCATCACCCCTATAAGAGATAATGTTGATCGAGAAGGGGATGTAAGATATGTATTAGATTAGATATTGATGTTGATGGGGGTGTATTAGACTTGAATGGATGATAGGATCATGATAGGATAGTGTGATGGGTGTTTGAAGATTAGGACTAAAAATCACACACATCATTAGAGATGTTGGACATTCCTCATTTGATTGGTACCATGTGACAAAAGACTGTAAGAGATCCAAGATGCCTTAACTTATTTAAAGGATTATCAACCATCTTGATATTGATTTTGACATTATTTTGATTTTTTTATTAGATTTGACTTTGACTTCCCCTTAGTCCTTGATTTTGGGCTTCACCAGAGAATATTTATTTTTGACTTGATAGATGATGATTATTTTTAATTTGACATTCCCCTAGTGCTTAATTTTGGGCTTCACTATGGGAAGAAAAATTTGGATTAGGTTGATGATTTGACTTTTCATGATTTTGAATTATTAGATCAAAGGTGATTTTATCATTATGATTGACTTTTTGACTATGGTATTATAGTATTATATTTGTGGCACATGCTATGTTGCTTGAGGAAGAGTACAATGATGTATGTTCCTATTCTTCCCTATAGAGAGAGGAGATTAAATGATTATTGATGGGAAGGAAAGAATCTATGATGGATGAGGGTGGTGGAGATGATATGATGAGGTCAATGAGTGGTGATGGGGCAACATGGTCCTTGTAAGGGTTCCTTGGATACCCATTTTTGATATTGGAGAAAATATCTTCAAGATAAATAAAAGCATCACTAGGACTAGCTAAAAGATACATGTTTGATGAAGGATCAGATCTACTCTAATAATTTTTGACAGATAAAGCTTGTAAAAATCTATTATGATTTCATCATCATGATTAGGATCAAAATATATACTTGGTAGTTTATTATCATCTAAATTAAAAGTATCTTCAAAAGGGTAGGCATAGTAATTATCTACTATCATATCTAGGAGGGATGATGTTTTTGATGAGGAATCTAATTTAGATGCTAGTTATGAATATGATCCTAATGTAGATAAAACTAGTGTTGATGCCAATGCTGAATTTGATGTATATGATGTGATGTTACTAGTATAATATTGGTTTTTTACAAGTGACCTTGAATCATGGGGTGTTTGAGAAGATGGAGGGATAATATGTTCAACAAATATAGGCCCATGGAAGGAATCATGAGAGATGGAAGGACTCAGCACATGGGAAATAAAATCCTCTTCAATGAAGGATTTGTTAAATATGAGGGGACTATAGGAGAGGGATATGGTGTCTTGAAATTATCTTAGAGAGGGAAGAATTTGGTCATGATTGAGAATAAAATCTTGGTATTCCTCTTCTTAATCACCTATGGATGTAGACTCATATAATTCACTCTTGAGTACTATGTCACCACAGTCGATGAGGTCTTGGACATAGTTTTGGAATTTATGATATCAATTAATGGTATGCCCTTAGGTTCAATGATATATCCAATAATGATTGGAATTATACCAAGAAGGTTTAGGCTTATTAGGATTAAGATGTTGTCTAGGTGTATAGACCATCATGTTAGTAGAAAAAAGTTTGTGGAAAAGGGATTCTAAGGATATAGGAATAGGAGTATAGGGGATATATTGATTTAATGACTTAGATGTGGAAGCATTAGACTTTGGATCAGATGGTTGTTAACGTGACTAGGTGGGTGGACTAGTAATAAATGAGGTGGCTAGGATTAGATTCCCTTTGCTATCATAGGAAGGGGTAGATGATTGGCTATGACTTGTGGATGGAAATTTTTAATGGGACTCACATGGATGGGTATGGACTTGAGGTAAAGTTAGATGGATGGGGGAAAAGTATATAGGATGTAGAGTGCTCAGCTTAAGGAGGCATGAAAGAAGTACATCCCTATTAGTGATGAGGCATTTCTCAATTATGGTATTGACCAAATTTATTTTGGATTTGATATATAAGGATGGGAGAAAGTATGAATTATGTGGTCCACTAGCCCCAATTGGAAGGTGTAAGGGAATGAATACAAAGATTAAGGGATGAGGATATGCTGTGTAGAACAAATTTGTATGAAGGCTTGTTTTAATATGGTCTCAAGTTTGACTATGATGTTTGATGGGATAGGAAAAGATCAAGTAGACTAAATTGGGACATGAGCTAGGCTTTGATGATTGGGATTAGATTTGATTGGGTGAGCTATGACAAGCTCTTAAATGGGATGAGGGACTAAACTGGCTAGAGAAACTAATTTTGACTAGGGATTAACTAGATTAGAATAGTTCAAGACTAAGATGATTGACTCAAATAAGATGAGGTGATTGGATTAATAGATTAATAGGATATGTGATTATGTCTCAAACTTGATTAGACACAAGAAAGCTTAGGATTGGAACCCAAATGTGGGAGAGTTATTTGCCAATATGAATGAATACAAATGTATGAATACAAACTTAATAAGAAGATTAATATAGAGAAATGCATGAGTTGGGTTGGACTAGGATTAGGATGAGGTTGATATGATGGTCAAGGCCAATTTAGAATAGGGGATTAAATAAGTCAAGGTGATGTGTGATTAGTTATGGATAGGGTGGACTTAGTCTGATGACACACTAGGGATGGTTAATGCTAAGGCTTAGAGACTATTATGAAGTTAGATTATGATAAGATGTGGTAGATGGATGAAAATACTTATGTGTATGAGGCTAGGATAAGATGTAACTAATATGCAAGTTGAAAAAAGGTTAAAAGGATATACATAAATACACAAATAAAAATATGTATAAGAGGATGAGACAATGATGAGACAAGGATATACAAGATGAAAATATGTGAAATAGACCTAGATAGTTGTGTATAGGTTTGGGTGAAAAGATGACTTGGCTTACAAACAACATTAATTTTTCACAACACTGACCAAATCAAGAAAACCATAAACTTATGAGTAGTAAACTGATTTTAGGTGTGTAACCAGATGACTGCACTAGATGATTGCACTATCCAAACACTTTGCATAAGGTTGTAGGTCAGTGACCCATTATATAATTTACCTAACCCTCTCAACCACATCTATACATGATGGTCACTTCATATATAATACTGACTTTGGTAGCAAATTGTTTGTTATGGTTGAAAGGTCTTAAGCTAGGCTGAAAAGACTCTCTAGGGGCATCCTTGATCTATGTTAGGTATGATGGGGCTCAATTATATATAGGGTATTGTCTAATGACTAGTTTAGATAATTAAATCTTCCCTTTCCATGAATTCCTATATGAGGTCAACCACTTAGCCTAATGATAAATATCCCTGATATTTATGCTCTACCAAAACATGGAGTGTGGATTAATTCATGGAGGTGAAATCTATGGTCACTATTCCCTAGGATTATGTCAAGTTAAATTACATATCATGTTGCCACTTAAAAGATAAAAATGGGAGGGCTTGTTAGTGGTTTTTGATCCTCCAAGAATCACCTTAAGGATGAAAAGAGGAGAGCATACACCATTTTATCCCTCAGGTGATACACAAGCATACAAAAATATTTATTAACTAATTAATTTAGATGTGATATATAAAAAATATATACAAGATGGGTTTTAAAAATATATTTGATAGATGACTTACAAGGTAAGTGATTAGTGGTTTTGAATTAGCATTCTTGAGGGGTAATTTTCAAGGCAAGATGGTAGATAAAATATATGACTTGCAAAAAAAGATGTTAGCAAGCTAAAATAACCACTAGGTTCATCCCTATGAGAAATAAAATTTTAGTCTAATAAACCTTAATAAAAACTACTCAAAAAATTGTGATTTGGGTCTATAACTTATTTTTCTAAGGGAACCATGACATGGGGTTTTAGTGGAGGTAGTCCCTAGTAAGGTTAAGGGGAAACACCCCTTATGGGGTCAAGGGACAATTCCCCTTGTAGGATCTGGGGGTAGTACCCTAAGTGTGTTCCCTATCATGGTATAGGGTGGGGTTGAGGGGAAGTTCCCCTAATGCCAAAATAATTTAGGCAATGAGGGATGCTTAGAATGACCCAAAAATAATTTAAAATGACCCTAAAAACACACTCAAAAGGGACAAATTGAATATAAAAAATGAGAGAAAAAAAAGAAGGTAAAACTACATATAAATAGTTAGTATAGTGCGAAATCACTTCTAGAAACTACAAAACCATAGATTTTAAGCAATACCATAGTTGTCAAGTCACAATTTTGTATAAGGTCAAATAAGCATGGTGGTCACCATACAATTTTGTGCAAAACCATAAGTGGTTAAGTGATATCATGATTTTGACTGTAAAATCATGATTTACAATTTGTGATTTTGTAAGACGAGGAAAAACACCCAAAATTTTAATAGTTAGACTTAATATGACAAAAATATGGATAACGGCTAAAAAAATTATTTACATAAAATTGAGAGGTATTTGAAATGCCTTAATACTAATGTTTGTATGATCAAAATTTTATCAAATCAATATCACTTATCGATATGCAAAATCATTGATATTAGGCAAAATTGCCTAGTTGTAATCTGTAGTTTTTCAACATGTAGTAAAAGGGGTTATTTGGATGTTTTATGTTGATTTGTGAAAATTGACATAAAGGCCATTAAAATAGAGGCAAAAAACTAATTAAAGGCCACAATTAGTAATTTTGATTATTGGTTTTAATTATATGAAGCAAAATAACTACTTCACTAGGCAATAACATGAATTATATACAAAACCTCAACTATAAATTTATGGTTTTAAAATACCATAACTACAAATCTACAATTTTATCAAAACCACAACTTTATAAAAAAATAGCCCTTTATGAAACTGTGATATTAAAAAAAGTCAAAAAGCTTCTATAATAGTTAATTTTAGTGGTTACATGAGATAGTTAATGCAAAATCATAGATTTATTGATAAAACTATTGATGTAATGTCATAACTTTTAGATCAAAACTGTCATTTGCTTGGGCATGAAAATTTGATGAAATCTAGACCTTTCTCATTGTCCAACTAGTCCTTCAAGCTATCAAAACACTTCTAACATGCAAGATGGTTAGATTGAATGGGTTATCCCACCCTGATCACTAAAATGTAGATGGAATTTTGATTTATTAGATTTGATTTTGCAATTATATCAAAATACCCAAAATATCAAACTACCAATTAAGATATAGAGCCATTCAGGAGTAAAATGCAATGATAAGTGAAACATTCACACCTACATTAAATCCTAAAATCTAATTGTTCCAAACCAATATTTAAATAATAAAAAGACTAAAGGATTAAGGATGAATATTTCTCATAAGTAGACTCAGATTTGAAGCATTATGATAGCTTGATTCATTGACTTGGATGATGGACTAATTGATTATATTGACATGAAGATATCATGGATTTAATAGTTATTTCTCCTAGGTTACATAGTTGGTTTCAATGGAGGATTAGAGATGTTTAAATACAAGATAGATAGAAATCATTAAAAAAGGAATTAAAATTTCCTTGGAAGCCTCTAGAATAGAGGCTTTTGGAGAAGAAGGGCCAAGTTAGAGAGGATTATAGAATTGGAGGATTTTATAACCCTCTTAGGTACTAATTAGGATTAGGAGGGGATTGGGATAGGGATTAGGGATTAGGGGTCTAAGAGAGCCTAGGAGTAGGCTAATGTAGGTGGGTCATGGGAATTTTAAAATCCCAAATGATGGATAAGTGGGATTAGGATAATATTAAGAGACAATTAAAAGAATTAATATATTGGTGGGATAAGGATAAGGTTAGTGGATGAAGAATATTGAATGGGGTTGGGATTAAATTATTTAATCAGGATTATAGCTATAGAATTTATTAGATAAATAGTGGGATTAGTAAAAGGGTTAAGGTGAGTAGATTTAGGTACATACACTAGTTCTTTTTATTAGAACCTTCATCATGGAATTAAATTTTAGCTCCAACCATGAATAAGAAGTCTAGTGGAGTGGGTATTTGCTTGAGTATATTAGGAGAAGTTAATCATATTGTCATAAAATAGAACACATCTAATCTAGAAAGTAAGGAACTAAATTAAGGAAAGTAAAATGCTAGACATAGGAAATAATAACCTTGAAAGTAGGAAAACTAACTATTAAAATAGTAAATATATTATAATCCTACCTCTACCACAACATTTTTTGTTATGAATGGACATCTCTAGATGGTACATCCATGAATTAGTGTTTCAAAATCTATCCTTTGATTGGATATGTCAATTTTTTTGTATTGGAGGCCCCTTAAATAGAGAGCATTGTTACCTAGGATATCTAAAAAATTTTATGGTCTAATCCATAGTGGGGTAAAATTGTCATGATTTCATTTATTTTCATGTGCTTTGTCTCATAAAAGTAGTAGGTTAGATATTTGGAATGTTTTAAGTTTTTCTCTTCTATCAAACCACCTTTTGACTGTCTCGACATTTGCTAAAATTATGCAAAGATTCAATCCTTAACTTATCTATTATATATAATAAGTAAGACTCCATGTTTTCACTTTGTTTTATGTACTCTTTCATAAATTTATATGTTGGAAATTTGAATATGACTGGGAAACTTGGTTGTCATTGATATACCAAAAAGTATGGCAAAGCCTTGAGGGCATGCTTGTATCTTTATCAATCAACCCATAATGCATATTTCAATATATGATGCCACTCTATGGATTTATATTCTATTGTTTTTTAAATGGCATCAATCAAGTTCTTATCCATTAATTCATCCAATCTATTTCCCTATGGGTAATCCTTAGAATATGACCTAATGGTGATTTTATTATCATGGGCCTATTCAATGAATTTAGTTGATTGGAATGCTAGCCCATTATCATAAACAAAGGAAATAGGGGTAAAAAATCTAGTTGTGATATTTTTATCCATAAATTTGATCACATATTGTGCTCTAGAATGCCTTGTAGCTACTACTTCAGTTCAATTAGTGCAATAATCTATGGTAGTGAGTATAAATTTATGGTGAACTAAAGAATTCAAGTTAATGATATAGATGAAATCTAATCTCAATTGAGCAAATGTTCTTCTTTCAATAACAAAATGCAAAGACATTGTTACATGTACTTCTCTTTTTTCCAAGACCTGGCATTGATGGCATGTTCTTATGTGAACATGTGTGTCCTTAAATACTATTGGCTAGTAATATCCCATTCTAAGGATCTTGTGGGTTATGGTGTTTCTATATGGATGACCATTCCCTATATTTTTGTATAAGATTTCCATAATTTGTTGAGATTATTCTCATGATACACATCTAAGATAGATGCCTTCATAATTTATTATGTAGAGAATCCCCTTTTCTGATCATGTAGTGAGCATCCTTAAGCCTCAAATCTCTCCTTTCTTCTCTATTAAGTATAGGGAAAAATTACCTGAGTAAATATTGAATGATGTCAATGTACCATTCTCCTCTAGATACTTGGGTTTCACAAACCTCCTCAATGGTAATGCATGGATTAGGCTCATCATAAACTAGATGATGATCTATCCCTTGAAAATTTTGGCAAGATTGATTTTTATTCCAAACTCCTAGAATTTTTCCATCCATATTCCTCTACACTCTCTCAAATCAATCTTCCCTAGAGTGATCTTGACTGTAGGTTTTGACATAATGGTGATGGTATTATTCCTTGGGATGTAGTGCCAAAATTTATTTATTGCTTTGATGAGGGTAAATATTTATTTATCTATCATAAAATATTTGAGATTCACTTCTTTTAAATTTGGGCTCATAAATGCAATAAGATGCTCACTTTCATCCTTTTTCTGAATATGTTAATAATTGTATGTTGTGAAGCAAATAAATACAATAATAAATCTTAGTGAAGTCTGGGCTTATTAGTATTGGGGCATAAAATATTGCATATTTGATGCCTTGAATATAAATTTAGGCCTCCAATGTCCATATTTTAACATCTTACTTGATCATTGCAATTAGATGTTTGAAAATTTATGTAAAGCCTGAGATACACATTATTGTGAAATTTATCTTTCCAAAGAAGAGCTTGATCTCCTTCTTTCTATTTTAAAATAAAATCTTTAAAATCCCTTAAAATCTACATAAGCTAATTATAATTTATTCTTTGGTGATAATGTGGCCTACGATATTGCCTCAGTGACATCAAATATGCTCTTCTTTGGGTTTAATGAGATACCAAACCTTATACATATTTCAAATAATGATTTTAGATGGCCTATATGATTAGTTATGGTCTTTGATAAAATTGTGAGGCCATCCATGTGAATGATTATCCATTTACTTATTATCCCTTAGAATGCATGGTCCATTACCTATTAAAATGTAGTTTCTACATTATTTATGCCAAAAGTCATCCTCTTATAGACATATATACCCCAATTTATGGTAAACATAGTCTTAATTGTATCTCTGAATTCAACCAGTAGCTTTTTATATCCTAAAAATCCATCTAAGAAGGACATTATTCCAAAACCACTTACTAACTAGATCACCTCTTCCAAGGAAGATAAAGGGTAGTTGTCTTTCTTAGAATCCTTATTCAAGTTCCTAAAATTGACACACAATAAAATTTACCTATTTTTATTCTTGAATAAAATTAGGTTGGCAACTTAAGTAGAATGTTTGATAGGGAAAACCAATTTTGCATTTAACATCTTTTCCACTTCCTTTTGAATGAGAGGTTATAGGATAGGATCAACTGGTCTCTTTCTTTGCTTGAGTCTAGATTCAATGGGATTCAATGGGTGATGAACATTGGGTTAAAAACATTCAAGTCTTCATACATCCATGCAATCACATATTAATAGGTGAGTAAATCATTCATTCTTTATCTTTTTTATAAAGTGCAACTAAGGCTAATGTTGACATAGCATAAATCACACTCATCCCCCTATTTATCCTTCTTAAAATTAGATTCATTTACTTTAGTTTTCCTTTAATTCTAGGCTTGGGGATCTAGATCAAACTCCTTTTCCAAAAAAACCATTCCTAAAGGTAGATAATTTTATTTCAATTGATTGACTCTTCTTAATTCCTCCTAGCATAAATAACTGATCTCCTTATCATTAATGATCTAAGACTCAAATTACTCTAAATTGGTTAGGAATTAGGAAATATATTGGTCATAATCAAAGACCTAAATTTTTTCTACATTATCAAAAATAGATGGATAAGGTACTAGGTTGATGGAAAACTTCTACACCTTGGACTCTTACAATGGTGCTAAGTTGATAGTTGAAGTAGCCAGTGAATTAGCACTCTATTTTTTTTTCTCTAGGAATATCCATGATATTTAAGGCCTCGAAGGACTCAATAAAATTCTAAGTTCCATGTTTTTAACTCTTTAGATGTGACAACTTGCATTGTTATTTCTTCATGGCTTGATTAATTACCAGCTTCAAATTTCCATATATCAGTAGCTAGTTGACATTATTTTTGAGAGTAAACTATAATCCCAATATTAGTGCTTCATACTCAACTATATTTTTAATTTAAGGGAAATATAACCTATATGATTCTAGGTACCTCTTACCTTATAGATTAACAATTTCAACACCAACACTTGATCCTTGTTTGGATCTTGCACCAACAAAATGGGAAGTCCTCAATTAGGAAGGTCCTTGGACTTCTAGTTACTACACCTCATAATGTATGATAAATGTATAAATTCCAAGTTTAGGATATTTTTAGCTTACCTATTCATTATTAGTATTATATTATGTGACCGAGTGATTCATTCTTACTTCTCAATTATTTCAAATCTAGTTTACAATACCTCTCCATGGTAACCAAATATGAGAGAATTCTTCTACTACATACCCATTCAATGTCTTTGACCAATCTATACTCAGGAGGAATATATATCCCTCAAATATATATATCATAAGTATGTCAATAGTCATTTATACATATGGCTCAAATGGAACTTGAATGCTTATGTCATTTAGCTCTCCAACTATAGGCACCACTATTTTTTTTAACTGTGAAACCATCCCCTTAGATGAGCTTGGAATAAATCCAAACTTTTGACAAATAGAGGTTAGCATGATAGTAGTCAAATTTATAAAATCAACTAAGAAATTGTGAATATTCTTTCCAAATGCTTTGATAGTTAGTAATAAAAGAGGAACTTCTAGCTTACTCTTGTATATGACATTTGTATGGGCAGCCTTTATCTTCTCTACAACAAAATTTCCTATGAGATACCTCCATATGAGCTCCTTTTGTTATATGATATGAGACAATTCATGAAGAGTGACATTTTATTTAATCTTTTCTATGTCTTTAATAACTTTATATCCTCCTTTGCTATGTTCCTCCTTATTTTTGGGTTGATCATTCCCTTTTGGGGGAGATGGATTATTATCAACCTTCAAATTCAGTGGAATAATTGTATTATTTAGAGGAGTAGATGTTGAGAAGGGTTACTTGTTCATAAGTTTATTTTTTCATTTTTGGTACTACTACAAGACATGCATCTCATCATAATTATCCTTTAGTAAATTATCATCTTCACTTCAAAAGGGAAACTTATTAGTTTAAAAAACCATAGCTATGTTTGAGGAACTAGATTTGTGGGGGAACTCTAAAAGGTTATTCATCAAATTATACACCACTATCTCCATTTATAAGATTTCAAATGCTATATAAAATTCAATAGTTTCAAGTTCAACATGTTGTGATGTATTATGAACTCTACACTAGTTGGGCAGAGTTATTTACACTAAATTGATGTCTAGTATTTGTTGGCTATTATTGTTATACATTATTTGTAAACTAATTTAAAGGTCTATTATATATTTGAAACCAAGATTTTTTATTATTAATCTAACCAGTAGCAATACCCATATTCCTTTACATGCTCAAGAAGTCATTACTCAAAATTTAGACCATTATGTGTATAGAATCCAATTCTGCTTTGGTAGAATCCACACCCTAGGTAACTAAAATATTTAATGGGATTGAATGCTAGTTTTGTTGATGACCATTTATTTGTACATGATTATTAATATAACTATAATTATGATTTGGTGTCTACTACATCAGAGGAGGGAGTGGATACAACTAAGTTTAGTTGAATGCAATAACATTTTGATTTACATGAGGCACTTGATTCAAATATGGGAAAGGAACATTGAGATTAAGGATGCCTAATATATGAAGATTGAGATATCATCAATATTGATAGCTTATTCATATGCTAATGTGAGAATGTTGGAAACAACATCTCTTCACATAAACACTATAGTAATTCAATCCAAGGCATTTTTATACATGTCTAATGTTAAAGTTTGTTCTGGTTTATATGATGGACTCAACTAGGTATACATTTTCTAAAATCTTGCATTAAAAGTTTAGATCAGCTCATTAGGCTCCCTCTTCATACTGGTGAAAGGCTGATACACCAAATCAAGGATAGTAACATGTCCAAATTGGGAAATAAAATTTATTTGACATACATTCCAAGAAGTAATTGAGTTCTCTTATAGATTTAGGTACCAATCATAGGAAACATTCTATAATGTGAATAGGAAAATATTTCATGCAACATATTCATTAATGACATTCATTAACCTTAAATCAGCCTTGAAATAGTTGATATGATCCTCTATAATTCTTTCTCATGAAGGGGATAAATAAGGTAGATAATTATCTATATTACCTAGTAAATTATGCACATCCCTTGGGATGATAATAATAGATCCAAATTACCAAGGTGGTTGAGCCATATGATGATTAATAGGTTTGATATTCATAACTAGATAATTTTTCATAGCCTTAGGTACACATGAATAATTGGTGCAGATATAGGCCTTTAATGTATTGACAAAGGTCAAACCAAAAGACTAGTTTTGGATCTAGACATGGTAACTCTCTTGGGTATCTCCAGTGTAACTAAAACATAAGGGATAACCTATATTGTACCCTATTAGTGCCTAAAATTGCACTAAAGCAATTAGGCCCTTGTTAAATCAAATACCCAACTTCTTATCCCAAACTCTATTTTCAAAGTGTTCCTTCAATGGTCAAGTTCACATTTAAGAGGATAGGTGATTTAACTTGGTCTTTACATAGTGTATTTCCTTCATGCACTTTGTATCGAGTATTTAATTATGTTAATTTGGTCTATTCTTGGTACAAAGTCCTTAGAGTCTTTTGTAAAAGGTGTTTGTGCAAATTATACAAATGCCATATTCTTTCAGGCTTTTTGTCTATACAAAAATCCTAAAGGGCCATTTACTTCAAGCATTTTGTCTGCACAAAAATCCAAATGGGATATTTCCATTATTTTTAATAAATTATAAGGAATTATTTATTTCAACCAAAGTATTTAAAAAAAGTCCAAAGGATTATTCTTTCAGGCATTTTATCCTCATAAATAGTTCAAAGGACTATTCCTTCGGGTATTTTGTTCACACAAAAATCTTGAAGGGATAATTACTTTGGGAATTTTTTCCACACAAAAATCCCTAAGGGTCATTTTGCCTTTTCAAAATTTATGAAGGGTCATTTCCTTCAGATATTTTTCCCTTACAAAATTCTATAAGGACACTTGTAAAAGGGTCATTTTACCTTTGAAAAATTTCTAAAGGATCATTTCCTTCTGGCATTTTACCCTTGTAAAATTCCTAAAAGGTAAGTCTAAAGGGAAAAGGGCATTTTTAACAAGTCTGTAAGGAACTTTCAAAAGATTTGAAAGACACTTTCAATAAGTCCAAAGGGCACTTTCAAAATATCTAAAGGACCATTCTAAAAGGCCAAAGGGCAATTCTATAGGGAAACTACACTTGACAAATTATCTAAAAGGTATGTTCAAAATCCTGAAGGGTACTTTTGAAAAAGTTGCTATAGGTCATAAGTCATATTTCCTTTAGGAATTTTTCCCATGCAAAAAGTTAAAAAAATTGCATTTCTTTAGGAAAAGTGCCAAGTTCAATTTCTATAGGGAAATTATTTTAGATAAAATTTCTAAAACAATTGTCCCAATGAAGTCAAAATGAGTTAGGTCCAATTCTTTCGAAAAAAGTGCAAAATAAAATTTTATTTAGGGGAATTGTTTCAAACAAAATGTTTGAAATAATTATTTTGACTAAGGAAAAAATCCTTCAAGGAAATTATCTGGAACATTTTGTTTGAGATAATTACCTTGATAGAATACCTACAAGAATTATTGTAGGATAATTATGTTTAATAAAATCTCAAATTAGAAGTGTCGAGAATAAAGAAAAGATGAAGACAAAAGGCCTAAGAATTAAATAGGAATGCTGAAGACAAAGAGCCCACTGACCAAATTGCTATGAAACAAAGTCCCTGAAGAAATTTCCAAATTATAGTATGACAGTCTCATGGACATATTTTGATAGGAATGTGGACATCAACTTTAAAATATAATAAGTAGACATTGGGATTTAATTTTTCTAAGATAATCATGTAAGCATCAATTTTAGGCCTGGTGAAATAGCTGTTTGGGTTCAAATGGTAGTAGATCCAATAACATGCATTTGCATAGAGCAAGATGATTTGATGGTGCATGATCAAAGATAAAGAGTAAAAGGAATGCAAGAAGCCTATGGGGATTCCAACTGACAAATACTTAAGGATAAGAATAGGCAATATCAAATCATGCCCCACCCCTTAGATTAGGATTTGATGGATCACATATACTCATCATAGCCAGATTTGATATTGCATAACAAGTGTTAAAAAGTCAAGGACTCTATGAACAAACACAAAGATTAAAAGTGGCATAGGTACATGCCACACATTATAAATTGATCATCTCACGTAAGATATACATCTTTTGTTTTATCAATCAAGAATGATCCAATGATGTAAGTTAAGGTGGAATTTTCAAAGGGTTTAGATTACATGGAGAACTGACAAGTGTCTGGACTAGAGATGATTAATTGACTTAGTCATTATTAGAGCCCAAAAATGCCCATTTAGATCTGATGTGACATGCTAAATGTTGGTATGTGGCAAGCTTTGGTATAAAAATTTAAACTTGATGGTTATTTCAAGGATGTGGCAATGATTCGAAGCATAGAAGAATGTCTAACTGCCATTCCAAATCATATCTTTTTAAGGGTCATGTATCTTTTATGTTTTCACCATAGTTAGAGCTTTTCAATTCTAATAATCACAAGGTAATGGGAATTATTTAGCATGCACAAAGAATATATTTTCTATCCAAAAGTTTCCATGATTTGCAATCGATCAATAGAAGAACATATTTAGATAAGTTACACATGAGGACAAAATCTGTTTGGCTCTTCAAATGATTTTTTCCCTCCTGATGTTGAGGTGAGTGGTCAAGAACATCTATAATTAGTTGTATATGATGAAAAATAGTTGTTCAAGCTTCCATTATGAAGTTCACTATCTAAATGATGAATTCACTAGCATCTTTAGTCAAAATATCAAAGGTTTGTTGTAAATATTCATCATTCCTTGCAAAGGTAATTGTAATAATGATTCTTTTCTTACAAGTGGATGAGTATCTCAAGCATGTCAAAGGGCATATTATAACTAGAAGTATCTTTGTAGAATTGAGGGTTTGTTCTAAAATTTTGAAAATTGTGACCCACAGTTCTAGATTTAAAAATGTATAAATAGAAGGCTTGTCTTCTATTCAAGAGGTTGTTTGACCATTGTGTTGGTCATTATGTTGGTCCATGTCTTCCTTAGTATAGACTCTTACATATTTTGGGATCACTATTGTGTGCATTTTATTTCTATTGCTAAGGTGGTTATAGTTATACAACCATTAGCAAGATCTGAGAGCATCTTTATATGTCTCCCCTATCCAACATGGAGTAAATCCACCATGTTTGTCCCCATGGAAACATTTTTAAATGTTGATGTATGTAATATTTTCTTGCAAAGTTAGTGAAAATATTTTTGGTTCTATGCTATTTCCTATTGATGAAGGGCAACAATGTGTTTACAAATTATGGTGACTATATATTTGGGCCTATGTTCTCTATTGGTTATCATTCTGAGCATAGATATAGGTTATAAACCCTCTCTGGATTAGTCTATGATATATTGTTGAATAACTTGTTAGGGCACTCTAGGTTTATAGAGTTGATAGGAAAAAGTATTTGAGACTATGGTTTCAATGTATGTTCTAGGGTTTCAGGATAATTTAGGTGTTTGCATTTCAATGACACCAATAAGTGAAAATCACTCCTAGTAGTTCCATTAGCATGCATTTAAATTTTCTATCTTTACCATAAATGATGTCATGAATGTTGAAAGAATCCCTAATAATTTAATACCTCTATTGTACCACCCTCCCCTTTTTATAACTATCAATCTATCCTACCCTATCCTTCCTTGAATATAACACGCTCTTTGCATATATTAAGTATTATTTTCCTATAGATGCATAAACATTATGTATTCAACATGTGTCTATGTTTTGTACTTTAATGCCCAACATTGAAATATTTTATTTAGCCCCTATGTTATTGAATATATTTTTGAGTAAAGGTTGAAATCACATCCATGTCTATCTTTAGTAGCTTGTGTCTAGCCTAGAACATTTACTCATTCTGTGTGACAAACCTTCCTGGGTAGAGTGAGCATGTTGGGTTGTGTTCTAGTCATATTTATGTCTTTTTGTGATGATAAACCCCATGGGGATTGAATTATAAAATCTCTCCATGTGATCAAGCTACCCCATAGGTCCTCTTACCTTGGTTCAAGTAGAGCCAAAAGTAGCAAGGAGATGACTATACCCTCTATAGGTGCCTCTCAATTATTTTCTTTGGTCTGGTCCATTCTTGATGCTAAACCCTTCCTTGAATACAATGACATACTAGTAGGTTTCTCATCATTATTTACCATTTTCTTTAAGTGTGTAAGGCCAAATTAGGGAGGTGTATAATTGGGAACTAAAAAGTTACTGGTGCCATTGTCAAGGAACAATTATTATCACCCACATTGCTAGGGACTCTTGTAGAGATCTGATATCATTTTTGAAGTTCTCTACCTATATTTCTGTTGAGTTAATTATCTTTGGTTTGTCAATGTTGCAACACTTCTTCTAGCACTTGTGTTACCGAGGACAAGAAAGACACCTATGGAACTTGTGTTATTAGGGACTCTTTTAGAGAGCTAGAGTTATAAGTATTTCAAATTTGAACATTATCTACTTGTTATTTGCTACAGTCAGACTATCTTGGCCATCACCATTGCATCACTCCATTGGGGACGTGCTATAGATTATTGAGGCTTGATAATTAAATTTTGCTACATTTATTGTAAAGAGATAGAAATATTACATGTTGGAAGGTATCTTTTCCCTTTTAAACATTATTTTGAAAATTTTAGTGTCTTTGCTTTCTATCTTATTAAGTTCAACAAAGCTTATTTTCAACATGTATCAAAATAGTTTGTTAATTTTTTTATTCTAGAATGCTAGTGGTGACTCTGACTTTATTTTTTGGTTTCAAGGAAGATCAATGCCTGTTTTGAATATCTTCATTTTTGCTTTGGGTATTCTTTCTATTTCTTGAAAAATTGGAGGGATTAAGGTCATCCTTCAAAGGTGACTCATCAGAACCTCACCATTATGTTTTCATCAAAGATGAAGGAGACAAGTTTGGATGCCAGAATGGAAGTGCTTAATATTTTAAATGCCAAAGTAAATGTTGTGGATTTTGATTTTAACATTAAATAGTGTGACAAGTGATTCCTCCCATATCCCCCATGTGATACTACTAAACCAAGTGATGAAGATTCAGATGAACCTAAGTATGCATCACTTGAATATGAGATTTTTATGTTCAATTGTCAAGACTCCTTAGGTGGGTTTTATGCCTCCATAGACATGGTGTTTGCTACTACTGTTGATTTTTTTTAGAGTGAAATCAATAAGGTGTATGTCGTAACATATGATTTTGCTTATGATAATAGTATAACATAAGTAAATGAGTTACCCAATCATGAAACAGTTGAAGATCCAAAGTGTGCTCTAACAAAAGTACCAGACATGGGGTTAGAATTGGGTGACTCCATTGGGGGTGTGGACATTATTGAGAAACTAGTAGTTTTTGATGTTGGGGTTGACAACAAGGGTAAAATTTGGAAGATGTCATTCAATAAAGAGGGTTATATTTTATGCTGCATAAGATGAAAATTTCTAAACCCCTTTTAATCAGTACTTTAAGTGCACAAATGACATTATTGATCCTGATGCACTCTTACTTGGTACTCACATGATTACAACTAAGAAGCATGCTTATTTATAACTACCAAAGGAGTGCCAAAATCTTTTGGCTTGGTCTTATCCAAATTTGAGACCATGTAGAGAGGATTTGCTTCATTGTGTCATCCCATTACATCCTAGTAGAAATACCTTTAGGAAAGTGAAAAGATGGGTTTATTTCATCTTGGCCACCAAGGTGTTTGAAGAGTTAAAGAGATTAAGGGATGGAAGAATTCTAGAGCTACTAGATAATGGTAAGTATCTAAATCATTTCCTTAACTAAGTCCATAACTATATACATGTTATATAGTGTTTATGTTGTTTTGTTGCTCCTCTACTTTGGGCCTTGTTTATATAATTTCCTTTTGTGTTTCTATCATGTGTTCATTTTTAGATCCTCCTAATCTAATTTTGTTAAATCTACCATGTTTTATAGAGCCTTCATGAATATTTTGTAAAAATTTCTAAGCCTTGACTCCATAGCCCCATGGATTGGCACCTGGTATTACATTTTGGGGTTCTTTATATACCCGTAGGGGGTATGCATCTTAGGATGAGATCTAGTGTTAGTGCCCAAAATTTCACTAAAGTTATTTGTCCCTTATAAAATCAAATGCCCAAGTCCTTATCCCAAACTCCTATTTTCAAAGTTTTTTTTCAAAGGTCAAGTTCATGTTTAAGAGGCTAGGTGATTTAACTTGGTCTTTACTTAGTGTATTTCCTTCAGGCACTTTGCATCAGGTATTTCCTTGTGTTAGTTTGGTCTGTTCTTGGTACAAATCCCATATAGTCTTTCAGAAAAGGTGTTCACATAGATTGTTTGAAGGACATATTATTTTGGGCTTTTTGTCCACACAAAAAGCCTGAAGGGCCATTTACTTAGGGAATTTTATTTGCACAAAAAGTTTAAAGGGATATTTTAATTATTTTAGATAAATTGTAAGGTCTTATTTATTTTTTCAGAAGTGTTTACAAAAATTCTGAAGGATTATTATTTCAAGAATTTTTTTTGCACAAAAAGTCTGAAGGATTATTCCTTTGGGCATTTTATCTACACAAAAATCCTAAAGGGTTAATTCCTTCAGGCATTTTTTCCATAAAAAAAGATCAAAGGGTCATTTTTCCTTTGCAAATTTTTTGAAGGGTCATTTCCTTCAGGCATTTTACCCTTAAAAAATTCCCAAAGGACACTTACAAAAGGGTCATTTTGCCTTTGTAAAATTCTTAAAGGATTATTTCCTTCAAGCATTTTTCCCTTGTAAAATTCCCAAAGGGTAAGTCTTGAGGGTGAAGGACACTTTCAATAAGTCTGAAAGGACTTTCAAAAATTCTAAAAGACACTTTCAATAAGTTTGAAGGTTAATTTCAAGAGATCTAAAGGACCATTCCAAAAGGTTGAAGGGTAATTCTATAGGGTAAGTGCCCTAGAAAAAACTTTAAAAGGGTATGTTCAAAACACTAAAGAGTAATTTTAAAAAATTTACTATGGTTCAAAAGTCTTATTTTCTTCAAGCATTTTCCCCATGTAAATTTTTTTTAAGGAATTGCATTTCTTCAGGAAAAGTGCCAAGTTTAATTTTTGTAGGGAAATTATTTCAGACAAAATGTCTAAAACAATTATCCTGATGAAGACAAAAGGAGTTAGGTCTAATTATTTTGGTAAAATTGAAAAATACCATTTTATTTGAGGGAATTGTTTCAAACAAAATGTTTAAAATTATTATTTTGACTAAGGTGAAAATCCTTCGGGGAAATTGTCTCTAACATTTTATCTGAGACAATTATCTTGATAAAATGCCTGAAAGAATTATTATGAGATAATTATGCCAAAGAAATCCCAAAGTAGAAATAATAAGGATAAAGAAAAGTTGAAGACAAAAGGCATGAGAAGAAATAGGAATTTGAAGATAAAGAGCCCACTGACCAAATTACCATAGAATAAAGTCCTTGAAGAAATTTTTGAATTGTAGGTATGATGGTCTTATGGACATCTTTTGATAGGCATGCAAAAATAAAATTTAAGTAGTGACAAGTATACATTGGGATTCAAATGTTCTAGGTTGGTCATGTGAGAGTCAATTTTAAGACCCTTAAAATAGCCATTTAGGTTAAAATGAAGGCAAATCTAATGACATGTGTTTGCATGGAGCAAGATGATCTAATGTTGCATGATCAAAGCTAAAGAGTCAAAAGAATATAGAAAGCCTATGGGGATACCAAGTGGCACATTTTCAAGGCTAAGAATAGGCAATATCCAATCATGCCCCACCCCTCAAATCATGATCTGATGGAATGCATTTTCTCATCCTAACTAAATTTGATAGTACATAGCAAGTGTTGAAAAGTTAAGGATATTGTGAGTAATCATAGAGATGAAAAGTGGCATAGATGCATGCTACAAATTAGAAATTGAGCCTCTCATGCAAGATCTAAGACTCACATTTTCTTAGGTAAGAATAGTCCAATGATGTGAGATAAAGTGCACTTTTCAAAGGGATAAAGTTACACAAAGAATGACAAGTGTCTAGACTAGAGCTGATTAATCAACTTAGTCACTCTTAGATCCTAAAAATGCCCAATTGGATTCAATTTGGTGTGCTAAATAATGGTATATGGTAATATTTGGTCTAAAAATTTAAAATTGATGGTTCTTTGAGGGACATGGCAATGATTTGAAGCACAAAAGAACATCTAACTACCATTCTAGAGCACATCTTCTTAATGTCCATGGATATTTTTTGTTTTCATCATAGCTAAAGATTTCCAATTCTAATCATCATAGGGTAATGGGATTTACTTAGTGTGCACAAAGAAGAGATTTTCTCTCTATAAGTTTCCATGATTTGTAATCAATCAATAGAAGAACATTTATAGATAAGTTTCACATGAGAATAAAATATATTGGATCTTCAAATGATTTTATCCCTCTAGCTATATAGGTGAGCAATTAAAAGCATCTTGAGATGGTTTCATATGATGACAATTAATTTTTTAGGCCTCAACTATGAAGTTCACCATCCAGATCATGAATGTTAGGGTGTGGAGCTAAAAGCTTCAACTGCTTATAGACACAAGAACAGGATGCTGAAGAACCAGAGGAACAGGCATCGGTAGTATAACCGACGTTGGTCACAGATAGTGGAGAAGGAGACTGGCAATGGCAGATAGTCAGCCGATGTCAATAGCACTAGATAAGTAGGGACTGGTGTCGATCGCCTGTGTATTTCTAGAACTGCTGTTGACGAACAGTCAGTTAAGTGAAGTGAGTGTTTGCATGTCAAATGACTAATTATAGTCACGAGCTGCGTGTCTAATTATTGTAGTTAGATTTCTATTTTTGTAACCATGGGATTCTATTTAAAGACCCATGAGGCATGTATTGTAATTAATCAAGAAGGCAAGTAAAAGCATTGAAGCAAAGCAAGGTCAAGGAGATCTACAGGTGTAAGGTCAAGGAGATCAGCTGAAGCATTCAAGGAGGGATAGTAACTTAGGCTTTAGAGTTGTTGTGTTGAGAAAGAGAGAGAGGGAAGAAGGTCTTGAGGTGTGGCAAGCCTTTGAGGTGGAGGAAGAAGTGGCATCTTCCTTATTGTATTTTCTTCTAGTAATATTTAATACAAGAGTGTGTATTGTCTCTCAAATTCTTTGCTGTCTCAAGTTTCTAGCTACTTTATCATTCTGGTATAATTTCGTGTTTAATTGCTAATACGAGAAGTAATCATATGTGCTCTAATTGGTAGAGCTAGATCCCCTGACAAGTGGTATCAAAGCTACAATTTGCAAGAAGTAGGTTAATTTTTTGATTACAGGTCATTCACAGGGTTTTCTAATTGAGTGGGAGTTCAGCAATGGCAGAAGAAAGTAAGCTACGAATGGAGAAGTTTAATGGCAAGAATTATCAACATTGGAGGATGCAGATTGAGGACTATCTATATCAAAAGGATTTGTACTTACCGCTGGGTGGGGTTGCATACAAGCCCATAGATATGAAGGATGAAGAATGGAATGTTCTTGATCGGAAGGCTCTAGGTTCCATAAGGTTGAGCCTTGCATCATCTGTGATTTCCAGCTTATCACAGTGCAAGACAATGGAAGAGTTGATAAAGTCCTTGGCAAATTTATACGAAAAGCCCTCGGCTTCTAATAAGGTATATCTTATGAAGCAGATATTTACTTTGCAAATGCAGGAAGGTGGATCGGTACATACTTATCTCAGTGATTTCCATGGTTTGGTAAACCAACTAGCTTCAGTCAATATTGTTTTTGATGATGAGGTAAAGGCTCTCTTGATTTTATGTTCTTTGCCTAAAAGTTGGGATGGTTTGGTTATGGAAGTAAGTAATTCTACATCTACTTCTAAAATATTAAAATTTGATGATGTTGTGAGTGTGATCTTGAATGAAGAAATACGTAGGAGAAGCACAGGTGAATCATGAGGGAATGCTTTAAGTGCAAAAAGTAGGGGATGGCAAAGGGAGAAGGTTGAGCAAGGGAAATCAAGGTCGGGAAGGAGATCCAAGTCCAAAGGTATTACCTGCTAGTTTTATGGAAAGAAAAGACATACAAAGAAGGAGTGTTGGTTGAGAGATAAAGAGAACCAACATGCAAGTATGGAAGAAGCAAAGGATGCAAATATTGTGATGCAAGACGCTCTCATACTTTCTTCGGATAGTCAGGTAGGATCATGGATTTTAGATTCTGGTTCATCTTTTCATGCATCCCCAAACAGAGATTTGTTCTATGAGTATGAACAGGGAGATTTTAGAGTGCTCTATTTAGGGGATGGTACGCCTTGTTAGATAGTTGGCAAAGGGAAAGTGTAGCTGAGATTGTAGATTGACAACACATGGGTGTTAAAAGAGGTAATGCATGTTCCAATTCTAAAGTAGAGTCTTATTTCTATAGGAAGGTTGGGAGATGAGGGATGCACAATAACCCTCACAGTAGATTCTTGGAAGGTTACCAAGGGAGCACTTGTTCTAGCAAGAGGTAAGAAAATAGATACTCTTTATTTGTCTACTTGTATTACTGATTCTACTTCTGGTGTAGACTCAAAGATGTGGCCTAATAGGCTTGGTCACATGAATAGGAAGGGAATGGAAGTTCTTGATTCAAAAGGTATGTGTTCAAATTTGGAAAGCATAGATAGAGTTCATTGCAGAAAGAGGAAATTTGATGCTTTTGATAGGAACAAAGAAGCCTTGGTGTTTATGAAGGAGATGAAGGATAGAGATCAGTCACAGGGGCTGAATAAATCTGAGCAGGGCAACATGGATAGAGGTTTGATCTAAGAAGAGCTCATGGATGAAAATTTCATCACTTACAAGAACACACAGACACTGATGTCAATCGCTTGGCACTGACGTCAGTCATCCAGATACCGACATCGATCATGTGCATACCAATAGGGTCGGTAGGTCAGGCAGGAGAAGTCTGACGTCGGTCATAAAGACTAACGTCGGTAGGGGGGACACCAACGTTGGCCAGGGAAATGACGTCAGCAGTCAGGGTTAGTTCAGGGAACCGACATCAGTCGGGAGCAGATTGGGAGATGGCCGAGATCGGTCACTAGAACGGATGATGGGTGGACAACTAGCTGTCAAGGAGTCTCAAACACCCATATGGAGGTTAGAAATGGTAAGTGAACCTCATATTCATTGTTCACCTTCTTTATATTGCTTACTAATAGTCATGAACTAAATAGATGGAAGAAGCAATGCAGGTAGAATCCAGAAATAGTGGGAGCTTGGCATGGATGAGGAGTGTGAGTCCTTAGAGAACCAAATAGGTATTTGTTGGTAGTGTTATCAGCTGGAAGGAAGCACTGGATAGAGGGATGGATTCCCATTTTAGAGAAGAGAGTGGATGGACACATGAGACAGAAGGCTATGGTATATGGTCTTGATTAGGCTACAGAACAATGGAGGTTTGACCATTGTATTTTATCTTTACCAGGTTGGATAATATTAGCTACATTATCCTGTTACTATATTGTGTTACTTGTTGCAGGGTTTCATATACAGGGAGTTTTCTGAGCTAAGGGTAGAGTTGGTTTAGAAGTATGTCATGGAGAATTTAGGAGCAGCAAAATTCTTTTGGCATAAGTGACAGGTATAGCATCACAGGTTTGCATGATGGTTGGTCTTCAAGAGTGACTTTGAAGAGGGATACAGAGCCTAAGGAATAAAATATATGGTGTACAGGTACAGGTACAAGTTGTAGCTATTTATCTCCAAGTGGGAGATTGTTAGGGTGTGGAGCTAAAAGCTTCAACTGCTTGTAGACACAAGAAGAGGATGCTGAAGAACTAGAGGAATAGGTGTCGGCAGTATAACCAACGTCGGTCACAGACAGTGGAGAAGGAGACCAGTGACGGCATATAGTCGGTTGATGTCGGCAGCACTAGACAAGTAGGGACCGGCATCGGTCACCTGTGTATTTCCAGAACTACTGTTGACGAACAGTCAGTTAAGTGAAGTGAGTGTTTGTATGTCAAATGACTAATTATAGTCACGAGCTGCGTGTCTAATTATTGTAGTTAGATTTCTATTTTTGTAACCATGGGATTCTATTTAAAGACCCATGAGGCATGTATTGTAATTAATCAAGAAGGCAAGTAAAAGCATTGAAGCAAAGCAAGGTCAAGGAGATCTACAGGTGTAAGGTCAAGGAGATCAGCTGAAGAATTCAAGGAGGGATAACAACTCAGGCTTTAGAGTTGTTGTGTTGAGCAAGAGAGAGAGGGAAGAAGGTCTTGAGGTGTGGCAAGCCTTTGAGGTGGAGGAAGAAGTGGCATCTTCCTTATTGTATTTTCTTCTAGTAATATTTAATACAAGAGTGTGTATTGTCTCTCAAATTCTTTGCTGTCTCAAGTTTCTAGCTACTTTATCATTCTGGTATAATTTCGTGTTTAATTGCTAATACGAGAAGTAATCATATGTGCTCTAATTAGTAGAGCTAGATCCCCTGACAATGAATTCACTGGCATATTTAGTCAAAAGATCAAAGGTATGTTGTAACTATTCATCATTCCTTATAAAGGTAGTTACAACAATGATTCTTTTTTATAAGTGGATGAGAATATCAGATGTGGTAAAGGGAATATTGTAGTTGGAAGTATCTAGGTGGACTTGAGAGCCTATTCTATAATTTTTAAAATTGTGACCCATAGTTCCATATTCAAAGATGTATAAATAAAATGCTTATCTTCAATTCGAGAGGTTGGTTGGCCATTGTGTTGGTTCATGTGTTCCTTAGTATAGGTTCTTTCACATTTTTGAATCATTTTTGTGTGCATTTTGTCTCTCTTCCTAAGATGGTTGTAGTTGTACAACCATTAGAAATCTTGAAGAACATCTCAGTATGTCTCTCCTATCCAACATAGAGAAAATCCACCATGTTTGTACCCATGGTAGCATTTTGAAATGTTGATGTATGTAATATTTTATTTCAAAGTTAATGAAAATGTTTGTGGTTCTATGCTATTTCTATTTTATTAAGTGCAATAATGTGTTTTACAAATTATGATGACTAGATATTTGGGCTTGTGTTCTCTATTGGTTATCATTCTAAGCATAGATCTAGGTTATAAACCCTCTCTACATTATTATATGATATATTTTTGAATAACTTGTTAGGACACCCTAGGTTTATGGAATTAATAGGGAAAAGTATTTGAGATTCTAGTTTTAGTGTATGTTCTAGGGTTTCAAGATCATTTGGGTATTTACATTTCATTAGAACCAATAAGTGCAAATCAATCCTAGCAGTTCCATTAACATGCATTTAAGTTTTATGCATCTTTGCCATAAATGATGTCATGAATGTTGAAAGAATCCCTGATGATTGAAGACCTCCATCATACCACCTTCCCATTTTTATAACTATCAACCTATCCTACCCTGTCTTTCCCTACATATAACACACCCCTTGCATATCTTAAGTGTTATTTACCTACAAAAGCATAAACATTATGTATTTAACATGTGTCTACATTTTGTGATTTAACACTTAGCATTGTAATCTCTTATTCAACCCCTATGTTTTTGAAGATCCTTTTGAGTAAAGGTTGTAATCATATCCATATTTATCTCTATGAGCTTATGTATGGCCTAGAACATTTTCTAATTCTATGTGACAACCCTTCTTTGGTGAACTGAGAGATTTTGGTTACGTTCTAGTCAAATTTGTGTCTCTTTATGCTGATAATCCCCATGGGGATTAAATTGTAGAATCTTTCCATATGAGAAAACTACCCTATAGTTCCTCTCACCTTAGTTTAAGAAAATACAAAAGTAACAGGGAGATAACCATACACTCTGTAGGTGCCTCTCAACCATTTTCTCAAGTCTAGTCCATTCTTGATTCCAAACCCTTCCCTAGCTATAATGACATATTAACAAGTTTCTCATTATTATTTACCATTTTATTCAAGTGTGAAAGGATAAATTAGGGAGGTGTACAACTAGGAACCAACATACCCAACATACCCACATTCTTTTTATTTATCATAATAAGGACCCACTATCTTTCAAGATTGATAGCTAACCTTATTTCAAAACTCCTCTAAAAGGGGAGGCCTTGCGTATTGTGCTAACTTTGTTATTTGAAAAATATATGAACATAATTTTTTATATTTTAGGACTAACCTACTAATGATTTTTATAAGTTATGTATATGCAGGTTTTAGTTCATCTTCTTCAGCCATTTTCATCAAAACATATTCTTTGTATTTTTGCTTGATAGGTTTCTCCAACATATTTAGGTCTTTGGTAGTGTGTTTGATAAAAGAGTTTTGAAATTTTTTGTCTTTGTCAAAATCATTTAGTGATTTTGATCAGTGAAGTTACCTTACACATTTAGGTCTTCATTAGTTTCATTTGGTGGAAGAGGTTTGATAACTATGTCTTCAACAATATTGGTCAGAACTTTCATTCATTCAATTCCTCCAACATGTTTTGGTCTTTAACAGTTTTGTTTAGTGATTATCTTTGACTATTTTGCTCAACAAACCCCTCTAACACAATGTAGGTCTTCAACACGCTGCATTAAATATACCCAATAATAAATTATTCTCTGATGTTTTACTTAAGATAATTTACTCAATAAAGTATTTAGGATTTTAGGGTACGAGACCCAAAATTTTTAGTCACCAGGTATTATATTTATTCTAAACATACTTTTTGTGCACTATTATTCAATAATCAGGTCTCAATTTTTAAACTTTGATTTATCTGGATCTTTTGAATGATTTATTTGACAGTTCTACTTGGTAGGTTCCTTTGACATATTTAGGTCTTTAGTAGTTTTGTTTGGTGAAAGAGTTTTGCACATTTTGGTCTTTGGTGACATCATTCAGTGATTTTATTTGGTGAAGTTACCTCACACATTTAGGTCTTTGGTAGTTTCATTCAATAGAAGAGCTATTATAGTTAGATCTTCAAGAAAATTAGTCAAGGTTTTTCTTTGACTCAATTAGGTCTTCAGATAAAAGTGTTTAGAATGTTTGCTCAAGATAGTCACCCACCTCACATAAAATGTTATACTTTGACTCCCAAATTTTGACTACTAAAAGATCTGATACTTGATAAACTAAAGCTGAATAAGTGATGACATGACACTTTTTAAAGAGCAATAGTGTGTCACTCTTACTAAACATAAACATTCCTACATGGCATACCCACCAAATAAGGTGGAAAAGTTTGAATTAAATAATAAAATCAAAGTTTTTGACATTCGACATTAATGGCACATGAACTAGAAATCAATGCCAAATTTATATCAAAGTAATTCAAATGATGTCATGCCCATTTGATCTTGAGCTAACTTGTGAAATCACTTACTCTCCTATGATTGATCCCTAACCACTAATATCTTTGAATTAACAACATACTCATGAGAGCCAAGTGATTTAATTACAAACTAGTACTATCTTAACTATAGAATAATGGCATCTATATACACATAATATTTTCAAACTTTTATCAATTACTAATGTTCTCTATCTTGGAAGAACGTATCAAGTCTCAATCTATTTGAGTGCACATCTTAAGGGGTACACTGAGAAAGGGGTGGGAAGACCATTGGTGCTTTGTAGGATTGCTGTCCCTTTTTTCACTTGTTATCTAAACACTTATCTCCTAAAAATCATTCCCCTAAGCTTGTTCTTCTCTATTGTATACTCCTCTAGTCTTTTAACACCTTCAATACCCCTTTTCCTAACCTAAAAAATCTTTTGATAGTTTAAAATACTAGGTTGACTGGGTTGACCATGTACTCTTATTGGTGAAACTCATTTAGGGTCTAGGTCAACTCTTGGCTGAACTAGCCCATAACCTAGTGAGTTTTTTTCAATAATGATACTAGGTTGACTGGATCAACCCTATCAACTAAAATTTTTATAAGGGATAAGGGTTAAATCTACCTACCTACCTATATATATATATATATATATATATATATATAGATAAGACCATTTAACCATTATTTAGAGAAGATAAGAAGAATTAAAAGTTATTATACATCTTCTTATCTACTATTCTATTTGAAGATCAAGCTTAGGGTTTCATACTTTCTTTAGAGATATAGATCTTATCTTGTGGAGAAGTCTTTTGAACACATTGATAGGTTGTGCAATCTAGAGCTGATTTATCCTTGTCATCCTTACATACCATAGTAACCTTTTGGGAAGTACCTTGGCCAAGGGAGAGATTGAGGCTCAATGGGTTCATCTTCAAAGGTAAGTTTTACTAACTTTGTTCTTCCTTTGTAAGAGTAGATAGATATGCATTTTTTTATGTACCTAGGGATATGATATATTGATGTATATGGGTTGATGGAGATGCTGACATGTGGCACACATCCCCTTAGTTAGTTATATGGGTATAATATATTAGGATAATAGAGTAACTTGTGGAAGTAGTACATTGGGTAATGGTCAACCTACATTGGGATTATGAGGTTATCCATGCATGGGTTAGATAGATGTATATATATAGGAGATGATTATCATGGTAAATATATCAAGTAAGCATTGAGTCTTCTATTGTAAGAGGATATTGGAGGTTGTCCCCTCGAAGAGACATTGTGGAATTATTCGTTCCTAAAGGAGTATTATATGGTGTTTCCCTATCTTAAGAGTATTTATAAATATATTGAATATCAAGTTCTTATCAAGTGGTATCAAAGCTTCGATTTGGGCAATTTGTGGATTGAAACCCTAATTTTTTTTGAATCATCAATAACTTTTGATTGGTTGCAAATTTTTCCACAAATTTTTTACTAGATATGGATAATATTTCAAATAAGTCAGAAAAAAATTGAGAATTTTTGATTAATTTTGAGGGAGTTATTGCTATTTTAGGGTTTATAATAATTTCACTATATCTTCTAAAATATAGGGAATTTTTATTCAAAATTTTTACTGGAGATGTAAACAGAAGAGAAGCACATAAAAATTTCAGAATTTTTAAAGTTGTTTGAAGTTATTTGTTGTGATTTTATGGATCAATTTTGACATTTTAGGGTTCATGAACCTTAATTTTTTTGGTGGATCATGGAGTTGCAAACATTTTTAGGGGAAGATGATATTGATACTAGAAAGTGGTGGCTCCTTTTGGAGAATCATTTTACAAAAAATTTTGGGCAAAGATTATTACTTCCTTTTTTGTCTGGGCTTGCACTACATTGGTTTGATCAATTGAGCTATACAGAAAGGTTTTCTTCATAGAAAGAAATGGAACATATCTTTTTAGATCATTGGGATATAAAACAAGAAGTAGAAAAAGAAGCAGTAGAAGAAGAATCAGAAAAAGAAGAAGAAGAAAGAGAAGAATCAATAGAAGAACAAGAAGAAGAAGCAATAGAAGAAGAAGAAGAAGAAGAAGAAGAAGAAAAAGAAGAAGAAAAATAATTAGATGATAAAGGTTCAAATTATTTGGCTCTAAAGAAATTTGAGTCAATTTTTCAATTTCATCGATGCATTCAAAAGAAAAGGGTTATTATGTCCATAAACCCTACCAGTAAGTATAACTTCATCAACATGAATGTGTCAAAGCATCTACATGTTCAAGCAAAGAATATCAAAGAGGTTCAAGTAGATGGTAAGAATATTTCAATGTTTTAAGATCTAAAGCTCATTATGGAAAAATATGTTTTGCATTCAGATTTTTATGGTTTGGATATGGATGATGTAGATATAGTTCTTAGATATCCATGGTTAGAGACTTTGGGAACAATGAATATTAATGTTCAAAAAAAGTTCATGAAGTTTTAGTACAAGAAAAAAATGATCACTTTACAAGATATCATAGTGAATAAGGCACCAATAACAATCCAGGTAGATCATGAGGATGAGATTAAAATAGGTGATGAAAATCATGATAAAGATTTAGATGATATAAATAAAGACACACTACAAATGAACACTTCATCTACTCAAGAGACAAAGAAGGAAAAGGTAGAAGAGATAGAAATAAGGGTGGATAATGTCAAAGTATTGGAAAAGGTTGAGGTATATAAACACCACATCATCATGAGAGGAAACAATCATGGAACCAGGTGAGGAAGTGTCATAACAATAATCATTTTGTCTATACATGAAATAAAATTTCTAATCATTTTGGATATGCATGGAATCCAAATAAGAAATACTATGGCACATGGAATGAATGGGGAAATCACTATGACTATGCATGGAAGAATACCTACTACAGTCATGGTTGGACTCAGAGTAGCGCAACAGAATATGGTACATGAAATAAAAAGAGGAATAATTATGTTTGGACACTAAAGCAATCTAATTATGTGTTGAGTTGTGGAGCTAAAAGCTTCACCAGATGAGCAAATGCAGAGGTTGTTGGAGTTACATAGTCACTGACATCAGTCAGAACTGATCGATGTCAGTTAAAGATTGGCCGACATCAGTCATATGCAGATAGACAAAGACCGACGTCAGTCATCTGTGCATTCCTAGAATTCTAATTTTTAGGAGAATAGTCAGTTTTCATGTAAAGACTAACTGTTAGTCTTGAGTCTACTTTTTTATTTTTGATAGGATAGATTTGAACCTTTGATTAAGAGGTGCATCTAACGGTGGAGAATGCATGGCTCATGAATCCTAGTTCTATATAATAGGGTTAGATCCTCATAGTTTAAAAAGGTGGATCAATTCAAGTAGTTGAGTTGGTTGTAATTGAGAGAGAGAGAACTCTTGAGGGAAAGAGATCTGTACATATCTTCATTGTATTTTCTTCTGGAAGAGTTTAATACAAGATTGGTTGTTTCTTGTATCTCCTATTCTTTGCTATTTCTAACTTTTAGTTACTTATTATTTCTAGTTTAATTCCATGTTTAGTTGCTTATACAAAAGTAATCAATTGTGCTGTAAGATCCTAACAAGTGGTATCGGAGCTAGGTTCACTAACAAGTGGCAGAGCGTGTTAGTGTTTGTTGATTACAAAATTCACTCACAGGGGTTTTTGATTGAGTGGGAGTAAAGTAATGGTAGAAAAAAGTAAACTAAGAATGGAGAAATTCAATGGCAATAATTATCAATTATGGAGGATGCAGATAGAAGATTATCTGTATCAAAAAGATCTATACTTACCATTGGGTGGGGTTTCAAGAAAGCCCACAGATATGCAAGATGAAGAATGGAATGTTCTTGATAGAAAGGCTCTTGGATCTATAAGGTTGAGCTTGGCATCTTCTGTGATTTCCAACTTATCACAGGAAAAGACAACGGTAGAGTTAATGGATACTTTAGCAAATTTATATGAAAAGCCCTCAGCTTCGAATAAGGTATATCTTATGAAGCAATTATTTAATTTGCAAATTTAGGAAGGTGGATCGGTATCTAGTCATCTTAATGATTTGCATGCAATAGTAAATTAGTTAAATTTAGTCAAAAAGTTTTTGATGATGAAATTAAGGCTCTCTTAATCTTATGCTCTTTACCTGAAAGTTGGCACAGTTTGGTAATGGCAGTTAGTAATACTGCATCTGCTTCAAATATCTTGAAAGTTGATGATGTTGTTAGTGTAATTTTGAATGAAGAAATTCATAAGAAAAGCATAGAGGAAATATCAGGTAATGCTTTAAGTATTGAGAGCAGGGGAAGGCAAAGAGAGAAGGGCAAGCAAGGGAGATCAAGGTCAAAGTCAAAGATGAGAAGTAGATCCAAATCCAAAAATGGAAGAATAACATGTTGGAATTGTGGAAAGAAAGGGCATGCAAAGAAAGATTGTTGGTTGAAGGATAACAAAGAAAATCAGCATGAAGGTAATAAAGAAGAAGCAAAAGTTGTAGGTATTGTTGCACAGGATGCTCTTATATTTTATTTGGATAATAAAGTAGAATCTTGGGTTTTAGATTCTGGTGCCTCTATCCATGCAAACCCAAATAGAGAATGTTTCAATGATTATGTCCATAGAGATTTTGGAAAAGTTTATTTAGGGGATGATGAGCCTTGTCAAATTGTTGGCAAAGGAAAAGCTGAAATTGTAGAATGGCAACACATGGGTGTTGAAGGATGTCATGCATGTACCCATCCTAAAGAGGAATCTGATTTCTATAGGAAAGTTGGGTGATGAGGGTTACATAGTAACTCTCACAGCCAAATCTTGGAAAGTTTCCAAGGGTGCACTTGTATTAGCCAGAGGTAAGAGAGTAGGTACACTTTATCTATCTACTTGTATTAATGATCATTCTCTTTATGTTTTATCTACTTTAGATGAAGATGCAAAGTTGTGGCACTGTAGGCTTGGTCACATGAGTGAGAAGGGAATGAATGTTCTTAAGTCAAAAGGTAAGCTTTCAGATTTGAAAAGCATAGATCTAGATTTTTGTGAGCATTGTATTTTTGGAAAATAGAAGAAAGTGAGGTTTCTCAAAATTGGGTCAACAAAGAAGAAGCACAAGTTAGAGCTTGTTCACATAGACGTGTGGGGACTAGCTCAAGTAGCTTCTATTAGAGGATCATGGTATTATGTTTCTTTCATTGATGATGCTACAAGAAAGGTATGGGTTTATTGCATAAAGAGGAAATCTGATGTTTTTGACACATTTAAGAAATGGAAAGCTTTGGTTGAAAATGAAATAGGTTTGAGATTGAAGTGCCTTAGATTTGACAATGGTGGTGAGTACTGTAGTAATAAATTCAATAGTTACTATTCTATGAATGGAATACATAGGGAAAAGATGGTTCCAAGGACACCTCAGCAAAAGGGAGTTGCTAAAAGGATGAATAGAACAATAATGAAGCATGCACAGAGTATGAGGTTGCATGCTAGTTTGCCATTATAGTTTTGGACAGAAGCTGTAGATACTATAGTTTACCTGATTAACAGAGGACCTTCTACTTTACTAGATGGTGGAATTCCAGAAGAGGCATGGATAGGTAAAAAGGTAGATCTTTCATTTCTCAGAGTTTTTGGTTCTAAAGCTTTTGTGCACATTGATAAAGAAAATAGAAAGAAGCTGGATGCTAAATCTATGTGGTGCACTTTCATTGGTTATGGTTCTAGAGATTTTGGATTCCAGCTGTGGAATTTAGAAACTAACAAAATTATTAGAAGCCGTGATGTAGTTTTCAATGAGAAGGTGATGTACAGTGATCAGCTCAAGAGGCTGAATAATTTTGAGCAGGGCAATCATGATTTGGATGAGGTTATGATCCAAAATGAGCTCATAAGTAAAAATCATCACTCATAGGAAAAAATAGATATCAACATCGGTCAGGCAAGAACTAACATTGATCAGACAAAAACCAATGTCGGTCAGGAAGAAACTGACATCGGTCAGGTGGAACTGATGTCAGTTAGTTTCAGACCGACATCGACTAGAGATGACCGAGATCAATCACTAACAAAAAGGAATTTGGGCAGACAACAAGCTGTAAATGTGTCTCAAACACCCATAAAGAGGTCTGAAAGGGTAAGTAAACCTCCAATTCATTATTTCCCTTCTTTATACTACTTGTTGCTCACTGATGGTGGAGAATCAAAAAGTTTTGATTTGGTTGAGTTGCTAGCTGGAAAGAAAGCACTAAAAAACAAATGGGTTTACAAGTTAAAAGAAGGAGAGAATGGACAAATGAGACATAAGGCCAGGTTGGTAGTAAAGGGATTTGCACAGAAACTAGGTATTGATTTTGGTGAAATTTTTTCTCCTGTAGTAAAAATGACTTCTATTCAGACTGTATTGTCTTTAGTTGCTATTGAGGATTTGCACCTTGAGTAGCTTGATGTTAAGACAACATTTATTCATGGAGGTTTGGATGAAGAGATATATATGGATCAGCCAGAAGGTTTTAAGGTCAAAGGTAAGGAGAAACTTGTGTGTAGGTTGAAAAAAAGCTTATATGGTCTTAAGCAAGCTCCAAGATAATGGTATTTGAGGTTTGACAGGTTTATGATAGAGCATGGCTTCAGTAAATGTCAATCTGACCATTGTGTTTATTTTAATAGATTGGATAATGGTAGTTATATTATCTTGTTATTGTATGTAGATGATATGCTTGTTGCAGGTTCACACATGCGGGATATTACTGAGCTTAAGGTAAAATTAGCTCACACATTTGCCATGAAGGATTTAAGAGAAACAAAGAAAATCCTTGGCATGAGTATTAAGAGAGATACAAAAAATCACAGTTTGATTTTGTCTCAAGAGGATTATGTGAATAAGGTGTTGGAGAGGTTCAATATGCAGGATGCAAAACTGATAAGCACACATATGGCTGGACACTTCAAGTTAAGAAAAGAATAGTGTCCTAAATCACATGATGAGGTTGAGTACATGAGTAGAGTTCCATATGCTTCAGCAGTTGGGAGCTTGATTTATGCAATGGTATGTACTAGACTTGATATTGCCCAAGCAGTGGGAGTTGTCAGCAATTTTATGGCCAATCTAGGAAAGGAACACTAGAAAGCAATTTAATGGATTCTCAGATATCTGAGAGGGACCAACAGTAGGCATTTATGCTATGGAGGGTCAAACACTTCTCTACATGGGTATGTAGATTCAGATATGGCAGGTGGCTTGGATGGCAGGAGAAGCACCATAGGATATGTGTTCACTATTGGTGAAATGGTGGTTAACTGGATTTCAAAGTTGCAGAAGGTTGTTGCCTTGTCTACTACAGAGGTAGAATACATTGCAGTCATAGAGGCTAGCAAGAAAATGATTTGGATGACTCAGTTCATGGAAGAGTTGGGAAAGGAGCAAAAGAGTTATAGATTATATAATGATAGTCAAAGTGCAATTCATTTGGCAAAGAATTCAGCCTTTCATTTAAGAACCAAACATATACAACTTAGGTACCACTTCATTAGACAGGTATTGGAGGATGGACAGTTGAAGCTAGAAAAGATCCATACAGATAAGAACCCTAAAAATATGTTAACAAAGCTGGTAACAAAGGAGAAGTTGAATCTTCATTCAACTTTTGTTGGTCTTCAAGATTGAACTTGAAGATGGAGAAACAAGCTAGAGGATGTTGCTGTACAGGTACAGGTGCAGCTATTTATCTCCAAGTGGGAGATTATTGAGTTATGGAGCTAAAAGCTTCACCAGATGAGCAAATGTAGAGGTTTTTAGAGTTACACAGTCACCGACATCGGTCAGGACTGATTGATGTCGGTTAAGGATCGACTGACATTGGCCATATGCAAACAGATAGAGACTGACGTCGGTCATTTGTGCATTCCCAGAATTCTAATTTTGAGGAGAACAGTCAGTTTGCATGTAAAGACTAACTGTTAGTCTTGAGTCTACTTTTATATTTTTGGTAGGATAGATTTGAACTTTTGATTAAGAGGTGCATCTAATGGTGGATAATGCATGGCTCATGAATCCTAGTTCTATATAATAGGGTTAGATCCTCATAGTTTAAAAAGGTGGATCAATTCAAGTAGTTGAGTTGGTTGTAATTGAGAGAGAGAGAGAGAACTCTTGAGGGAAAGAGATCTGTACATCTGAGAGGTGTGAGAAGAGAGATATATCTTCATTGTATTTCCTTCTGGAAGAGTTTAATACAAGATTGATTGTTTCTTGTATCTCTTATTCTTTGCTATTTTTGATTTCTAGTTACTTATTATTTCTGATTTAATTCCGTGTTTAGTTGCTTATACAAAAGTAATCAATTGTGCTATAAGATCCTAACATTATGATTATGAATGAAATTAGAGGATCACAATGGAATTTGGAAACAAGCTTGGAGAGCTATCACCTGCCAAGATCACATATGGATGGCTAGATGATCGAGATTGGAGACAAGTGTGCAATGATTTGAATCACACTCATTATTTGGTTTCTTCCTATGTTTTGAGGATGAAACATGTCAAGGAGGGAAGTAATGTTATGTACCTAGGTATATGATATATGGGTTGATGGAGATGCCAACATGTGGCACACATCCCCTTAGTTAGTTATATGGGTACAATATATTAGGATAATAGAGTAACTTGTGGAAGTATTACATTGGGTAATGGTTGGCCTACATTGGATTAGGAGGTTACCCATCCATGGGTTAGATAGATGTATATATATAAGAGATGAATATCATGGTAAATATATCAAGTAAGCATTGAGTCTTCTATTGTAAGAAGATATTGGAGGTTGTCCCCTTGAAGAGACATTGTGGAGTTATTCCTTCCTAAAGGAGTATTATATGGTGTTTCCCTATCTTAAGGATATTTTTGCATAT
Source organism: Torreya grandis (assembly GCA_037957365.1). Lineage (NCBI taxonomy): Eukaryota > Viridiplantae > Streptophyta > Pinopsida > Cupressales > Taxaceae > Torreya > Torreya grandis. The sequence goes on along the minus strand of JARHVA010004286.1, from coordinate 171,583 downwards.
ATTGAATATGAAGTTCTTATCACATTTTTAATTCACTTCCATGCATTAGGATTCCATATACATTTACATGAGATATGTCTTCTATGCATGTTTACTTTTATTATTTATTACACCCACTTTGTGCCATAATCTTTGGTGAGCAATAGATTAGGCTTTGTTTTACTTGTTATTAGTATAGTGAATATGAAAACATATGACTTAGGGTTATTACATAGTTTTACATGATTTGAGGCTTTGGAACCCTCCCCTTTGATATTTTTATGATAATAGATCCCCTAATTGGGTCTATCATATCCACATATTGGTCGTGTTCTTGATTATCTAATGTATCCCTAATAAGAAGTGTAAGTCGGATATATCTTCTTCGATCTAGGATTGATTTATAAATCTAATGCATTTTTGATTATATACATTCTAGTGAACCCAACATGAATCTAACCCTCACAATTTTTATTTCATGTTTTTCATTTTATATCATTTTATTTGTTATTTTTCTATATTTATGATACTAGGTCGATAGGGCCAGTATAGTTTCTGACTTCTATGTGAAGGTTTAACACATAGTTGCATAAAAAATGACTCTATTATTTCTATGTAAGTCTTCATCAGATATAGGTTACTAGGTAAAATAGGTTGAAATATTACTCTTATTCACTTAAAAACAACAAACTAGGTTGAATAGGTCCACATAGTATTCTAGGTAGCTTCTAAAAAACATACTAGGTCAACCAGGCTGATATAGTCATCTTAAGAGTTTTCAGTAAATAAGGAATTATAGAATTAGGTCAACCTAATTGACACAATTGAAAATTTTTTAAAGTAACATTCAAGGCACTTCAATAGAAATTTCACAATCTTCAACATATTCTAACCCACCAAGGTTCCTTTCTTTTTCTCTATTTCAATTCAGTCTTTCCTTACAGTTCTATTTTGAAAATTTTGTAATCTTCAAAATTGCTATCATAAAATAAACTAGGTCAACTTGGTCAACCTACTTCTATATTCTATCTTTTATCTGAAAGACTAGGTCAACTTGGTTGACTTAGTTCTTAAATACCCTTACTTCTATAGTATAATAGTGACACTATGGACTTTGTTCTATAATGTTTGCATACATTATCATATGAGTCGACTTTGTACTATGTTTCAAATTGGAAATTAACAACTATATGTTAGTAATTACTTCACACTTTCAATTTCAATTGTTTACATGCTTAGATTATACCACATAGTCTAATTAGATAGTTTCTCAATATACCATTTAGTTGCACTATTTCTCTCTTTATTACACACACTACCAAATCACATAATTTCAAAATGCATTTAAACATTTGTCTACCCAAGGCCTACCTACTTGTATTTCATCACCAAGGGGGAAGCCAACTTGGTTTTATAGCCAAGTATAAACACGTGGTTAATGGTATATATTGGGAAAGCATCCGACACCCTTATTGTTTTAGGATTGTGAAGTGAGGGGGTAGGCCCCAATACCAAACTAGTACCATTACTGACATAGATCCTTTTTAGCCTAAATGTCTTGAAACCATCAATAGATTGCTTTATAGTTTCCTAATTTTATCCAAATTACCTATCATACTTTATAATAATCTAACAACATTTAAGATGACCACTTAGTTAATATTTATTTTTCAGTTGACTACTTTTTCTTTGCTAATTGTAAATTGTATTGTAAAAAATTGCACTGGCTAGCATTGGTGCAAGGTTTTATGATGTGTTACTCAATTGGATAATTCTCATAGACCCAATTGATTATGTGTTTACTTTCATTTCTTACTTTTAAATTACACTAAAAAAATTCCTTATTTTTAGTACAATGTCATTCTGTTCAACATAATCTCTTACAGACTATCTATTTCCACTACTTGCAATATTACATCAACCTGATCCACCCAGTATTCATTTCTACCTTTTAGGTTATAGTACTACATCAACTCTATCAACTCTATATCCTTATTAGGTTGTTCTCTATCCCAAGTTATGGTACTAGGTTGACCCTACCAACTTTGTATCCTTGTTAACTCAATTTTTAGATCCTATTTTTAGTACTAAGTCAACCCAGTTGACTCTTTACTCTTATCTATTCCTTCATATATTCTTGATTTTGCATCACCATTTCCTTACCTAAATCTCTCTCTTTCATCATGAACTCCTATTTAAAGACAACACTAAGTTGAATTTAATGTATATGATGGGGCTTCCCAACCCTAATAGGTTTTCCCATAAGTAGCTTGTGGTTCCTATCTTAGATGAAAGTAATGTTTATATAGCCACTCACAAAACAAACTATGGGACCCCTCCTCATTCTTCTCCACTTCGTAATCCTCTCTTCTCACTTGAAGATCAACCTGAATTAGAGTTTACAGTTGAGATGCTCTTCTTCATCATTGAGTTTCCTCAACATCAAGGAAAGGATCCTTCTACTATTTACAATCTCATGATAAGTGGTCAAGTTGAGGAACCTCATTCACCTTCTCCCAGGTTGTCACATGGATTTGAGGATACTATCTTCTTTTATTATTAGCCTCTTCCCTTTATTTTGACCCCTTCTCATACCATGACTTCTTCTTTGACTTCCTTTACCTCCATGCCTAGTATCTCCACTAACATGGCAAGTTTTACATCTAGTGGGTCTCTTCCAAGACCTAATCTTCTTAATTCTTCCACTAGTGAACCATTTGATACCCATGGTAATAATTCCTCTAGTGATATTCCTTCTCATCCCTTTACTAGTCCATCTTTTCCCACACAATTAAATTATGCCAATAATGCCTCACTTACTAATAGTTCTTCTCAAGCTTCTACCAACACCCATAGTGGTACCCAAGCCACTAATATCAACTTCAATACTTCAAATAACAATGTAATTCAAACTCATCAACTCTTAATAAAATTAATGATTTTTAATATAATAATAAAAATTGAATTATAAAAATGCAAAATCACCTTATCCATAATCAAAATGTTCCCCCACATCCTCTTTGGGATTGCCATGGTAATCTTATCCCTCAACCTCCTCTTGTCAATAAGACAATCAAGTATCTTTAAAATGAACCTCTTACATCTCAAATTTTTAATATAGATATAAGACGTATCACCCCTACCATTTCTTACAATGGGTCAAATGCTCCTACTCTTCATTTAAAAACATTTAAAAATCTATATAAAGACTAGGTCAAATTAAATTCCTTTGCCGCTACTAATCTACCATCCAAAACTCTCATGGGTGATGATTTATATTGGTATAACCAACTTAAATCTCATTCTATTACTAGTTTGGAAGATTTATTTAATATTTTAGTCTAAGAGTTCCAAACTAGTGATCTTCCTAAAATTACCTTGAATAATTTTATCAATTGTAAGTAAATTGATACCAAAACTACACAAATTTTTGTTAAATTATGGAAGACCTTGTCCAAAAAATGCTCAAATAATATAGAAGATGATAGCCTCTTTCATCTATTTACCAATGCTATTTTAGCTAAATCATATTTTTGGGTCTAGAATCTCTTTCCCCTTACTTTGGAGGAGGCTATTGACTAAGCTAAGTGTTTATATTTCCTTATGCATCAATTCAAGCCATCCCAACCTTCCATGGTTAATCGAATGTTACTCAAGAATAAGAATCATCATGTTACTTATTATGGTGTCACTGATTCTTATGATACCATTCACACTATTCAAGATGTTATTCCCCTCCAAAATTTGGAATAATCTTGCCCTCCTAACCACATTAACAATCCTTATATATCTTTAGCCAACAACATCAATGTTCACAAACCTTTATCCCTAGTATAATTAAAAAAAATGTCTACCAAGGCCTCTCCCATGAGAACTTGATGTCACTCATCCTATGAAATCTTGGTATGATACTAATAAATTTTGTTGGTTTCATGCTAGTTAGGATCATTCTCATGAGACCTATAGGTAAATTCATAATTTGTCTATGGATTTCCTTCTTGGTACCAATTTTGACCATGATTTTATCATTCATCAATGCCAAAAGGCCTATGACATTGATTTATAAGCCCATGAAACACAAACTAAATCTCAATATTTGAATCAAGATAATATTCATTTGGCAATCTATAAAGATCCTCTTCAGAATCACCAAGATAAAAAAGACAAGACTACCCATTATACCAATAATATTGATATTCTTCTTGATGCAAATCCTGAAGAGAATGTGGTTAATATGAGTAACACATGAAGTATGGTTTCTTTCATTGATCCTCAACCCATCTACACACCTCCATTATCTCTCACATTTCATGTTATCCAAGATTCTTATCCAACTCACTTAAATGAGTTGGGGCAATATGACCTTATATCTTTTGATGAACCAATTTCAACATCTCCCTTAGATAACACTTATACTATTTTTACCATCCCTCTAACTTCTTTACCTATCACCAATGATACTCAAGCTTATATCAACACTTCTTATAACAATTATAAAACCACATTTGCATCAACTTCTCCATCTTCTCAAGATAATCTCCAAACTTTTCCCCTTATTAAACCTTATACCTCTTATCAACATAAATTAACATTCACTTTAGATCCTCTTTCTGAGGACCTCCTTTAATATTATGCACCACTTTCCAATTATATTTTAATGGGTTATGATGAATGGGATCCTATCATAGCAACTCACTAATCTCCCATCCCAAATCCCATTTATCAAACTTATGATAAAATCTCCATGTCATTGTAACCATTTCATACAGATTTTATTCAAAATGAACATCCCTCATCCTCCCCCAGAAGGACATGAAGCCACCTTATCTAGATCAGAAGATAGCATATTGTAATAATGCAAAGAGATGTCCATATGTGTTGATGAAATAATGGACACTTCTCTTTCCCTCAAATTCCCAATTATTTATATAATCCCCAATGATATTATTCTTCATGTGGATGATCCTCCTCTCTTTATCAATATTCAAATTAGTGATATCTAAGTCAAGCATGCATTAATTGATGAGGGTTCTAGAACTTGTGTTTCTAGTCTTGATTTTATAAAAACCCTTAGATATTCTAAGTTAAATCTTAAGTCCACATGTAGAACATGTCAAGACTATGACCAAAGGTAAATGCTTCTTTTATGCTATGTGTGGTTCCCCATTACCATCCCACATGTCACCATTCATGTGAAGGTGATGGTCTTCAACTTTCCTCTATCTTATAACATGGTGAAGGGTAGGCCATGGAATCATCATATGAGAGTAGTTAACTCTTATGCTTACCAATAAATTAAATTTCCTCACAATGGATCCATCTACAAGATTCAAGATGACACTAATCCTTGGAATTTCAAACAATTAAAAGACAATGGTGTATTCAAGATTCCTACCCTTGAACCCTTACCAAGCATTCCATTTCATGAATATCAATGCTTTTACTTTCCTATTAGTTCTACCTAAGGTTACTATGGTCATCTTGAACTCATCAAGAATATACCCCCTAACCTCCTAAATTCTAATGAGGATGAGCATGATGAGATCAATCTCAAGATTAAAACATTGGATCTCTCACCTCATCTCATCTTTTAGCTTCCCACTTATTTGAAACCTCATTCTCTTAAACCACCTTGTGATGATATCCCCATTATCTTAACTAAAACTCAAAATTACATTCATCACACTAGATCAGATGAGAAGATCCCTACTTATGCCATTGATCTTCATACATCTGATTATGATGATGATTATACCTTAGATGATCCATTATTATGAGGTTTAGTTCATGCCTAAGATGTTGAGAGTATTCATTAGAATTTTAGTATATATTCCCTTGTTCCATCTTATATCATTCCTAATTTTAGAATTTTTCCTATTTATCAAAAGGTAGAGATGGTGTAGACACTTCTAGTTTTTGAAGAACCTCATAGAAGTATGCTTATGGATAGTTCTATGACTAGTCCCTATTTTTTTGATATATACCATGACCCCTATAGCCTACTTATCCTTGAGATGTGTGCTTCTATATTTTAACCTTAAATAGACCCTATCCCTCCCTTAATAGAGCCTACTTCAGATCTCATTGCCACTCCATCTATAGTTGAGTCTCTTCCTATTTCCAATCCTATTTCTCCATCAACTGAGCCTTGTCCAATATCTCCACCAGACCCAACTTCTCTTGGTGATGACTTGTTCCCTTTACCATAGCTAGCTCTTTCACCACCCAAATAAGATAATCAACCTTATTGTGACATTCATAAAGTTATCAATCACTAGACTAGATATTTTCCCCTATACCATGCTCCTTCAACCTTTGTTATACCTCCTCCTATGAGTAAACCTACCAAGACTACTCACAAGTGTATTTTTTTCTTCCATGGTGTAGATAACCATTCATCCATGCATTATCACAAGCTACAATAATATATCAACACCTTACATCCCAGTTGTCCTCAGCCCTTAGACAAGGCTATACCTCCCTCAAAATTATTACCTAAGTGTCTTCTTAAGTATGGAGAGGTATATTATCTATAGTAACAATGCATTACACATCACACTGATCATTTCTATAACCTTTACCAACATCTCAACGATCACCTCCCAACCATTCCTATACCTTCTACCATTTCTCCCATAGGTATTTCTTGCAATAAGGCTCCCCCTATTCCCCCATGGTTCTACCTCATATGGTTACATCTCCTCCTGTGGTACCTTCTCCACCTACTATTCCTCCACCCATGAATCCCTCACTTGTGGACCTTCCCTCACTCATGGACCCTTCTCCACCCATGAGTCCCTCACTTGTGGTACCTTCCCCATGGGTGACCCCTTCATCTCCCATAGAAACCACTCCCATCAATTCTAATAAGTATCCCTTACATGATAGTCCTCCTCAACATGATCCATCAAACATTCTTACATTTTCCATTATGGAGATTTGATGTGAAGTATTTTCTCAACTTTCATTGAAGATTGATTAGACATTAGCTGTAATTCACATTCAAATTCATAAAGAATTATCAGATGTTATGGATAATGTGTTTGGATAATTATATTAATTTATATGATTGCATTCATGGTGTTATCACATTTTCATTTGGATTGGATGTGTGTTCTAACTTTACATTTATCTATTTTATATCATTTGAAAAATTTTCAAATTCTTATCTATCTTACATGGTGACTTTGGTTTCACACTTTATATTTCTTATGATATCATTATGTTTTCTTATGTATTTATTTTTCCTCATTTAATTCTATTTTCTTCTTGAATTCATTTTCTTATGATTACCTTGTTCTTTTTCATGATTATTTTCTCCCTTATCTCTATACATATGGATAATAGTTAATGTGACTTGGTTATATAAACCTTAATCCCTTTAGTCATTCCTTCTTTACCATGTGATCAGTTAAAAAATAATTCATCTCATTATACTCTCCTTCTACTAGTATACTTTGGATATCCTTTTAGTCCCCTTTATTACCTTTCACAATCTAAGCATATACATGGTTGAGACTTGAGATAACATGGTAGTTAATCATTAAGCTTAAGTGTTCTAGTCAGTCTTATCTTTAGATACTTAGCTTCCTTTAGCTTAAGCCTAAAGCTCATTAGTTTTTATCACTCTATCTCTCATGATTGGTCATTCCAAGTCCATATGAAGGAGGAATCTTAAAAATGCATAAAGGTATTCAAAATCCAAATCATTTAACAAAAGTCAATGATCTAAAAGGTAACATTCAAAATTATTCAAAGTCAAATCACATTAAAAGACATGATTATAAGCACATATCCTTCCTCTAATCTAATCTCAAATTCTATAGTTAACCTCAAAATAGAGCTGAGGTCCATTGGGGTGTAGTAGGCTAGTAAATTAGAAAAAGAGAGTAAAAAAATCTTTTAGTGCTACCTACTTTCTCACACATATACCTAATCTTCACAGTAGATTGATGGCTTTGTAAGGGGTCTTGAGGAATGATGAACATATCATGGGAAGGTAGGTCGATTTTAATTTTATAAAACTACCTATATGAGTTGATCTTAATGTCACACTTATTTACCTACACAACTTTGTTTCTATAGAGAAAAATTATCCTCTGTCTATTGATGATCGCTACTAACTTAGTGTCTTCTCATGTCTTTAGTGTGCCTCATGTCTCCTAAGTATTCACATAATAGTCCTAAATTATGCTTCTTACTTTCACCTTTTCACTCCCTACAATCCTAATATTCACCCTTGAGAAATATTGCTTTGTTCACTGATCACTCCCCTAGGGATTCCATTTGTGAGTTGCATTTTAAGACCATGGATATGACTTTACCTTCCTCACAAATTAACAAATTTTCACATTACCATAAAACACAACCCATTTACCATATTTTCACATTATTTCCACCTCATTAGTGTTCCATTTGTGAGTTGAAGTGTAAGGCCATGGATAGGACCTAACCTTCCTCATAAAATTTTCTAGTATCTAAATCACAATAAAATTACGTGTGTCAAATATGAGATACGATGTGATTGATTATGATTTACACATCATTGGCATGCCTTCCATCTTGATTTAGTATGTTTTCTACTTAATTAATATTTCAATTTCATCTTCTTATTTTCCAATTGAATTTAAGAATCCAACCATTTTTCTTGAGTTTTTCATACTTCCCAACTTGAATTAGTGTGATTAAATTAATACCATTTCTTGCTAATTTTGTTTCTTTGTTATACTTTGCAACATGATTTAGTATGATTGATTGAATCGACTGATTTTTTTTTATACCATTAGTATTTTACATGCTTTCCATTTTATTACACTATTTTCATACTTCCCAACATGATTTAGTGTGATTTTATTTGTTTCAATTTTGTGCCATTCTTTTTCATGGTTTAAAAATAACTTTTTACCCTCTTATTTACCGCTCTCTAGTTTATTATAGTTACTCATTTTTTACTATTATACATTTACTAATGTGAAATAGTGTGTAATACATTTGTTTTTAATTAATTATTCTTTGCCAAGTCTTTTTTGCCTATTTTTTTTAACCATGCATGTGTCCTACATAATGCTAGAAAACAAAACAAAACACATATATTTCCTATAACATATACAACAACAAAAAAATACATGTGATAGAAATAAATATATCCATGCATCCAAAACCACAACCATAATAAAAATACACAAGATTAACATCCAATAGTCAAAATAAGATATATATATATATATATATATATATATATATAATATGTTTTTTTATAAAAAGTAAAAAAGTACATCGCTCCATCTCTAAGGTTGGGATCTATCATGTCTATCTCGTGACCTAGCCATGCTTCCCATATATTCCTCCAATAATCCCATCTAAATAATACACTATAAAGAGGATTCCCAAGATCTCAAGCCTACTACATGTCCATATAGGTTGGCCACCTAGGCTGATATCTATCTTAGCTAAATAGTGATAGACAAATTCACAACTCTCTCTTGAGCCAAGGCCTACCATACTTATTCCTCTCCCACTATCACCCTTATCAGTGGAAGTAGCCCATTTTTTCACATCTATAATTGCCTCACAACCTCTCCTACTAGTCTCAACTAACTTGCTTGAGCTGGGGTAGATGGTACCATGGCATCATCTAATGTGGTAGGATCCTATAGTAGCAACACCTCATCTAGGATATCATGGAGTGCTTCCCTCACTAGGGATCCCCATCTAGTCTCCTCCTCATCTAAAAGATATATAAAATTTAAACCAGATAGATGTTAGATCACATATATATTTCAAAAGATATCTATCTATAATATATCAATAAAATATTATATAACTATTATTTTATTTTCAAATCATAAACAAATTACACCATTTATTACCTATCTCGTTATCACCAAACACTATCTCCCTATTTTCTCAACCATTAGACATGATTTATCCATTGGCTCATCTTCTAGGTACCTTGTTTATGGGATACATCTCAATTAATGCAAAACTTGGGGTCATCACCCATGCCCATTTCAAGCCTCACCTTAGTGATGCCTTTATCAACCTGTTCTGCCTTGGGCTGATTGATGGTTCATCCTAAATGACCACCCTCTATGATTTTTCATCACTAGCATCTCCATTAGTGGTGAGACTAAGGTGGTCACTACTCTTCTTACTATGGTGCTAGATTTGGTACATGTATCACTCCTACATCTACGTCCATGTCCTCTCTATCTACTAGCCACTGTGTTTGACCTGTTCATGGTCTCTCACACTATGGTCTGATCTCTAGTTACATGACTAGTGGTCCTTCACCTCCTTTCCCCTTCAGCTCTCTCACATGCCTATCTTAAAATTTGGGAACCACTATAGGAGCCATTGAGTGAGGGAGTTTGAACTATCCTAAAAAATGTTCCACTAGATGTGGCTCTACCTACTAGATGTAGTGTCCCATGATTCATGCTTTTTCCAGCTCTAGTTCCACCATCCTCTAACTTAGCCAAACTATCATAATGTGTGAATAATGCTACCACATAATCTTTCCTTATGTGATCATCTATATCACTAACACATGGGACACCACCCATGCCACCTAATCTTGTCTTTATCTTAGCACCCAAGGCAACTAATCATTGACCATATAGGGCAACCCAACTAGTTGGTACATTAGGAACCTCTCATATATCTAAGCACTCAATAATACCATTTGCCCCATAGTATTTTACCCTTTAAATAACATCCCATACATATCATGCATGAGTTAAACCTAGATGAAAAAACCCAAGACATAGGTTCCCCTTACTCCAATATTGACTAGCACAAGGATATTTCATATAATAGTACCTTTCCATCAAACTTGTGACACAAAAATCATGTTGTCATAAGTTCTATCACCACCTTATAGATATTTAGAATCTGGGCTATATAAACATCAAATAAACTCACCCTTAATCCTAGTTCAATACTATCTAAGTAAGTCAACCATCATGTTAATGCTTAGATTTCCTCTTGACCATATGATATCCTCATAATCACCAACATCCCTCTAATTGGAAGTCTTAGTAAAGCATAGATATCCTCCAATGCGATACCAACCTCTATGGTATCCCCATCCACCACCCACCTAAAGGTATTAATCAAGTACTCACAATATCTTAGAAACATGACCACTAGATCCACACTTAGTGGAAATCATTACATCTCCATGATGCTTCCTAAGACTAGTGAAACCAACCTAGCTAGTTTAATTTTGTCAGGTACTCTAATAGATCTGGTAGCCATGATGCATCCAATAATCACTATAATCTCTAATGCCCCTACAACCATCAAACAACAAAAGATGTATTAAACCTCCATGTCACTTATAATAAAAATACATTCTTTTAAATTTTAACTAAAACAAACTTAAATTGCATTAATCTACTCATTTTTATACCAATTTCACCTATTTTTGGCCTAATTGGCCATTTTAGTACTCAGTTGGGCAATCTAGGCCTTAAACATACTATTTCAGCCAATTTCTTGCATTTCATTACTATACCAACCACTTATTAGCATACTAAGTTGACCCAATAGTACTAGGTTGACCATTTGGACTTAAAAACCTAAGTCAATCCTTTCATCCCCTAGTACTAACTTGACAATTTGGATTAGTCAACTAAGTCAACAATAGGGTACTAATTCATCCCTCTAATCCAACTAATTTGATACATACCTACTAAGTCAACTAGGTCAAAACATAATTTTCAACCTACTAGGTTGACTAGGTTAAAATAGTTATTTTGCACTACCAATTTTTTAACCCAATGGTAATAAATGCTTTGGTATTTATTACTCTAATTCATTTCAACCCATTTTTTATTTAACCTCTAGTTCCCTTAATAACGTCTTAGGGTTCATTCTAGTTTATATAATTGTTTTAATTTTAAAATTTCTATGAAATAGTTAATTTCAAATAAAATACTCATGATTAGTTTGAAAATTCTCATTTTCCTACTTGTGCTACACTTTATACATCTATCAGGTGTCCTCCTCATCTCAACTATCATCTCCTTACCATCTTGGCTCTTTTGGCTTTCATTAAGTCTCTTAGAACTTTATTTTTCTTTTAGAATAAGTCAAAAAATAAGCAAATGACTTTGTTTTCACTCTATTTAAAGTTACTTTTCACAATTATTTACCTTTCAAATATTTACCATTAGATTCCTTGTTTTGATCATATCTTTTTTTTTATCACTCATTTTTCAAACCATAAAAAGTTATGGAATCGTGACTTCATAGAGAATATTTTCCACTACTATATTCCTATATTGCAATTTTTTTTATTTTTTTCTCTTTTTTTCACTAATATCTATAGGTTTACCTAATGTTCCTTACATTGGATGCCTTCACATCTCTCATGGTCTTCTTCTCTATCTACAAGACTAAGGTAAGTAAATGTATGTGTTTTAAAATTATATCCTTTCATTTATTGTATTTTATCCTTACTACATTTTACTTAGTATAAATGTTATATGTCTTCATGTTCTATTCCAAAAGCACCATACCATGTTACATGTACGTGATATGTGATGAGGTTCAAGTGGGGAATATGTATACCCATAATATCTTCAAAATTTTATCAATTACTGATGCTTTCTATCTTTCAAGAATGCATCAAGTCTTAATATCTTTGAGTGTACAACTTAAGGGGTACACTAAGAAAGGGGTGGGCAAACCATTGGTGCTTCATAATATTGTTGTCCCTTTTACCATTTGTTACACACGTGTCTCCTAAAAACTATTCCCCTAAGCTTGTTCTTCTCTCTTTTAACTCCTTCAATATTTTGCCACCTTCAATACCCATTTTCATAACCTAAAAATCCTTTAAATAGTTTAAAGTACTAGGTGGATTGGGTAAAACTTGTACTCTTATTGGTCAAAGTCACTTAGGGTCTAAGTTGGGTCTTGGCCAACCTAGCCCATGACCTAGTGAGTTTTAGCAATAATGATATTAGGTTGATTGAGTCGACCTTGTCAGCTAGAAATTTCATTAGGGATTAGGGTTAAATCCACCTATATATACAAGATTATTTCACCATTATTTAGATAAGATGAGAATAAATAGGATCCATTGTGTATCTTCTTATCCACCATTCTACTTAAGGATAAATCTTAGGGTTTCATACTTTATTTAGAGATACAAATCTTGTCTTGTAGAGAAGTATTTTAAATGCATTTATAGGTTATGTATCCTAGAGATAATTTATCCTTTCCATCCTTACATACCACAAAAACCTCTTGGGAATCACCTTAGCCAAGGGAGATATTGACGCTCGATGGGTTCATCTTCAAATATAAGTATTCCTAACTTTGTTCCTCCTTTATAAGAGTAGATAGATATGCATTTGTACTTCTTTTCAATGAATTAAGATTTTGTATACATTTACATGAGTATATTTCTTCTATACATGTTTACTTTTGTTTTTTATTCACCCCACTTTATGCTCAAGCTTTGGTAAGTACTAGATTAGACTTTGCTTTACTTGTTATTAGTATAATGAATATGAAAACATAAGACTTAGTTTTATTACATAGTTTTACTTGACTAGAGGCTTTGAAACCCTCCCTAGTGATATTATTATGATAAGAGATCCCCTAATTATGTCTAGAAGATCCACATATTGGTCATGTTCTTGATTATCTAATGTATCCCCAATCGTAAGTGTAAGTAGGATCTATCTACTCTGAGCTAAGATTGATTTATAGATCTGATGCTTTTTTTATTACATACAACATCCTCATCCAGGGCATTCTAAGGAAATATCCCTCCCTCAAGGTTTTCCATCAAATATTTTACTAAATACATAGATATACTCTTTGAACCTATTATATACATCAATGAATATAAAACTGCTCGACACTATGGGATGCCATACACCAAGTTGGCATGCACACACATAAAGATAACCTGAATCCAACCTAGAAATAATTGACCATATACCTCCTTCTTCTCAAGAGACTAGGGATAAATTTTGTAGTTGTGAAGCCATAAGTCATGCCCTTTATTGACCTCTTATGAGACTTGTTATTTCTATGGAAGATACTAGGAGGAACATAATTCTATCACCTTAAGCACAAGATGATCATAACTTGTATCTTTGGTGACACATTTCAAATGTACCTCTCTCTTATCATTTTAAACACCACCTATGATATACATAGAGTAATGAAATGGAAGAAAGAGAAGTCTATCAAGAAGGAACTTAATATTTGGATGTTCCTCGATGAGACAATTGACTTGAAATACAAGAAGCCCACACCAATAAGAAAAATACAATTAGAATATGAATCAAAATGGACCAATTAATTAAGCTATTTTGATTGTCCAAGCATTGAATTCTTAAACTTGGAGTGGGTTCCACTACTAGATTTTTTGAGGACATTAGAACTAACCTTTACTCTAAGGGAAGTAATTGGAGTAAGGTTATGAGATAATTAGCCATAAGTTTACACCTCTATGGTTACCCAAGTATGTCCTGGATAAGTTGGAAAGTAGGAAATATCCTACCAGTTATGGTGAGGCATATATGAGGATATGCACAAGAAGAAGAAAGCCTAACTTCATATCTCTAACTTAGTTATTGGGAGAATGTGGTACACCAATAAGAATCACTTCTATGAGGCTGAGAAATACAAGGAATCCTACTCCTTGGATTCACTACTACATAAGGACTGGGATCCCCATAGATCAGTGTAAAACCACATCAAGGGACTAGGCATTGAATATCAACACAAGCCCTATGATCATGACTTGTTATTTCTCAATGCTCAAAATGATGATCAAGTCTTGGAGAGGAAATAATTAGTTCAGATGAAAAAATACCTTCTAAAGCTCATTCAAGGGGAGTATTTTCTTTCCATAAAGGAGAAATGAACCAAACTCTCACCACTTGAAACATGGGATACATTTAAATTTTAGACTATAAAACATGCTCAGCTAGCAAGGGAACTATGGAAATCTTGTTAGACACCCCTTGTAACATTTGAGGAAGTAAATAAGGAACCAAGGGTGACAAATACCTCACTAGGGGGAAATCAATATGAGCCCATCTTCTTGGATTTGTTAGATTCTGTGGGTACTACCCAAGGTGACATTTCATCACCTCGAGAGGTTCTTGTTTTGGTTACTCAACCACATATTTGTCTCTTTCTATAGATCCAAATACAAACCTCTATTATACAAGGAACCCAAAGCTTCATTTCCTTTCATATAGCCTAGCCATGGAGGGATCATTAGTCAAGCTAGCTATATAAAAGGTAGTTATAGAGGATATTTATTATGAGGAGGCATAATTATAAAGTGAAAACATCTTGAGCCTTTGAGACTCAAAGGGAAAGGCACCATTGCATCAAGAAACATTAGATGAGCCCACACCCTCTCCCATTTTCATTACCCTTATTGTTTTGTATGTGCCTTTTTCTTAAATTAGTTCATTTAGTCCTACTACATTCACTCCCCCTAGCCCCCCTCTCTCTTAGTTTCTAAGGTGGAGGTTGATCCTATTTAGCTTATTGTTCAACCAACACTATTAATACTAAAGTTAGAAGATCCATTCTCTACCCCTGCATCCCCTATTTCCTCAATTGATATTCCTTTAATTGATCTTCCCATAATCACTCATACTATTACTATTATAGTTCCTTCCACTACTACTATGCCCCCCACAAAAAGAAAGAGAAAAGCCATAAGAAAAATAAAGGGAGCAATAGCCACTCCCTAATTACATGTTGTGTCTATACTATTAAGTCTGTGAGTTCTCCCTCCTATTCTTTCTCAAGAGACAAATGTAATAAACACTAAAAAGGCTGTGAAGAATATGAGGCCAGTATATGCAGTCCACCCATTACCATAATATGGTAGAGTGGACTGGTCCAAGATCATATGGAATTCACTCCCGGATCCCCTCTTGGAGTAAACTCTAAAGCAAACATCAGGTGATATAAGGGGTGAGACTACAACCTTAGACACTCAACCCTTGGATACAACCCAAATAGTACTCCCATAGTGGGAAATAGACATGAATTTAGGGGCCCATAAAAGGATTAATCTTGTAATTACAGAATTTCCCACTATGGGTATAGATTTTGAGAAATCCAAAGGGAGTGTTAAAGGGTGAGGAAGAGAAAATTGGAAGATAACACTTGTAAAGCATTCACTCTAGAAGAAAGAGAAGAAATGTTTACTTTGGAAAAAAGGAATGATAAAAAATTGGGACAATCCCCATGTATAGAGGATTTTAAATCCTATATGGAAACACACAAATATGTCCTAGTATAAATACATGAAAGGACACAAATGACATGCAAAGAGATAGAATAAGAACCAGAGAAATTGAGAGAACAACAAAAAAATGTTCATGTTCTAGCATAAATTAAAGTGGCCATCTAAAATGCAACATTTGGATTGTATAATACCATTGATTCCATTACTAAAATGAGGGAAAAATTGTTGCCCCACATAGTCGAGACCATCAAATTTTTGAATTCCTTGAAGATAGATCAAAATAAACTCAAATTCCTTATTCTTTATACAACTGACAAGTCATATGCATATTTGAACCTAATGGCACCATTGGAGGTGAACAATGCCCTCAACTTGGTGGAAATATAATGTATATGTCTACACATTTCTTATCTCTAATGAATAAAATAGGAACAAAACAAAACTCACCTCTTCCACATACCCATACCTAGCTCTATCTCTTTGTTCTATGATCATGCCACTTTTATCTCTTTGTATTCACAAAGGTTTACAAATAATTATATCCCTTCATCCTTTCTATTCATATTATCTATAATCCCATTCAAATCCTCTATCACCATCTCATTCCATCTCATTGCTACAATACTCTAGTAATCATTTCTTTCACTTTGTTAATCATGTTTGGTTCAAAGGTTCTTTGAATCTTTTAAAGGTCATAGGTTTCACTATTTAAGTTAGGGTTCCTTTTTCTTGTTCATACACATTTTAATGTTATTATACTTATTTTTTCATTCTCACAACCTTCTCAAACAATGCTTGTCACTTACCTTGGTTTTGCTTAATGACAAGTTTTCTTTAGTAGTTTTTTTGGGACTAATTACATAATACAGAAAGGTATATAAGATTTTTGGAAAACTATAGATATATTAAACTAACCTCTATTATTATCCTTCTTTTTATAAGGTTTCAAAGTATAACTCTAACTGTAATTCAATTTTCTTCCCTCTTTTTGGTCTCTGTTAGGCCTAATTAGGCCTTCAATACACCTTGCTATGCACAACCATCCAAAATAGTATGTGCCCATATAAAAACAATCTAAAACTTTCAAAAACACCTCCCCCACATTAAAACCTATCAAATGAACAAATTTGAGAAAATTACACTAGAGGAATCAATTTCTTCATTCGTTTTCCTTCTAAAACCCTAGAAATAGGGTTGTTGGTAGATTGTTAAGCCTAAGAAGGGACATTTAAATTTTTGAAGTGTTTTAACTTGTTTCAAGACACTATATTGGTGGATTAATGTCTACCTAATCCATACACACATTTTTTAATCTTTAACTATGTTTCTCATTGACTTTGTGGATGATTTTTTGGAAGGAGTTGACTGAGTACATAGCCAAGAGACTTCTATACGATTTGACTACCTTTCCTCATGAATACATTTAAAAAAAAAATTGATTAAATTTAATAGACTTAAATAACATAAAAAAAAACACTTACCAAAATTATATACATTACAAATAGTCTTCCATTCAAGATCTTTACTATCATACTTACTCAGTTCTTACTTTGATCAAAAGCATAGTAAATAGGGTTTTATTACTCTTGTTTATGCAAATTGTATGCACTTAAAACTTTAGAATACATAGATAATAATGAAAAGATTTGAATTTTAATTATCTCTATACACATTTATATCTCAAATCAATTTAACAAGTCTCCTCATTACAATACATTCTCAGTCCTTCTCTTCTCATTACCTAGGCAGTTCAGGGTCTACAACTTTGAACCTTTTTAAAAAACATTAAAATTGTTTTAATGAACACTTCAAAACACCATAATAAAAAAATTATCAAAACACAAATATCTAATGAAAATTTTAAAATTACACTTTCCATCTCAAATCATGATTACAAAGATAGCTTTCATTATACTTATACAAGGAATTACATGCTATATATATTTTTGTCTACACATGATCAAAAACTCTTATTTATTATCTTCTATGGGGTTTTATTCATTTTTATATCAAAAAAAACCCCTTATAACTCTAAATACTCAAACAAAAACTTGAACAAGACCTTTTATTTTCATGGAACTCATTTAACTAACTTTTGTAACTTCCTCTTTGTACATTGAGGAGAGTTTCTTAACTACCTAAACCTTATAAAAATATTAATTACTCTTAAAGACCCATAATTACATAAGGTCATAACATTTTTACCTTTTACAAAAAAACTACTCTTATTGAAACTCCTACACACTTTACTATAGCTCCAAAATCTTGACAAAATTTCAAAAATTCAAATTGGAGGAATTTGGCGAAAAAATGCCAATGCCACCCAAATTCAAAATTTTCAATAATATAACACCTAATATGGACTTTCACATACCTCTTAGGACAAAAAAAACTCCCTAATGACTCAAAACATAAAAATATACTAATATGTACTAAGGTAGTGATGCTCCTGCATCATACTACCAAGGAGCAAATGAAAACTTTCCAAGAAAGTTATAAGTTATTTATCTTTGATGTTCTTGTTTAACACCTCTTATTCAATGTAATCTCTTCCTAGATCCCAAGGTCTATTTGAAACACATAGACCTTTTTGATGATTGCTTAAAATTATGATGGCTCCTCCTTTATTCATCTCTATCCTTATTTATCCTTTGAGGTTATCTTCTTGTACATTTGTCTCCCACTTGATCATCTTCAACACCTGGTTATTTTTATGCAACCAACCTACACAAGGAACACACAAGTCAATGAAAATAATCTCCTACTTATCTTCTTGGAAACCACACTCTTGCTCTTGATTTATTGTTCTCTTTATGCTTAGATCTACTACTTGTGGATATACTATTGTTTGTTTTCTCTTCTCTCCTTCAAACCTCTCAATCTATTTAACCTTTTTATCCACTTATTATTACTATTCATTCTTCACTTGATCATTAACTTCTCCCTCCATAGCCAATGCTCTCAACACACGTACCTTCTCAACAAATCCTTTTAGAGACTCCTTGTTTTTTATGAGGGACAAATGATAAGACAAACTTGTAAACAACATTTCTAAGTTCTCATTAGACTCAAAATCACCTTGTTGGTCTATATTAAATGGCTCCTTGTTACTTTCCTTCAACTCCTTAAAATGCTGCACAAATTCTACCTACTCATCCTTCATTGCCTTGGAAACATGTGATATACTCTTTTCACTTTGGTTCTTTTCCTCCTTGTTGCAACTAAATTCTTTGGGTAGGTACTCCTTCTCTCTTTCCAATCCTCTTTCTTTTACATTGATCCTCTTATGAAATTACTCATTTATCAAGCCCTGCATCTTTCCTTTTTACTCTTTTTAGTTCTCTCTCTTGACCTATCTTCTTCTTCTTGACAACCTTCCAACTTTCCTTCTTGACAATTCACTTGGTCTCTCTCACTTGAATCTATCTCTCTTTCTTAGAGTCTTTTTCTCTCTTTTCCTCACCTGGGACTCTTTTCTCTATCTCAAGCTCTCTTCTTGAGATTTCACTGACTCTTCTCACTCTTCAAGCCTTCTTATCTTAAGGGCTTTGACACACCTCTCTTATTTATCTCAACAATATCTTCCCCTCACTCATATACTTGTAGCCTCTTCATTCTCTCCTAAAAATTGCATTAGCCGCTTCACAACAACATCTCAAACAATCTCAACATAATGTACAAATTGAATCAACTCTTTCAAAAAAAACTTAAACATAAATTTTACATAAATTTTTTCCTCTCTGATACCAAATGATGTAGAGGCATACACATTTCTTGTCTCTAATGAATGAAAATAAGAACAAAACAAAACTCACCCTTGCCACATACCCATACCTATCTATATATCTTTGTTCTATGATTGTGTTACTTTTGTCTCTTTGTATTCATAAAGGTTTCCAACTCACTATATATCTTCATCCTCTCTATTCATAGTATCTACAATACCATTCACATACTCTATCACCATATCATTTCATCTCATTGCTACAATACTCTAATAATCATTTCTTTTACCTTGTTAATCATGCTTGGTTCAAAGGTTCTTTGACGCTTTTAAATGTTTAAGGTTTCAATATTATATTTGAGGGTTATTTATTATTATTCATACACATGTTAGTTTTATTATAATTCTTTTTTTATTCTCACAACCTTCTCAAACAATCCTTTTCACTTACCTTGCTTTTTCTTAATCACAGGTTCTCTTTAGTAGCCTTTTTTGGGCCTAATTGCATAATATAGAAAGGTACATAGGAGTTTTAGAAGACTATAGATATATTAAACTACCATCTTTTCCTTAGGTCCAATTAAACTACTCTAACTATAAGACACTTTTCTTCCCTCTTTTTGGTCTCTATTAGGTCCAATTAGGCCTTCAATACACCTTGCTATGCATAGTCATCCAAAATAGTACATGCTCATTTGGAAAAAATATAAAACTTTAAAAAACACTTAAACACATGAAAACCTATCAAATGACCAAATTTGAGAAAATTACACTTATGGAATCACTTTATTCACTCATTTTCCTTCTAAAACCCTAGAAATAGGGTTGTTAGGAGACTGTTAAGCCCAAAAAGGGATATTCAAATTCTTGAAGTGTTCTAAATTATTTCAAGATACTCCATTGGTGGATTAAGGTTTTCCTAATCCATACATGCCTTTTTAAATCTTTAACTACATTTTTCATTGACTCTGTGGGTGATTTCTTATAAAGATTTAGTTGATTGAGTACATAGTCAAGAGACTTCTATTGGGTTTGACTACCTTTCCTCATGAATACATTTTAATACTATTTTATTACATTTAATATAATTTAATAACATCAAAACAAAAACTTAAAATAATTCCATACATTATACATATTCTTCCATTCAACATCTTTGCTATTAATGCTTACTTAGTTCTTGGTTTGATCAAAAGCACAATAAACAAAGTCTATTACTCCTATTGATGAAAATATTATGCAATTAAAACTCTATAATAAATAAATAACATTAAAAATATTGGAAATTTAATTTAATATATACACATTTAGATCTCAACTCACTTTAACAATTTGTCCTCCTCACTAAGGTACATTTTCAATCCTTCTCTTCTCATTACCTATGCAGTTCAGGGTCTGCAAATTTGAACCATTTTAAATAACCTTGAAAATATTTTAATGAACACTTTAAAAAATTATAATAAAATAATTAAAAAACAAAAATATCTACTAAACTGGTTTAAATTACACTTTCCATCTCAAATCATGCTTACAAAGATAGCTTTCATTATACTTATGTAGGGAATTGGATGATCTATATTTATTCTTTGTCTAAAAATGATAAAAAATCCTTATTTATTGTCTTCTATGGGTTTTTCTACATTTTCCCTTCAAAACCAACCCCTTTCAATTCTAACTACTTAAACAAAGACATGAACAAGATCTTTTATTGTCACGTATCTCAACTAACTTTTGAAACTTTCTCTTTGTATGTTGCTGAGAGTTTATTAACTACATAAACTTTCTAAAAAAACTTATCACTCTCAAAGATGCCTAATGATATAAGGTCATAACATATTGAAATTTTACAACAAAACTAATGTTATTGAAACTCCTACACACTTGACTACAGCTCCAAAATCTTGACAAAATTTCAAAAATTTAAATTGGAGGAATTTGGTTGAAAATTCCAATACCATCCAAATTAAAATTTATCAATAATATAAAACCTAATATGGACTTATATAGACCTCCTAAGACTACAACAACTCCCTAATGACTCAAAACATGAAAATAGACTAATATGTGCAAAGGTAGTGATGCTCCTAAATCATAATCAGAATACAAGAGGCCATAAAATGGTTTGGGGTGGCTAAGGTAGTAATGATGAAGTATTCTAAACATTATACTCACTCTTGGAAAATTTTGGATGAGTTAAATCTATCTCATGTCAAGGATTCAATAAGAAGACTCATTGGCAAGGCTAATTTTGATCAATTGTTATAATAAGCCTCATATAATTTCAAATAGGACATATAAGGGATTTACATATAAGACATAGAGGTAGAGATAAATGATAATAGAAAGAAATTTAATGAAATTGAGATATTTATATCTAACTTCAAGACTACCAAATCTAAAGATGCAAGGATTTTGGAGAAAGTGAATTGGGTGCATAGGCCTCCACTTCTTAACATGGATATAATCAGATATCAAAATGACATTTTAAGTAAGTGCTATCATGATTTGGAAGTGAAGAATAATTCCAACAAAATAACTCCTAGTTCATTACAACCATACACTTAAGTTCTTCCAATAACCTCATCATCCATGCATGCCCCTAGTCAAGTTTGAGTCGAAGTCCAATTTTGTATGTACACATGCATAATTTATTCACATTTTAATTACACTTATAATATACACGTAAAGTTTCCTGAACTATTATAATCATGCACACATTGAAATTTCATACACAATCCAACTAATTTTTACATAAATGTAATTATACATAAGCATGCATAATATTCAATTTTGAGACTAAAATTAGAACTAAGGTTCTAACTACAACATGTAACCATGAGTATACATACACTTGTAGGATGAGGCATCCCCTCCCCAAGTCTATATATCAGTGAAATTTCACATTCCAAAGGGTCATAAGATTTTATAAATAAATAATAAGTAAAATTTGACTATCATACAATTGCATTGGTGCTTTCTGCTTCCACTTATGTAATTTTAAGTTTTGCTTTTTTGGTTGATATAATACAGTAATTTGAAGTGTGAAAAAGTTATAGATAGATCATGATTGTTTTAATCAATGTATGCTAGATAGAAATGTGTAAACATTATTGAAAGTTATTATATTTTTTTAATCCATTGGTTTAAATTATGTTATTGTTCCTAGTGTATATGAATGCTTTATATTTGTATAGTTCTATAAGTGTGTGCCATAACTACCTTAGACACCTTCTTGGTATGAGTTGTAACCTTACAATAAAGGGTGTGTAAGATATAATATAAAGGAATAAAAATTCAAATAATACCATCAATTTTCCTCTATAATTCTTCCCTAGACTTTATAAATGTGTTTACCTATGAGTGTGCAATAGATGCAAATAGTAATATTTAGTTTTGAGAGAATTTATCCACTAAGAAAATAATTGAGGAAGTAACCCTTTGAGATCACATAACATATTTTCATGCTCTACCATTCCCTATTTTTGAATTTTATTAGACTAATATATACTCAATTTAAATTATATATCACCCATCCATATCATCTACTTTTGTTTGATTTCTCTACTAGGATTCATTTCACCGTAAGTAAACTCAGTTAACAATCTACATGCTATGCATACTATTACACCACAAGGTTTTTAAACCCATACCTACAACTCATGAACTAAAGTGTATTTTAACTCCATTTAAATCTTAAAATATTATAGTCTATCTCATTGAAAACTTTGTTTGGTTCACAATACCCATATCAACAACCTTTCACTAGGGAAGGGACACAAGTGGCCTTCCTTTAGCACCAAATTTTCTTACATAGATGTGGATATTATGAACACCCTTAGGTTTAACAAGGTATCCTCTAACATTTTAGAATAATTTTAGAGGTAAAATCCACTCCTGGGCATGAGTTAAAATATATGGGTTAAACAATCAAGGGGGTAGAATAGTAGTCTAAGCATGCAAGTTGTTAATCGAGTATACATGTGGGTGAATGAAACTTTATAAGGAAATTAAAACCTAGTTGAGTTGGATGGATGGATATTATTATAAAATGGGTAGATCATAATGAAATAAAATTCAAATAGAAGTAAGGGTTAAGAAAAACATAAGTCTCTATGATCTCAAGGAATTACTTCTAGGGTTGGTTTTTTTTATGGATAACTATTTTATAACTAATACTTGATGTTATTAGTTATTTAAAACTCACATAGAAACATAGTTATGCATTATAGGAAGATATAATATAGGGAAATCAAATATCTCAACTAAAGGTTTATCCTTTTAGAGTAGTTGTTGCACACCCTTACTCAAGAGATTATAGTTTAGATCATAAAGGTATATAGGGAAAATATTGTTGAAACCTAGAAGATTATATTAAAGAAAACACTTTTGAACACTCTAAAAATTGAAACATTCAACCCATTTTCATACAATCAATAATACTTTCTAATTATTCAATATTTATTACGCATCTTAAACCAACATATATTAGTGATCATAAAAAGAATTCTTCATAGTTGTTGCACACTATTAATTATTTAATCAAAAAACCAAGGAACTAAATGCTTAATTACACAAAATTGGAATGGAAACACATATAAATAGTTGCATGATAATTAAAAATGAGTTATTCATGTATTGATAATTTTATAACCCTTTAAAATGAGGGTTTTACAAATATAAATAAACTTGAGGAGGGGTCACCTCATCCTCTAAGTTCATGCAAAAGTCCAAGTTACATGTTAATAATTATAACCTCATTTCTAACTTTGATTTTAAAAACTACATATACAATGATAGTTTATCATTATTGTGTCCAAAATATATTCTCCCACATGATGCCATGTAATGTGTGCATTTTTATAAACTACTTCAACTAACTATCACATGCACATGACAATTATGAATAAATCGTAGTTATATCAACTAATATTACATGTAAAATTACATACAAAATTAAATTTAATAACTAAGGTTTATTCAAAATTGGTGATTGAATGGCTAAATACAACATAGTAGGAGGCACTAAAGTTGATGAAAAACTTGAACTGGGAAGTGGAGTTGAGATAGAAGGTGGATTTGAGATAATATCTATGGATTTAGCCTTATTTTTTTGCCTCCAAATCCTATAAATATTTATAACCCACAATATGTTGTAACCTAATGATATCCATGTTCAAGAGGGATGGCCTATACACTTTATTGAATTACACCATCAATCAATCATGCTTAGTCTTGGTGGTGTAGATATGAAATCCAAAGTGAGTTATAACAATCATTAGTCAAGAAACTCAAGAAAAATGAATAGGAACTTAACTAGCTAAGCTAACTCCTATGATGGGTTTGAAAAATGACAATTAAGAGCTATTAAAAGAAAACACATACACAATACCTTCCTAAGAGCATCCCATCACCTAAATGCATCTCAAAACATGATTTTTCCCTTGATTTGGTACTCAAGTCTTCATCAATGATCCAAGTGGATCCATGTACCGTTCCATTTTTTAAAAACATCAAATTCTATTCAAATCATTTACACATTGTAGAATTTATCGAGAGCTTTCTAGCACTTTTTGTAGTTTAAAAAATAGAGTCCAGATGCTCAAGATATAGCCAGTTGAATAAATCTTGTGACAGGTAAAAAATGGGGTGTCGAAAGTGATGTGGCACTATTGAAATATTCCAAGTGGACCAATATCCATTTGACACGTGGAAAAATAATTAGGTGCAAAAAATATTTGGTTTGGTGTTTTTTTATTCACATGTTATTTGAAATTTTCAAATGTTTCAACAAGGTGCCAAAGCCCAAATGACCACGTCACCCACCACGTCATCATGCTTGACCAAGTCTAAACATAGCCTATGTTTGTGCCTAAGCCTTAGGCATTTGAGAAGGAACAAACTTGGCTATTTTAAGCAAATAAAAACTATCTTACCCAATGCATGTGGGATAAAGACAAGTCAAATTTGCTTGACCATGGGTGAAATGTAGTGCTCCTTTTTAATTTAGTGTCCATTAGTCCCCACAAAGTTAACCAAAACTCCCTAATAAATCAAGAATCCTGATAAAAAATAATTGAAGTAGGCAAACCAAAATGAACCCATACATGTTTAAAGAACAAATGTGTAGTGCCTTTGCTAGTAATCTACTTATTGCAAGGAATCAAAACACACATTTTGCTAAATCTATCCACAACCACATAAATAGTCATGTTTTCTTTGTGCCATAGGCAACCCCCCCACAAAATCGATGGAGATACTTTCCCAGGGGTGAGTAGGAACAGATAGAGGAGTTTAAAGTCCCAGTTTCCTGTTACTAGGTTTACTTGTGGCACAAAGAATACATCCCTTTATATATTTAGCAACATTTTCCTACATATGAGGCCAATAACAATACATCTTCAAATGTGCAACCATTTTAGCAACTCCAAAATGACTAGAAATAAGAGAAGTATGTGCTTCTCTAATCATGTGCACCCTCTCATTTTGAGGAATACATAGTTTACCCAAATGATACAAAAGTTCATTATGTACATGATAGTCCAATTCTTTTACTTGTCTACTACTCATCAAGTCTTTATAAATATCCTAAAATACAAGATCATTAACATATTATTCTTTATAACTTTCACAAGATAAAGAGCCATGTTGTAAAAGAATAGATGCAACAACCATAGGAGGCCTAGATAGCATATCTACAACCTTATTCCGAATACCTTTTTTATACTTGATCACAAGATGAAATTGTTGTAAGAAACCAATCCAATGAAAATGTCTAGACTATTGTAGTTTGGTTTGTGACTGGAGATACTGTAAGGGCTGATGATCTATATGTATTATTATTTCTTTTCCCATTAAGTAATGTTTCCATTTTTTAACACTTTGAACCAATGCATATAATTCCTTATCATAAATTGGATGTTTTCTTACTGCACTTGTAAAGGTTTCAGAATGATAACAAACTGGTTTCTTAACTTTCATTAAAATAGCTCCCATAACATACTCACTTGCATCTGTCTCAATCTCAAATGGTTATTGTATATTAGGAAGTGCCAAAACCAGAGCAATACTTATCTTTTGTTTCAAAGTGTCGAAGGCTTTTTGATGTTTGCCTCCCCATTGAAAGACCTATTTCACACTTGTCAAAGAATGCAAAGGTGATGCAATATATGAAAATTGAGCAATAAACTTTCACCAAAATTGTACTACACCAAGAAAGCTTCTAACCTTAGTTGTGTTAGTGGGCGTAGGCCAATTAACAATAATTGCCACTTTTGCAGGATCGATTTTCAATTTACCATGTCCTACAATGTAACCCAAGTATATCAAAGAGGTCTTGCCAAATTCACATTTTGACATTTTTAGATAAAATTTTTCCCTTTGTAATGCATCCATGACTTTCTTAATGTAGATTACATGCTCTTCCCAAGATTTTCTAAAAATCAATATATCATCTAAGTAGACTATAAAAAAATCATCAAGGAACTGTCTAAAAACATCATTCATCAATCTCATGAATGTAGCTAGGGCATTACACAACCCGAAAGGCATAATAAGCCATTCAAACAATCCCTATTTTGTTTTGAATGCGGTTTTCCACACATCACTTTCATTAATTCTTACTTGATGATATCCACTTCTCAAACCTAGCTTAGTGAAATAAATAACATGTTTTAATTGATCCAACAAAACATCAATACGAGGAAGAGGGTAAGGATTCTTAATAGTAATTTTGTTTAAGGCACAAAAATTAACACACATTTGCCAAGTGCCATCTTTTTTTGGCACTAAAATAATTGGTGAACCAACAGGAGATGAACTTGAATTAACTAGTCTTTTCATTTGCCTTGCTGTAACCAAGGAAAGACTTGTTCTAATGTGATGTGCTCTAACTATATATTCAATGCCATCCTTAACAAGAATGTACTTATTCTCCTCTCTATAGAAGATTACTTTTCTATCATAAAGATATGGGCTTCCCAAAATAATTCCACATATGTCTAATGGAACAACATCTAACTCAACCTCATCTACGAGCTTTGATGTGATGGCAAACCTCAGCCTACAAGTTTGTGAGACTTGTAGCTTTGCATTGTCACACACCCAACCTAGTGGATAAGGCTTCAGATGTGGATTGGTTTGTAATCCTAGCTTCTTAACAACCTCTTCAGATTTTAAATTAGCTTGTGAACCACTATCAAATAGAGTGTCAATCTTAGTATGCTTTGAAATAGCTCTAATGTGGAACAATTCATTTATTTTCTTATCAACATGCATATAATTTTGTTTAGAAGAAGATGCATCATTTGATGACTTAGTGCTAAAAACTAAAAGACAAAAATTATTATGCAATCCCATAGCTGTAATCTTAGTTTCATCACTTGAATCTGAACCTAAGTCCTGAACCATAGCATTAGCCTTATTTTCTTTCTTTTGATACCTCTTAGGCCTTAACTTAGGATGTAGTTTCCAACACTGAGACTCATCATGATTTTTCTTGAAATGATTATAAAATGGTTTTCCTTCTTTTTTTTTAATAGTATAAGTGGATTTTTGTTTACCCTTTCCTGATGAACTTTCCCCTTTGGATTGCTTGACATTAGATTGCTTACTTTTTACTTTATGAAAAGATTCTTTTGATTATTTTCCTCTAGCCTCTAAATGAGTGGCTTGAACACATACTGCATCTAAATTAGTGGGATTGAACATAAGAATCATATGTCTTAAGTAACTATGCAACCCACCTATATATTTTAGCAGTGTTTCTTGTGTGTATAGAGGAACATTCAAAAGTAAAGGTTTTTTCCTAAATTCTTGTGTATAATCTTGAACACTTTTGCCTTTCCCTTGTCTAAAACTTTACCAATCCATCATTGCTTGTTGCATATAGCCTAAAGGATAGAATTGCTTTTTGAGTTCTTTAATAAATTCATTCCAAGTAGAAATCGATTTACCTTTTTGAAGCTCAGCTTCTTTTAACTTACTCTCCCACCAAATGAGAGCTGTGCCTCCCATAGGAAGAGTAGCCAAATGAATTTTTGACTCATCCCTTGCAATATTTTGGACCCTACAATAAACTTTAATCTACTTGACCCAATTATCCAACTTTTTGACATTAACTTTGCTATTAAACATTGGTAATTCAAACTTAATATCCAATTTTAGTGAAGGGAGAGATTCCATAGTTTTTTTACCATCATTTGATGAAGAAGGTTTTTTAGTTTCTTTACCTTTTGATTCTCATGAATCACCTTCTTTTTCATTCTCGGATTTCCTTTGTTTGTCACAGTATAGTTATTTAGCCATGTTTCTCATGTCCATGAAAGCTCAGTGGAAAGCTTGTTCAGATTCCATCTCTTCTTCGGCCATCCTTGAAGCATGCCTTGAACCAATCTATGGATTATAATCAATGTGTTTTCCTTCACCCTTTTGGGACTTAGACCTTGTCAACATACACTAGCAATCACTGTTAAATAACAACTGCTCTGATACCAAAAATTTGATCTTTAAATTGAAAATGCAAGTTTGGTAAATTCAAACAATTCACTTTTGAATTTAAAAGATCTTTCTATTTTCTAAATTTTTATTAAAAATTTTGAATAAAAAAATTATAACCAAAATTAAAAATGAAGATCAAAATGATAAAACAATAGATAAAAATTAGAAGAAATCACCAGCAAATTGATAACGTAGTTCGGCTTCAATAGCCTACATCTTCAGGTCCACTCAAAGTGAGGACCATTCTCATTAATTTTGTGGAACAAATGGCTTCCAAAATCAATATAGGTATTTAATTCACCTTTTATGATCTCTATTTTCCTATAAATATATCTCTCAAACCTGAAAATAATGGCCTAAGGTCATACAAAGAAAAAAATAAGACTCTAATCTTCTTAAAACTCCTTACACAGTCGGCTTTTTGTGTTTATTCAAGTAGAAATTAGTCCCTTTTATAACACTTTGACCTCTGTGGCTGAAGTGGTCAAGGCATTAACCTTTTAGGTGGTAGGTCAAAGGTTTAAAACTACCTCCCACCTTTCTAGGTGCTTTGGCATGAGATTTGAAGGTTTTTTCCTCCTTTTTTGGCACCTTTGACTTGTCTTTGTCCCACATGCATTGGGTAAGATAGTTTTAAATGCTTAAAATAGCCAAGTTTGTTCCTTTTCAAATTCCTAAGGCTTAGGCCCCAACTTAGGCTATGTTTAGACTTGGTCAAGCATGATGACGTGGTGGGTGACATGGTAGTTTGGCCTTTGGCACCTTGTTGAAATGTTTGAAAATTTCAAATAACATGTGAATAAAAAACACCAAACCAAATTTTTTTTTCACCTAATTATTTTTTCATGTGTCCAATGGATATTGGTCCACTTGGCATATTTCAATAGTGCCACATCACTTTCGACACCCCATTTTTTTAACTTGTCACAAGATTTCTTCAACTAGCTATAGCTTGAGCATCCAGGCTCCATTTTTTGAACTGCAAAAAGTGCTAGAAAGCTCTCGACAAACTATAAAATGTGTAAAATATTTGACCAAAATTTGAAGAATTTGAAAAATGGAATGGTACATGGATCCACTTGGATCATTCCTCCCCACTGGGAACTTTTGGACCTCTGAAAGTTAAAATTAATTGGTAATAAGGTGAGAGTATTTTTCAATCACCTTTCTAACTTCCATCCATTTGGCCTTGCTTGGGTGCATCCCTTTGAGACCAACACAAAGATATTCAACATTAAATCTTCACGAAGTCTACATATTCCTATCAAGTATAGTATCTTCCTATAATTTTGTTAGATATTCAAGAGAAAAATTATCAACAGAAGGAATGGATACACTTTCATCATGATCAATTATCATTGGAGGCTCATAAAATTTTAGATTTTCTACATTTACAACTAAAAAAATATTCATGTAAGATG
This sequence comes from Torreya grandis, assembly GCA_037957365.1. Classification (NCBI taxonomy): domain Eukaryota; kingdom Viridiplantae; phylum Streptophyta; class Pinopsida; order Cupressales; family Taxaceae; genus Torreya; species Torreya grandis. The sequence continues at coordinate 140,721 of JARHVA010004286.1, read as the reverse complement.
GTAAATGTAATTGAAAAGCATTTGTGCCAATTTTTTCCATTATCCAAAAAGGACCATACCAGATTAGTTTCAACTTTTTACCTTCACCTATTAGTCTTTCCTTACTAATGTGAAGCCATACCATATCACCTACAACAAATTGGTGATCAATATGATGTTTGTCATGCCTGGCTTTATACTTGGCTTGAATTTTCTCTAATTGAGTATGAATATTCTTATGAATGAGCTATATTTATTCAATGAACTTCTTGGCTCAAATGGCTTGTTTTGGTTCACCAACAATAGTATCCTATCCATAGCAAACATCTAGAGGAGATTTAGGCAAGTATCCATAACAAACATCAAATGGAGATTTCATAGTAGAAGAATGAAGTGCCTAGTTATATGCATGCTATATGTAACACAATTGTCCATCCCATAACTTTGGATGTTTATTGCTATAACCCCTAAGCAAATGTACCACAATGCGGTTCATAACCTCTATTTGTCCATTAGTTTGTGGATGAAATGCAGTGATCTTTTTTAATTTAGTGTCCATTATTCCCTAAAAAGTTGACCAAAACTCCCCAATAAATCAAGAATCCTGATAAAAAATAATTGAAGTAGGCAAACCAAAATGAACCCATACATGTTTAAGAACAAATGTGCAGTGCATTCACCAGTAATCTGCTTAGTGCAAGGAATCAAAACACACATTTTGTTAAATCTATCCACAACCACATAAAAATAGTCATGTTTTCTTTGTGTCGTAGGCAACCCCCCCACAAAATCCATGGAGATACTTTCCCAGGGGTGAGTAGGAACAGGTAGAGGAGTATAAAGTCCCAGTTTCCTATTACTAGGTTTAATTGTGGCACAAAGAGTACATCCCTTTATATATTTAGCAACATTTTCCTGCATACGAGGCCAACAACAATACATATTCAAATGTGCAACCATTTTAGCAACTCCAAAATGACCAGAAATAAGAGAAATATGTGCTTCTCTAATCACGTACACCCTCTCATTTTGAGGAATACATAGTTTACCCAAATGATACAAAAGATCATTATGTATATGATAGTCCAATTCTTCTACTTGTCTACTACTCATCAAGTCTTTATAAACATCCTAAAATACAAGATCATTAACATATTGTTCTTTATAACTTTCACGAGACAAAGAGCCATGTTGTAAAAGAATAGATGCAACAACCATAGGAGGCCTAAATAGCATATCTGTAACCTTATTCTGAATACCTTTTTTATACTTGATCACAAGATGAAATTGTTGTAAGAAACCAATCCAATGAAAATTTCTAGACTATTGTAGTTTGGTTTGTGACTGGAGATACTGTAAGGGCTGATGATCTATATGTATTATTGTTTCTTTGCCCATTAAGTAATGTTTCCATTTTTTAACACTTTGAACCAATGCATACAATTCCTTATCATAAGTTGGATATTTTATTTCTACACTTGTAAAGGTTTTAGAATGATAACAAACTGGTTTCTTACCTTTCATTAAAATAGCTCCCATAACATACTCACTTGTATCTATCTCAATCTCAAATGGTTGTTGTATATCAGGAAGTGCCAAGACTAGAGCAATACTTATCTTTTGTTTCAAAGTGTCGAAGGCTTTTTGATGTTTGCCTCCCCTTTGAAAGACCTATTTCACACTTGTCAAAGAATGTAAAGGTGATGCAATATATGAAAATTGAGCAATAAACTTTCACCAAAATTGTACTGCACCAAGAAAACTTCTAACCTCAGTTGTGTTAGTGGGCGTAGGCCAATTAACAATAAATACCACTTTTGCAAGATCGATTTTCAATTTACCATGTCTTAAAATGTAACCCAAGTATATCAAAGAGGTCTTGCCAAATTCACATTTTGACATTTTTAGATAAAGTTTTTCCCTTCGTAATGCATCCATGACTTTCTTAATGTGGATCACATGCTCTTCCCAAGACTTGCTAAAAATCAATATATCATCTAAGTAGACTATAAAAAAATCATAAAGGAACTGTCTAAAAACATCATTCATCAATCTCATGAGTGTAGTCGGGGCATTACACAACCCGAATGGCATAACAAGCCATTCAAACAATCCATGTTTTTTTTGAATGCAGTTTTCCACACATCACTTTCATTAATTCTTACTTGATGATATCCACTTCTCAAATCTAGCTTAGTGAAATAAATAGCATGTTTTAATTGATCCAAAAAATCATCAATATGAGGAAGAGGGTAAGGATTCTTAATAGTAATTTTGTTTAAGGCACAAAAATCAACACACATTCACCAAGTGCCATCTTTGTTTGGCACCAAAATAATTGGTGAACCAACAAGAGATGAACTTGGATGAATAACACCTCTATCTAATAGATCCATTACCTATTTTTTGATTTCTTTGTTTTCTACCACTGATAACCTATACATGCCAATGTTAGGGAGAGGAGAATTTGGCAATAGCTAAATTTCATGTTGAACTCCCCTTTTAGGGGGTAAGCCCTTAGGATCTTGAAATACATCATCATAAGTAGAAATGATTTCAACCTATTCATTCTTGTGTCTAAGATCACACTTTTCCAAAGCTTGAGAATATTCTTTTTCCCTAGACTTAATCAACAAGAGACAAAAAGTCTTGCTTGAATTAACTAGTCTTTTCATTTACCTTGCTCTAACCAAGGAAAGACTTGTTCTAATGTGATGTGCTCTAACTATATATTCAATGCCATCCTTAACAAGAAAGTACTTTTTCTCCTCTATATAGAAGATTACTTTTCTATCATAAAGATATGGGCTTCCAAAAACAATCCCACATATGTCTAATGGAATAACATCCAACTCAACCTCATCTACGAACTTGGATGTAATGGCAAACCTCAGCCTACAAGTTTGTGAGACTTGTAGCTTCACATTGTCACACACCCAACCTAGTGGATAAGGCTTCAGATGTGGATTGGTTTGTAAGCCTAGCTTCTTAACAACCTCTTCAAAAATCAAATTTTCTTGTGAACCACTATCAAATAGAGTGTCAATCTTAGTATGCTTTGAAACAACTCTAATGTGGACCAATTCATTTCTTTTCTTATCAACATGCACAAAATTTTGTTTAGAAGAAGATGCATCATTTGATGACTTAGTGCTAGAAACTGAAATAGAAAAATCATTATGCAATCCCATAACTATGATCTTAGTTTCATCACCTGAATCTGAACCTAAGTCCTGAACCATAACATTAGCCTTCTTTTCTTTCTTTTGATACCTCTTAGGCCTTAACTCAGCATGTAGTTTCCAACACTTAGACTCATCATGATTTTTCTTGCAATGATTATAAAATGGTTTTCCTTCTTATTTTTTAACATTATAAGTGGATTTTTGTTTACCCTTTCTTGATGAACTTTCCCCTTGGATTGCTTAACATTAGATTGCTTACTTTTTACTTTAGGAAAAGATTCTTTTGATTATTTTCCTCTAGCCTCTAAATGAGTGGCTTGAACACATACTGCATCTAAATTAGTGGGATTGAACATAAGAATCATATGTCTTAAGTAACTATGCAACCCACCTATATATTTTAGCAGTGTTTCTTGTGTGTATAGAGGAACATTCAAAATTAAAGGTTTTTTCCTAAATTCTTGTGTATAATCTTGAACACTTTGGCCTTTCCCTTGTCTAAAACTTTACCAATCCATCATTGCTTGTTGCATATAGCCTAAAGGATAGAATTTATTTTTGAGTTCTTCAATAAATTCATTCCAAGTAGAAATTGAGTTACCTTTTTGAAGCTCAGATTCTTTCAACTTACTCTCCCACCAGATGAGAGCCGTGCCTCCCATACGAAGAGTAGCCAAATGAATTTTTGACTCATCCCCTACAATATTTTGGACCTTGCAATAAACTTCAATCTGCTTGACCTAATTATCCAATTTTTTGGCATTAACTTTGCCATTAAACATTGGTAATTCAAACTTAATATCCAATTTTAGTGAAGGGAGAGATTCCACAATTTTTTTACTATCATTTGATGAAGAAAGTTTTTCAGTTTCTTTACCTTTTGATTCTCATGAATCACCTTCTTTTTCATTCTCAAATTTTCTTTGTTTGTCATGGTATAGTTCCTCAACCATGCTTCTCATGTCTATGAAAGCTCGGTGGAAAGCTGGTTTGGATTCCATCTCTTCTTCGGCCATCCTTGAAGCATGCATTAAACCAATCTCTGGATTATACTCAATGAGTTTTCCTTCACCCTTTTCGGACTTAGACCTTGTAAACATACACTAGCAATCACTATTAAATAACAACTAATCTGATACCAAAAATCTGATCTGTAAACTAAAAATGTAAGTGTGGCAAATTCAAACAACTCACTTTTGCATTTAAAAGATCTTTCTATTTTTTGAATTTTTATTTAAATTTTGAATAAAGAAATTATAACCAAAATTAGAAATGAAGATCAGAATGATAAAATAGTAGATAAAAACTAGAATAAATCACCAACAAATTGATAATGGAGTTCGGCTTCAATAGCTTACGTCTCTGGGTCCATTCAAAGTGAGGACCATTCTCATTAATTTTTTACAACAAATGGCTTTCAAAATCAATACAAGTCTTTAATTCACCTTTTCTAATCTCTATTTTCCTATAAATATATCTCTTAGACCTAAAAATAATGGCCCAAGGCTGTACAAATAAAAAATAAGACTCTAATCTTCTTAAAACTCCTTACACAGTCACCTTTCTATGTCTATTCAAGTAGAAATTAGTCCCTTTTATAACACTTTGACTTCCGTGGCTAAAGTGGTCAAGGCATTAACCTTTTAGGTGGTAGGTCAAAGGTTTAAAACTACCTCCCACCTTTCTAAGCACTTTGGCATGAGATTTGAAAGTTTTTCCCTCCTTTTTTGGTGCCTTTGACTTGTCTTTGTCCCACATGCATTGGGTAAGACAGTTTCAAATGCTTAAAATAGCCAAGTTTGTTCCTTTTCAAATTCCTAAGGCTTAGACCCCAACTTAGGCTATGTTTAGACTTGGTCAAGCATGATGATGTAGTGGGTGACATGGTAGTTTGGCCTTTGGCACTTTGTTGAAACGTTTGAAAATTTTAAATAACATGTGAATAAAAACACCAAACCAAATTTTTTTTGCACCTAATTATTTTTCCACATGTCAAATGGATATTAGTCCACTTGGCATATTTCAATAGTGTCACATCACTTTTGACACCTCATTTTTTTGCCTATCGCAAGATTTCTTCAACTGGATATATCTTGAGCATCCAAACTCCATTTTTCAAACTGTGAAAAGTGTTAGAAAGCTCTTGATGAATTCTACAATGTGCAAATGATTTGAACAGAATTTGAAGACTTTGAAAAATGGAATAGTACATGGATCCACTTGGATCAATCAATAATGAATGACAAAGCTCATCCATCATCTCAAGTGCACCAATGAAACTAGGTTCATGATATTTAAATCAATATTGTGCCTATTTTAAAGCTATCATACTAAAAATTAAGAATAATAACACTACACAAAGAAAGGTTATGGAGAGAATTATGCATAATAAGATTACATAAATGAAGCTTAAAAATGGTGGTCGTGGCCCTCTTATTTATATTTTTTTATATTTTATTAGAATTAACCATGACCATCCATCTTAAGATCAAGATGTGTAGCCATGAATTAACTCAATTCTACAGATAATATCCATAAATACCCTCATAACTATATGAAAGGAAGGGGCATTAAAGAGGCATGTGAGGCCTTAAACTTGATATTTATTACATTTATGGTTTATGGATGACACTTCAAAAATAATGTCACTTGATGACGTAGATATTAGAAATCAATTTTTAATGAAGAAATATTCAATAAATTTCATGGTTTTCAATTAATCTCTTGATTTGAATTAATTTGCCTAAGTGAGATTAATCAAATTTTATGTAATTATTTGGGAAATTGGTTGCACATTATTGATCAAACTGGTTAGAATGTCATATTAATGGTTTGTAATTTGATTGGAGTAAAATTAGAAGAAGGTGTTAGTTGTGTACGTACCAATATCCTATTTAGGACATTGTCAACACAAAATAACACATGCACATCTTGTGTGCCTTTGAATTAGAAGAATTTAATGGTTTAAAGGGTCTAATTATGTTTTTTTATCATTTTGACTAAAAATAATTTGAGAAAAGTTAATAATAACATAAAATGCATTGCCCCATTTAGGGATACATTAACCTAAATCATCACTTGTTATGACAAAATCAAAAATTTAATGCATTTAAGTGATTTTAGACCACATTGTGTGTTTTAAATTTTTTTTGAGTAAGATTGAAAATTTCAACACAATGATGTTAGGAATTAGATATCTACATTTTACCCCTATTTGAGAAGGCATGGAGAGATAGTTAGATGAAACAACATATTTTCAAAGAAAATAGTTGTCAATAAGAATTTGGAAGGAAATGACCCATGACGCCCCCTCAAGAGGACATAAGAGGATGAAAGAGATGGATGGACTTTCAAAAATAGAGAGAAAGAGAGATTAACCCATGGAGGAGATGATAACCATATTGAGATAATGCTTTGACACATTGATTTCTCCAATGATCAAAATATATTTATAATATAATGGGCCTAAAGGATGGGGGGAAGTGGGAAGGATAAAAACTAAAAATATAAGTGACATAATATGAACACACCTAAAAGAAGGTAGAAGCTATGATCTTAGGGAATGATCAATCCCGAGATAAGTTTCACACTATAAAAATTTCTAGAATTAGGAAAAAATTCCACAGAGCTTAGAATTAGATTAAATAAAAGAGCATTACTATAGATAAAGGGAATAATAATGTGCCCCAACATAATAGATTTGTTCAGTCAATAAAGTAATTTTTTCCTAATAGGGTTGATTTTGATAACTGATAATTGATTGTGCCCTAGTAGGGCTGATTTGATTTAGCAATGGGTATAAATGTTGTGCCCCAATTGAGAAAATTGGTAAGCATAGATCAAAGATATAACCTAATGCATAAATTAAATATGAGTGAGCACAAACATATATGTAATGGTTTGGTGACTAATGAAGCCACAAATAACCAACTTATAAGGATGCACAAAGTGATGGAAGAAATGAATAGAAGAATAAATATGGTCATGCTGACTTGAGCTACATCATGTATCCAAGCACTTCCTACATAGTCTAGATGGACCTTAAGCTAATGTAGTTTGCCCAAAAGTAGGTGAAAATGGAACAAGGATTGAAGAATAGAATAAAAATATACCATTGTTTGATTAGACTCATAATGTAGGCCAAGAGATGCACATCTTGCATAGAGTCTAATTCATAATCCATTTGGTGTTTAGTTTCATTGGTTTATTAAGAGATGATCTTTAGGTCTACATTGACTTTAAGACTAGGATCCGAAGCACTTGGTGCTTGCTAAAGCAAGATGAAATTATGCATTATAAGTATGAATAACCTATAATGACATTAAATTTCACTTATGATGAGATGGTTTAAATGCTAATATTTATAAATAAGGATAATGATAAGAACTACCAATACTAGAGTTACAACTATTTACATTTAAATAAAAATAAACAAAGACAAAGAAAAAGAATATATAAATGTAACCTAACATAAAATCAAGATACGAACAATAAAGATTTAAGTATGAATAAGAATGTATAAAAAGGAAGGAAAGAACAACTTAATTAACAACATGAAAGCAAGATATGAATAATCAAGATCCATGTGTATGATCAAGATGTACCTGAGAAATAAAACAAAAGAACAGGAAAAAATAGGAACATTAAAGGAAAAAAGAATAAAATAAATGGAGAGATAAGGATGAAATCAAAATAATAAATAAAATTCAAATAAACGCACACAAATAAGAGTTAGCCACAATGTTAGTGTGAGAAGAAAACAATTTGTTCATATACATATAGTAGAGGCATTACTTTCAATAATATCATAATAATAAAAAAGACACAAAGTCACCTCCAAGTGATAGGGAAACACCAAGATAAAAAATGGGGGACAAAGAAGAAAAGGAAGGAGGTGGTTGAGTTGACTTCATATGTATGAGACAAGTGGATGCTACCTACATAGTTTTATGGATGATAGTTTTAACATGAACTTCAAGCCAAATGTAGTTCTCCCAGAAAATGGGATAGATAAAAAGTGATGATAAGAAAAGATCATTAATGTTATATAATAAATTAAAAAAATGGGATTGCAAAACCATGAGAGTGTTCAAATGAGTACTTGTATAATGGCTAGAGCATGGATATTAGAATAAACAAAAGTTTAAGACCATGTTTTTATTATATTTTGTCAATCATTTTTTAATGTTTTTTGTGTTTTTGGGATAAGCAATAGAAATGAAATATTAAAAAAAGGTCCAATGACCTACCTAGCTAAGGAGATGTATATCCATAGGCAAGAGCTCAAATAACAACTCAACTAGCTATAATGAGGATCATGAATATAAATAATGGAATAGGGAACCAACTAATCAAGGAGATGCACATCTAAGAGTAGTTCTAATAACATCTAAAGCTAGTTTCAATGGTCCATGCTCACAAATCAATGGGAGTGAGATCCTACTAAGGCAATAATGCCCACCAAACAATAAAAAATAAAAATAGAACAACATGCAACACTAGATAAATTTAAAGAACCATTCAACAAGCAAAATCCATGAGTTGATGTTTTTGTATTCACTTGTCTGTAAGAATAAGCTACAAAAAATTGATCAGGCTAATTTTTTTTGTATAAATAGCAATAAATGTGTTTATAATGCATATGATTCATAATCAAGATCATAATTGGTCAAGGGATAAAATATGTCTAGGTTACAATAGCCTAGGGTATGAAAAAAATATGGTTCTGAGAAGAACAATCCAAAATAAATAGGGTTCAAGATAAAACAATCTAGGGTGGGATAAAAAGAGTCAAGTTGGAATATAAATGTTTCAAAGTGCTAATAATCCAAATTAATAACTATCCATAGTCATAAAAGAATATGGTTCTTGTAAGAATAGTTTAGGGTAGGTCAAAATGAATATGGTCCAAGATAATATGGTCTAGGATATAAAAGAGGATAAAATAACTTCAACATGAATTTCCTCAAGAAAGGGGTCTTGTAGACAATGGTTGAAAATATTTCAAGTGCATAACCACTTGAGATGTACAATGTTCATGTGTTTTAGAAGTTTTTTGCTACTTGGAGTAGCCAACTAGTATGCCCCTAATACATAATTTACTATGATCACATATGAGTCAAGCCACTAGCAATGAAGGTAACTCAATATCAATCAGGATAATAGATTCTATGTCATAAACAAGGGAGTATGGAGTGGCTCTTATGGGGGTTTGATGACTAGTGTGATAATCCTAAAAGGGAGGAAAAATTTGTAAGTGCTAATTATGGATAGTGTCAGTGATAATCTTCTTAAGTATTGCAATAATTGTCTTGTTTGATGCCTCAACTTATCCATTTCCATGCATGTTATATGCTTTAGATTTCTTGTGATTGATTTTGAATTTTGTATAAAGTTATTTAACATATCTGTTTATAAATTATCCATCATTATCAAATATAATTCATGTTGGGATGCCATGTCAACAGATGATAGGGTAATGTATAAACTTGGCAATCTACCTACTGGTGATGTAAGTGAGAGGAATGGCCTCAATCCACTTAGTAAAATACTCAATAGCAGTGAGAATATGTTTATGACCATATGAAGATGTGTTTATTTTCTTTATTAGATCGAGGCTCTAAGTATAAAATGGCCATGGTGTAGTTATTAGTTGTAGTAGTAAGGAAGGTACATGTATAAAATTTCCATGTTGTTGATAAGGAACACACTTCTTGATAAAATAAATAGAATGTAATAAGCACAGACCTAGAAGAGAGTTAATGAGAAAAGCATAACATAATGAGCCTAGATCAATTAAACACAACATAGGTATTTATCATGGGAAAACCTCAAAGAAGTAAAAGAAATCAACAAAGTGATTTTCAATATTGAGAAACAATAATAACCCCAATACATCAAATCTTTTTCATCTCACTCCTCACATAAATTCTTCACAATTTTTTCTTAGAAAAGTATTTGCCACACATAGGAATAATTGAATATTAATTGTGTTTGATGTATTTACAATAGGGGTAAAACCCTATTTATAATAATTCATGAGTGGATGTGACCATTGTGAAAATAACGGGTCCATCCACCCTGATAAATATAATTAATAAACATTTGGTAAATATTAAATACTTATAATAAGATTATTTATTTTCTTAGATTTTACACCTCAAGTAAATAAATAGTATATTATTATTTATATAATTACTTACCAATGTAATCCAAGGGTTAATAATAACCAATTGGACATTAATTACACTAACACTCCCCCTAATAGGGGATAAAATCCATATTCACCATAAAGGAATTATATGATGTGAAAAATATGACGGATTTAAAAACCTTCATCATGCAAAAAATCACTTTTTTAAGTAAAAGGAATTATAATCCATAAATTACTTGAAAGTTATTTTAGGCTAGCATGATTGTGATATTACATCTTATTGTTTCTCATGAACAATCACTAAGCATATTTGGAGCCTTTTATAATATAAAGACCTCCATTACAAATTATGCTTTTTAATGTATTGGGGTACAAAATTAAACATTCCACACAAAGTTTACTCAAATCACATAAATTCCACATGAAGTTTACAATGCTTTACATTGATAAGAGGTATAGATAAGAAAAATAAACACATGGCCATTAGGAAGTGGCATTATCATGCACACCCCCCTTAATGGCAACTCCAAAAGGCTCAACAATGCATGAAACTGACAAAACTTGATAGTACCAAGTGGTTTTGTGAAGATACCTACCACTTTTTCATCCATAGGATATAAATGTAGATCAATATCACCATTGAGGAATTTGTCTTGGATAAAATGTACATGAAATTTAATATATTTAGCTCTTTGGTACTATGCTAAATTTTTTGCTAGATCTATATAACTTTGGTTACACAATAAAGGATGGTACTTTGAGAAACATCCAAATGAAGTCCTCTAAATAACTTCCATATCCATATAGATTATTTAGAAACTTCCATAACACTTCTATGATCAGATTCTATAGAAGAGAGAGAGAGATAGTAGGTTGCTTCTTGATGCTCCAAGTGATAGCACTTGCACCAAACATAAACACATATCTAGAAGTAAATCTATGATCTAAAGTATCACCAACATGGTTATCATCATAATAACCATATAATTTAATATTATTAATGAAAGAATAAAATAAATCATAATTAATAGTTCTTTTGATATAATAAATAATACATTTAGCTAATTTCCAATGATCTAAATAAGGATCCTGCATAAATCTAGAAGCAACACTAACAACATATGAAATATATGGCTTAGTAATAGTTAGATAAATCAAAATTTTAATAAGCTTTCTATACAAAGTAGGGTTAGATTTTTCACATGTAGGTTTAGGATCAAGTTTAATAACAACTTCAATTAAGAGTAGTGGTAGATTTACAATCAAGCATGTTAAACACAATAATAAGATTATGTGTATACTGAAATTGTGATATAACAATTGAATTTTTATCTGAAATATAACCATTCCTAAAAAATGATGTAGAATTCCTAAATCAATCATTTCAAACATTTGACTTAGTTTATCCTTATATTTATGAATTAAACTAGTTATATAATCAGTAATAAAAAAATCATCAACATATAATACAATTGGAATCAAATGACTATTTTCAACTTTAACGAAGAGATCATTATCTCAATAGCAATTATAAAAATCCAATTCTTTCAAAAAAAATTAATCTTAGAATAACAAGTTTGAAGAGCTTGTTTTAAACCATACAAATATCTTTTTAACTTGCATACAAAATGTAATTTGCTAGGATTAGTGAAGCATTTAGGATGAGTCATATATATTTATTCTTATAAATCACCATTTATAAATGCATTCTTAACATCCATTTGGTGGATAACCCAACCATTTTGGGCTAAAAGAGCAATATTAAGTCTAACAATACACATTTTTTTACAGGATCAAAAGTTTCAACATATTCAATTCTGGGTTTTTGAGTAAACTTGCAAGCAACTAATCTAACTTTATATTTATCAATTTTACCAATTGAATTATATTTGATTTTACAAAGACACATACAATTGATAATATTCCCTTTAGGTAGAGGAGGGACAAGATCCCAATCTAATTAAGGCATTATATTCATCTTGTATAACAACATTCCATCTATCATATTGAGTGGCTTCCTCAAAAGATTGAGGTTCACATTCATACACAATCATTAAAGTCTATTAAGAATGTTTAATTATAGTTAATTTATTAAAATTATTAACATTAGAATATTGAATTAGGGATTATACCCATTTAGATCTTTTAGATTGAACATGAAACTCAGGGGGTTCCTTAGAGTCTAAGTTATCTATAACTAGATTAACTTCTTCAAGGGCATCTATTTCATCACAAGGAAAAATATGAGAGTCATGTTCATCAACAAAAGAACACTGAAGAGGATCCACAAAGGGCTCTCAAAAAGATTTTTCAATAACAACAACATTCATATTCTTAATAATCTGACATTTAGAAGGATCATACACTCTTAAACCTTTGATCTTACCTCCATATCCTACAAAAATACATGAATAGGAAGTGGAGTCAAGCTTATTCCTCTTAACTTTAGGGACAAAGATAGAAGTAGAACTACCAAAAATATTGAGATGAACCACACTAGGTTTATTTTTAGTCCACATTTATAAAAATTTATAAAGATGCAAGGCTATGGTTTGGGTTCTATTTAGAATAAGAGTTTTCATGGCTTCAGCCCATAAGAACATATGAACATTTACGTATTAAAACATTGTTCTAGCCATATCTATGATGGTGTGGTTTTTACTTTTAGTAATACCATTTTACTAAGGGGAATAGAAATTTGTTAATTACCTTTTAATATCATAACTAATATAAAAAGAATCAAACTCTTTACTAACATATTCACTACCATTATCAGTTCTTTAACTCTTAATATAAAAATTAGATATATTTTCAATAAAAGAATAAATTCTTTAAACTTAGAAAAACATCAAATTTATTTTTAATGAAATAAGACTAGATCATTCTAGCAAAATCATCAATAAATGTAACAATATATAATGAACCATTAAGAGAATTAACTCTCAAAGGACCTACAACATCACTATGAATTAATTCTAAAGGATGTGAGGACTTCACATCATGATTCTTATGAAAGGGGTTAGTATGTTGCTTACCATTTAAGAAACCCTCATAAGTTTCATGATGAGAGGGGATAGAAAGAAGCCTAATAATAAGATTATTTGAAGACATATCATGTAAAATTATCAAATTAACATGTCATAATCTTTCATTCCATAATTAAGATTCATTCTTATTATGTAATGAAATTAAACATGTAGAAGGAGAAAATATATATAAACCATTTTTAAAAATACATTCTGTTGGTTCCCAATTGTACACCTCATATGCTCAACCTTACACACTTGAAGAAAATAGATAACAATGATGAAAAACCCACTAATATGTCATTGTAGGTGGGTAAAGGTTTGGCATAAAAAATGGACTGCACACAAAAAATGATTGAGAGGCACCTACAAAAGGAATGGTTAGCTCCTTGCTACTTTTAACTCTACCTAAACCAAGGTGAGAGAACCTACAAGGTAGCTTTCTCATATGGAGAGATTATGCAATTCAACCTCCATACAAATTATCAACACAAAGGAACACAAATTTGACCAGAACATAACCAAGCTTGCTTACTCCGCCTAGGAAGTGTTGTCACACGGATTGAGAAAATGCTCTAGGCTAGACACAAGATACTGAAGATAGATTTGAAAGTGATTGAAACCTTCACTTGAAAGGATTTTCAATAACAAAGGGGCTGAAACTAAGATTGTAATGTTTGGATTCAAATTACAAAACATAGACACATGTTAAATATACAATGCTTATACATCTTAAGGAAAATAACACATATGATATGCAAAGGGTGTATTAGTTATAGGGTAAGACATGGTAGGATAAGTTTAATAATAATAAAGAGGAAGGGCATGGTATTTTTTTTTTGGTTTTCAAAAAATATGGGTTCTTTCAATATTCATGACATTATTTATTGCAAAGATGCAGAAAATTTAAATGTAAGCTAATGGAACTACCAGGAGTGATTTGCACTTATTGGTGCTAATGAGATGCAAATACCCAAATGATCCTTAGAATCCTAGAATGTACATTGAAACTAGAATATCACCTACCTTTTACCATTAAATTCATAAACCTAAGGTTCCCTAACAATTTATTTAGAAACATATTCCTAAATACAATACAAAAAGTGATTTATAATCTAAATCTAAACCCAAGTTGATAACCAGTAATGAGCGTATAATAAGATATTTGATCAACATAATTTTCAAGAAAATTACTACACTTCATCAATAGAAAATAGTAGAGAGACACAAGCACTTTCATTAACTTTACAAGAAAATATTACACACATCAATGTTTCAATATGCTACCATGGGGACAAGCATCATGGATTTGCTCCATGTTGGATAGTGGAGACATATAGAGATGATCTCAAAGATTTTTAATGGGTGTATAACTAAAACCAGCTTATCAAGAGAGATAAAATACATGTAGTAGTGATCCCAAAATGTGGAAGAGCCTATTGTAAGGAAGAACCAAAGACCAATAACAATGACCATAATGGCCAACCAACCTCCAAAATAGAAGACAAGCCTTTTATTTATACATTTTTTAGATATTTCAAATGTGTAAGTGCCAAAGTCCCACCAAGATGCTCCCAAGTAAAAAAATATTCCTTGTCATGCCTAAAATCTTCATGGAACTACAAGGAAAATTATTGTTACAAATACCTCTACAAGAGGTGATGATGATTTCAAGTATATATTTTTATTTCATGATGGGAGATGCCTTCCACATGAGATAGAATGAGGATATTCATTTGAGGATTCAAATAGACTTTAGTCTCATGTGAAACTGCTTGGAGATGTTTTTTTTTTAATTGATGGAAAATATAGAAGTTTATGGATAGCTGCCTTTCTCCTCTACTCACCAAAGAAATCCCATTACCTTGTGATGATGGCTCAAGAATGTTCTTAATTCATGGCTACTTGAAGATATTATTTGGAGTGGCCCACTTTGATTTTGTAATCCTGAACTATCTTTCCCATGGAGGATCTCCAACAAGTGAAGTAGATGAAGAATGCAAAACTTAGGTTATATTTCCTTTTTTTCCTTTGAAAAGTTTACTCTCATTCCCATCATCAATCTTATAGATGCATGATCAACTACAAACCATTTATTTTCTTAGTCACTCTTTGAGGGCTTGACACTTGTCCTCCTCACATCTCCCCATAAGATCTTGGACTACTTTGACTCTTGCTTACCATTGGATTTTACTTGGGTAGGTGAACACACTTTATCAAATCATGATCTGAGGGGAGGAACATCATTGGTTACTATTTTCCCTTAGCCTTGAGTTTATACCACTTGGCAACCCCATAGGATTTCTATATCCCTTACAAATAATATATATTATATTGATTGATATCACTCCATATGGTAGTAACTTGCTAGATCTTGGGCCTTATTGAACTATCAACTATCCATTCACATCATTGGATGTTCAAAACATGTTCAAAGTTTTAGTCATGCCCCATAATCTTGACACTTATCATGCCTGCAGTGGTCCTGAGGTTTTTTGAATATTTATCTTCAATCATAAACCATCTAATCATCCTAATCCATGTAACTTGTACCATAGATATATCTCCATTTGAAATAAAATAACTACTTTATAGGGCTTAAAATTTATGCTCATGTGACTGTCTCATAGTATTTGAACCTCAACAACTACTTTCTATAGCTTAAAGTTGATGTCTACATGTCCATCAAAAGATGTCTATGAGACCATCATACTTGAAATTCAAAAATTTATTTAGGGACTTTGTTCCATGATAATTTGGTTAGTGGGCTCTTTGTCTTGGCATCAATTTCAATGTGATAATTATTTCACAAGAATTCCTAGTTTTTGGCCTTTTGGTATTCAAAATAATTTTATTGAGCTTTTTATCTTTAGCAATTTTGTGTTCAATAAAATTGTTGCAAGCCTTTTATGCTACAAGAATTATTGTGGGCCTTTTTTGTAGTTGACACTTCTGCTCCTAGGTTCTTTTTTTATTGGTACAATTATTTCAAACATTTTGTTTGAAATAATTTCCTGAAGAAATTAACCCTTGCACTTTTCCCACAAAACTTGAGTCTTCAGCATTTTGTCATCATCAAGACAATTATTTAAAACATCTTGTCTAAAATAATATCATCATAAAAATTGAAATTAGAATTTTTTGTGAAGAATTTGAGCTTAAAATTTTTCCAAATAAAGGACTTTTTTTAGCCATTTTGTGTAGGTAAAATGCCCGAAGGGTAAGTGCCCTTCAGACTTTTTACCATGGATAATTTTTTTGAAACAATTGGACCTTACACTTTTCTTAAAGGAATTAGACTTAGATATTTTGTCAAAGAAATAAGACATCTGCACTTTTGCCGAAGGGTAAGTGCCCTTTATATTTTTTTCACAAATATTTTGGCTAAAACAAAATAAGACTTCATTTATTTTAGGATTTTTGCATGGACAAAATGCTCGAAGGGAAAGTGACCTTCAAACTTTTTTCCACAGACAAAATGTTTGAAAGAAATGACCCTTCAAATTGTTTATGAAATACTTAGGCTGATGCAAGTGGGACTTGGCCAAGACATTGAATTCCTTTAGTCCTTTTGTATTGGATAAATTTTTTGACAGAAATAAGTCTTCAAAATTTTTATTTGAGACAACAAATTGGAAGACCTATTTCCATCAGACATTGTGTCCATGCAAAAGACATCTAAGGGAAAGACACATTCACCAAGAAAAGACCAAATTAGGACTTAGTCAATTTAAACATGAAACTTGACCTTTGACATGAACATTTTGAAATTAAGTATTTGGCTAAGATCTTGGAAATTTATGTTTGATAAGGGCACAATTGCTTTAGTGCAATTTTAGCCACTAACACAGAATTTCACCCGGAGATGCATATCCCTTATGGGTGTGATAATAACCCCATAAGGTAAGGCTAGGTGCCAATCCATCGGGTCATTAAGTCAAGACTTAGATTTTTTTAGCAAACATTCATGAAGACTCAACAAAAAATGGTAGACTTAATAAAAATAAATCAAGATAATCTAGAAATGTGTTAGGTTGTGGAGCTAAAAGCTTCACTGATGCAGGCATGGAGGAGGTTGCAGGAGAGTTGCAGAAGTGTCAGAAGTGTTTGGCATTGGTCTGGCCAACCGGCGTCGGCAGGGTAAGACAGGAAGGCAACCGACGTCGGTCATGGATCGGCCGGCGTCGGCGACCCCCGGGCGGACAGGGACTGACGTCGGTCGCCTGTGTGGTTCGGACTGCGTTTATTACGGGTAGTTAGCTAATGAACCATGTGTTTGCATGAAGAGATCTATTTTTAGACTGAGAGCTGCGGATCTAATTATTGTAATTAGATGTCTAATCATTTTTTGGATGAGATCTATATAATAGACTCATGGTTGTATTGGAAAAGTGTTCTAGTTTGAGTTGAGCAAAGTTTGCTCCTTCTGTGTGTGAAGTGAGTAAGGGTGCTCCTCCTAGTTCCCTATCAGTGCCAAGCTTGGTACTGGTTGGAGAATCATAAGGACTTGGTAAGGCAAGGACAAGGGTTCTTTAGGGTGTAGAGTGATCTACATGGTAAGTAAGATCGTTGATCTGCAGGTGTATGTGTGTGCAAGGTCAAGGTTCACAGGTGAGCAGAACCATTGTTTGATTTGCAGGTGTGTAAGGTCATATAGACAGCAACACAATAGGGAGCAGTATCAGGCAGGATCTACTTGGAGTACAGGTGTGTACTCGGATAGAGCAAGAGAGGAAGGCAAGGGAGTTCCTTCCATAAGTATGGTCTGCTGAACTGTAGGTTGTTGTAGGTTCATGGGAGATCTACTTGAAGTACATGGAGTACTTGTTTGAGTGTGTGGAGCACTTGTGGTGTGCGTGGAGCACGGGAGGTGAACACCAACTCTGTATTTGAGTTGGGTGTTGGGACCTGAGAGGGAGAGCTTTGGGGAGAAGAATTACTGTTCACTTGAGGTGTGGGAAACCTCTGTAAGGTGGTGGAGAAGAAGTGGCATCTTCTTTATTGTATTCTTTTCTGTATAAAGTGTTAATACAATTTGTGTATTGTCTCTCATATCTTGTGTTATTCTGAATTCTAGTTACTTGGTGAATCTGGTTCCGCATATTAAGTTGCTTGGTATTGGTAATCAATTGTGTGCTTCCGGTTTTACTTTTCTCCCAACAAGTGGTATCAGAGCTAAGGTTGCAGGAAGCAGGTTTTGTGTTTGGTTACAGGGCACTCTCAGGGGTTTCTGATTGAGTGGGAGTAGAGCAACAGCAGATCAAAGTAAGCTAAGAATGGAGGAGTTGAAAAGCACAGATGGTCACTCACGGTCCTATGGAAAGAAAGAGCAGGTAAAAAACTATTGTTGGTTGGTAGCAGATCAGCATGAAGGAACTGAAGAAGCAGATGTTGCAGGTGTTATTGCACAGGATGTTCTTGGAGGTTTCTTGGATAAAGTTGAATCTTGGATAAAAGATTTGGTTGCCTCTTTCCATGTAGTTCCAGGTAGAGGAGCTGGTGAGCCTTGCCAAAGAATTGGCAAAGGGGAAGTGAAGCTGAAATTGCAAGCAGCCAACACACAGGTGTTGATGAAGGTCATGCAGGTCCCAGATTTGGAGATATGGCTAATTTCTTCAAAAAGATTGGGTGATGAGAGATGCATAAGAACTCTCACAGTGGATGCACTTGAATTAGCTGGTGGTAAGAAAACAGGTACCCTTTATCTACTTGTTTATATTACTGATTCTTCTTCTGTTGCGAAGACGTGGCTTTGTAGGCTTGGTCACATGAGCAGGAAGGAGATGCATGTTCTTAAGCGGAAGACAGATATATTTGATAGGCTTAAGAACTGGAAAGCCTTGGTGTTTATGGAGGAGATGGTGGACAGAACCCAGTGGATGTGGCTGGATACTTCTGAGCAGGGCAGTTTGGACATGGGTATTGATTCAAAGGAGCTCACGGGTAAAAAGTCATCATTCACAGGCGAACACAGATACCGGCGTCAGTCAGGAGGAACTGGCGTCGAACAGACAGGTGCCGATGTCGGTCATGTGCAGACCGAAGCCGGCGATGTCGGGCAGAGTAAGACCAACGTCGGTCATGAAACCGACGTCGGCAGTATGTAAGACCGATGTCGGTCAGGAGGACTGACGTCGGCATGAGGGACACCAGCGTTGGCAGGTTGGTAGTCAGGGACAGACGCATGGGAACCGACATCGGTCAGATGCAGACTGTGGGGTGATCGAGGTCGGTCACTGTAATGGATCTTGGGTGGACAGCACGCTGTCAAGGAGTCTCAAACACCCATACGGAGGATTGAAGATGTAAGTAGGCCCTCAAATTCATTATTCCTCTTCTTTATACATGTTGCTAATTGTAGAGCAGGAAGGATCCAAGAAACAGGTGTGAGCTTGGCATGGATGAGGATGTGATTCCTTGGAGGAGAACCAGACAGGTGTGTTTTGGTAGGGTTGCCAGCAGGTATGAAAGCACAGAGACGAATGGATACCTTAGTAGAAGAATAGAGAGAACGGATACGTGAGATAGAAGATCAGGTATATGGTCTTGAGGAGCTGCAGGATAGTGGTACAGGTTTTGACAGGGGGAGGACGAAGCATGGCTTCAGTCAGTGTCAGGTAACTACTGTGGTTTGTCTTACCAGGTGGATGATGAGTCATGACATCATTCTATTGCTGTATGTGGATGGTATGTTTTGATATAGCAGTTTTGTACATACAGGGTTTTGCTGAGCTAAGGGTAAGATTAGTTCAGTGGCATGTCAGGAGGAGTTTGAAGCAGCATAATTCTTTGACATGGGAGACATGGAGATCATAGGTTGATTTTGTCTCGAGTGGGAGCTGATGTGAATCAGGTGTTGGCGAGGTTCAGGTTGCAGAGCCGGAGCACACTAAGGGTTGGATAGGTACAGTGTCCGAAATCACATGAGGTCTGGTATAGACCTGAGTATTCCCATGCAGTGGGAGCTGTCAGAGAGTTAGGAGCCAATTCGGGGAAGTGGGTTCTCAGGTACTTGAGAGGGACCGGCAGCAGGGATTCATGCTATGCAGGGTCAGGACTTCACTACATGTGTTTGTAGGTTTGGATGTGGTAGGGTACTCGGATGACAGGTGGTACATCACAGATTGTGTGGTGGGTTGTCTTCAAGATTGATCTTGAAGAGGGACACAAACCAGGAAACAGATTATATGGAGTACAGGTACAGGTACAATGCAGCTGTTTATCTCCAAGTGGGAGATTGTTAGGTTGTGGAGCTAAAAGCTTCACTGATGCAGGCATGGAGGAGGTTACAGGAGAGTTGCAGAAGTGTCAGAAGTGTTTGGCGTTGGTCTGGCCAACCGGCGTCGGCAGGGTAAGACAGGAAGGCAACCGACGTCGGTCATGGATCGACCGGCGTCGGTGACCCCCAGGCGGACAGGGACCGACGTCGGTCACCTGTGTGGTTCGGACTGCGTTTATTACGGGCAGTTAGCTAACGAACCATGTGTTTGCATGAAGAGATCTATTTTTAGACTGAGAGCTGCGGATCTAATTATTGTAATTAAATGTCTAATCATTGTTTGGATGAGATCTGTATAATAGACTCATGGTTGTATTGGAAAAGTGTTCTAGTTTGAGTTGAGCAAAGTTTGCTCCTTCTGTGTGTGAAGTGAGTAAGGGTGATCCTCCTAGTTCCCTATCAGTGCCAAGCTTGGTACTAGTTGGAGAATCATAAGGACTTGGTAAGGCAAGGACAAGGGTTCTTCAGGGTGTAGAGTGATCTACATGGTAAGTAAGATCATTGATCTGCAGGTGTATGTGTGTGCAAGGTCAAGGTTCACAGGTGAGCAGAACCGTTGTTTGATTTGCAGGTGTGCAAGGTCATATAGACAGCAACACAACAGGGAGCAGTATCAGGCAGGATCTACTTGGAGTACAGGTGTGTACTCGGATAGAGCAAGAGAGGAAGGCAAGGGAGTTCCTTCCATAAGTATGGTCTGTTGAACTGCAGGTTGTTTCAGGTTCATGGGAGATCTACTTGAAGTACGTGGAGTACTTGTTTGAGTGTGTGGAGCACTTGTGGTGTGCGTGGAGCATGGGAGGTGAGCACCAACTCTGTATTTGAGTTGGGTGTTGGGACCTGAGAGGGAGAGCTTTGGGGAGAAGAATTACTGTTCACTTGAGGTGTGGGAAACCTCTGTAAGGTGGTGGAGAAGAAGTGGCATCTTCTTTATTGTATTCTTTTCTGTATAAAGTGTTAATACAATTTGTGTATTGTCTCTCATATCTTGTGTTATTCTGAATTCTAGTTACTTGGTGAATCTGGTTAATTTCCGCATATTAAGTTGCTTGGTATTGGTAATCAATTGTGTGCTTCTGATTTTACTTTTCTCCCAACAAAATGAACACACAATAAAAAGAATGAAAAAGAACTATATAAACAAGGCCCAAAACAAAGGGGCAAAAAAAAAGACACTATGTATATAGGTATGGGCTTAATTAAAGAAATGTTTTAGATGTTTGTCATTGATTGGAAGTTTTAGAATTTTTTCATCCCTTAATCTCTTGAACTTTTCTATTAGCTTGGTTGTTGAAATGAAGTAAAAAAATCTCTACACATGCCTGAAGGTACTGCTACTAGGCTGTGATAGGATGACAAGTTGAAATAAATCCTTTATGAATGATCTCAAGTCTATACAAGAATAAGCCAAAAGATCATGTTACTTCTTTAACAATTTTAAATAAGATTTTTTTTTACTGTAATTAGGTGAGTACCTATTTTATTATTTTCAAAATAATGGGGTTTTATTCCTAGTTAAATAAATAGATTTGAGCAAAGTAAATCAGTAAATAATATGTAGGAATTAAGATACTTATTTTTATAGATAAATTTTTATTTTTTCTCTTTATAAATATAGTAATAAATAAGAGAAATCTAACTTATATTATTCTAAATGATCCAGACTGAGACAGGGTTTGATACTAGAGGATCAGGGTTGGGAAACTATCAAAAACTAGATCTTGGGGTTCATTTCTAGATTGGATATGAGTGACAAAAGTAGAACACTCTATTGTTTGACATTGTAGTCCTTTTTTTGAATTTTACTCTAGGTGTTCTGAGCTTTCTAGGTTTTGTTTGGTAGACCTATGTTACCCTGTTAGTGAAATATCTAAGCCTAGAAGCCTATGGAGCTCTCTGTATGTCTATTTTTAATCTTCAAATACCTAAGAGCTATTTGTGCTTGAACTTAAATTTAAACTTGGAAAATATAGAGAAGGGGATAGTGTGTAAAGGATACACTTGATGTACTTCACACCCTGTGTGTGGGCACACTACTTACATACCAATGCTTTGAGGAGGGATCAAGCTAATGTAATTCTCCTATTGAAGTGATTGGTGTAATTGTGTATGATAAATGTAACTAGATGTGAAACTAGATGCACTTTAGATTGTTAGGGACTGGTGTAAAGGTTTGAATAAGCTTGAAATTATCTCGGAAGGTAGTATGTAGATAATAGGGAATAGTGATTGAGTGTACTTGCTTGTATTCTTGCTTCTCTCTTGTAAATGAGTGTCAACCCTTCTAAATAGAATTTTAATGACCTTTTATAGGGAAATTAATGATCATGGGTTAAATGAATTTGTGTTGGGATAAAAATAAAAAGGATAAGGATACAAAATAATCTAACCATTAAAACCAATTTTACACTTGAACAACAACACAAAAATTAGGACACCTAGGTTTCAATGCTCCTATCCAAGTTGAGCTCTATTGTCTAGAGGGAATGAGACCTAGGGGGATAGATCTAGGCATAAAAGTCTTGTCTACGTTTGTAAGGGTTAAGTTCAGAAGGCTATGGATGACTGTGAATTAGTGAAAGAATAGCCTATAAGGGTTGTGTAAGAAAATTGGAAGACCTATGGATTGGGTGTCATTAGCCATGCTTAAGTTATCCAATTTCATATTTTATATGACTACATTTTTCCCCCTTTTATTCTCATGATACAACAAAGTGAAATAATAGGATAAAGGAAAGTAAAAATCATACCTAAACTTACCTATAAGGGAGAAGCTCATGAATCTATGTGATGTTAGATGTGCATAGAGAGAGCACACTATGAAATGTGAATCTGTAATGAAAACATAAAAGTAGATTAGTTCTTACTAGATACACTATATCTAAAATAAGAACATAAAAAATCTGAGTAAGAGGATGAGAAAGGAATGAATAAACCTCATCGGATACATGAACTAATATAAAACCTATTATGATGCTGGATTGTGCTAGGTATGTGTTATACCAAAAGTAATATCACGAATAGAGATGAGTGCTCAATTCCATGAAAGGTGGCTCAAGAATGTAAATATAGACCCTTTGGCTCTATCATTTCCAACTAAGTGAAGCTAATAAATCATGCATGTGTCAATCGATGTTTGGACTATGTGTGCAATCCCTTTGAATAGGTGGCTTAATAATGCAAAGGATGACCCTTTGGCTCCATCATTGCCTCATGAAGTGAAGCTATGAAGTGATAAAAATATAAAATAGATGTCATATGAGATGGATAATGGATCACATGAATGCTCTATAAATCTTGACAATGTGGCATGGATAGCTTGAATATATGTTGGAAACTAGGCCACTCTTGGCCATTTCAAAAGATGGAGGTTAGGCTTGTATGAAAGCCACTCTGAAATTGATGTATAGGCTTATATGAAAGACAACTCAAAAAATCTGGTACTCAATAAGTTAAACTCATATGAAATTTCAACTTTAAAATGATGTCAACCACCTTTAGATGGAGTAAGGCATGCAACTACTAAGAATGCCTAGATAATAAATTGAACTCAAAAATAAAAGAAGACCAATGTGCCATGCACATTTCCCCCAATCATTGGTGTCTAGAACATGGATTATGATCTGGAAGTTATGTCATCTACCTAATTTAAAATATAAGTGGTAATCATCATTCTATACATGATAACCCCCTATATCTAGATTCTTTGATAAAACTATACTAAACTACTGATTCTGATTGATTTGGTTGTGCAAAAATTGTATTTGAACTAAATTTTTTTGTCTATTTATGGAAAAATTGAGTTTTTTTTCTTGGATAGGAGTGTTAAAATGAGTACACCCCTATTTTTAGTGCTACTATCTATTTTTGGTACTATTGTCTTGTGTTAAAATTGGTTGCTGTTATAGAATTGTCACTATTTTTCTACTCTATTCTGACTGGTTTGACCTCTAGATTCTAAACTAGGTGATCTGAATGTTTATATTTTGACTATTAGGAGATTTGATCTCTATGAAAAAATCCTTGTTTATTTCCCCCTCTTTTGATGGTAGGAATTATAAACTTGCAATGACTACCCTCAAAAGAAAGAGTCTTGCAATTATGTTAAGCTATATAGATATATGATATAGTAGTGAAATTTGACAAGATATTTGCAGATATATAAATGTTTGTATTGATAGATTGTTAGATTAATAGGGGTATTCCTAGATATATATAAAAATGTAAAAGCATGTGTAAATTACTGAACTAGAACTATAAATGTGAGATGTTAGTTGTTAGTTGGAGGGATGGAGCATGATATCTATCATGGCATCCAAAAAAACAAGGGAAATGCATGATGTGGATCATGACATTGCACATATTGAGAAGCAAAATAAGAAATCAAGAAAACAAGCAAGAATCAAGAAGTAAGAACCATACAAGAATGGCCAAGGGGCCATACAAACAAGGGATATGGGCACATGTCACTCAAACTAGAAATCAATCATAGAAGGCATGTTCAAATGCCACATCCACATATAAGTTAAATAAGAAAAGTTGGCACAAGGTCCACATGCACATGGAAGAGTACAAGCAAAGGACATTATAAAATGTCTTGAGGAACACACATGAATAGAAGTAAAGGACATTAGAAAATTTCCTAAGGCAAAAAAAATAGACAAGTAGTAACTAGAAATGTAATCACACAAGCTACCCTAAGAAAGAGGGAAAAACATATAATAACTAGAAAGGTGGAATCGCAACTAACTAATAAAATCAAATGTGAAAGTATGCAAAATATGTGTAATACAAGACTAGGTATATGCTAAGAAATACACAAGTGTTAGATACAAGTGAAATGTTGATATAGTAATCTATGTAATCTGGTAATTAATGTACATCAGTATGACAACTTAGAGTGTGTAGTGTAGGATTAACATAACATAGATGGTGTTATCATGTAGAAGATGCTCCCAATGGGTATGTATATCAATGTGTGTCTCAAATGTAAAAGTAGGAATGCCCCCTCAATGGGTAGAGTGAAGCAATCAAGGATTTGGAAATCACTACACACACTCCAAAGAGATCAATTGAAGCATGGCAATGTAGATAAATTGACATATAATAGCATGAAATAATGAATTTAAGTCATAGAATGATTGTAGTAATGTAAAGCATGGATTATGCATACAATCAAAATGTTTATGGTGTTTTTAAATTTTGTATTATTTTTGTATTTTGAAATTTTGTGAATGTTTTTATATTTTTATATAATCTATGTACAAGATAAATTGGGAATAAATGATACTAACTGATGAGTCTTGGATGAGACCCCCTATCATGGTGTCTTGTATCATGGTGGCTCATTTAAACCTAATCATAGTGGGTTGCTACATGAAATAGGTCCTAGAAAACTCACCCATAGTAAATATTTCTCTAAAGTGGTACTTTATGATGTGTATGACTGAGAAATAGATTGAAATGGAGATAAAACCTATACTGGTGGATCATTTAATACCAAACATAGTAGGTTGCTACTTGAAATAGGTCCTAGAAAAATTGGTGGTAGTGAATATTTCATTAAAGTAGTACTCTGTGATGTGTATGTGTATGGAACTGTAATGTATATACCATGGACTACACTATTATATGTAGGCTAAGGTCAATGTATTGGTCTCTAAATATATTAAGTAGGTGTGATAGGATATCTACTACAAGGCTCTATTTGATAAATTACATTACTCTCATGATGAGTAACTGATGATTCCTATGAAGGAATGTCCTTGGAGGACTCAATCATGGAAGAATGAGGTCTATGGTTCTATGATGGAGGATATCTTGATACCTCCTATGCGAATGCTATGATTCCATTATCAATACATCTATTAATTCAATTCTTGAGTCCATAAAAATCATTATCTCTATGTTCATGGATATGAAGGTAGTTGAAAAAGGGTTGATGTGGCTACCTGTGTAGGAGATGTGGATCCTACCAATGAGTAGGAGGCAATGTGATTAACCTCCTATATAGTAGTGATGGTAATATAAAATATGGGATATACCTCTCTAAATCAAAGTGTAATGGTGCCCTACTACTATTCTCTATAGTGCTTATTCTAGGTTATGATTTTGGGTTTTGATATGTAACATTACTTGCAACCAATTGACTAGGAGAAGGTGCATATACATGATTGACACTAGGGTACCTCTGAATATTTTGTATTGTAACCTAATTTTATAAAGTTATGATATCTTCATGTAATAGTTTATTATAAATTTTTAAATATGAAAATAACTTGCTCATGTTGGTGATTTGATTCCTTAGAGTCTCACAAGTGCAAACCTTAGTTGTTTCTGATTGAACATGTAAGCACCTATGTTGAAGAGGGGTTGAAGAAGCTATAGGCATAATGCATACATTAGGATAAATAGTATATGCCACCTCACCTTTTGGAGGGGTGATAGTATGGACCTGGTTAGAGGGAAATTAACTATCACCCTCTTGAGGGATATGAGGAGAGAGGATTTATTTCTTCTACATGAAATATGACAATAAAGCAAGAGTAGCCAAAGAGGCATATACATCTAGGTAGAAACTATGCATGTATGATAAAATGCATGTAATTGGAGTTATAAATTTTATAGTAATATGATTATAGAGAACATTCCACATGAAATATAGCAAACAAGGGATAGAAAGCATGAATTTGTGCATGTATGAATAAGAAATTATGATGTGGGCTATGACATTTCTAACATGTTTAACATGATAAAATTGTATATTTTTCCCTATGAGAGACAGAGAGAAAATGTTAAAGAGCATGAAATTATGCATGAATGCATAGATAGTTTTGACATGTGACATAACATTTCTAATGTGTTTAACATGATAAAGTTGAAAATTGTTACATATGAGAGATAAAAAGTATGCAAAAGGCATATTTAAATCTTGTGTAATTTTAGCAATATGCCTTTTGCATACTCTTTATCTCTCATATGTAACAATTTTTAAATTTATCATGTTAAACACATTAGAAATGTTATGTCACATGTCAAAACTATCTATGCATTCATGCATAATTTCATGCTCTTTAACCTTTTCTCTCTATCTCTAATAGGGAAAAATATACAAGTTTATCATGTTAAACACATCAGAAATGTCATAGCACATGTCACAATTTCTTATGCATACATGCACAAATTCATGCTTTCTATCCCTTGTTTGCTATCTTTCATGTGGAATGTTCTCTATAATCATATTACTATGAAATTTATAACTTCACTTACATGCTGTTAAACACATTATAAATGTCATAGCACATGTCACAATTTCTTATGCATACATGAAAAAATTCATGCTTTATATCCCTTGTTTTCTATCTTTCATGTGGAATGTTCTCTATAATCATATTACTATAAAATTTATAACTTCACTTACATGCTATTAAACACACTAGAAATGTCATAGCACATGTCACAATTTCTTATGCATACATGCACAAATTCATGCTTTATATCCCTTTTTTTCTTTCATGTGGAATGTTCTCTATAATCATATTAGTATAAAATTTACAACTCCACTTACATGCATTTTATCCTACATGCATAGTTTCTACCTAGATGTATATGCCTCTTTGGCTACTCTTGTTTCAATGTCATATTTCATGTAGAGGAAATAAATACTTTATCCTCCTCTCCCTCAAGTGGGTGATAGTTACTTTCCCTCTAACCAGGTCCATACTATCACCCCTCTAAAAGGTGAGGTAGCCTATGCTATTGCTCCTAATGTATACATTCTACCTATATCCCTTATTATTAAAATTGAGCATTAAATGTGAAGAATGAAACTTTGAACTAACATATGATAGACTTCATCATTAATTTACATGATATGACCTATTATGATTTACTTATTTGTAAGAAAAGTAAAGAAAGTTTGTAAATAAATGAGCATTTTTTTTGCAATTTGGCTATGGATGTAAAGTGATATCTCAAGAAGCAAAAAATAGGATCTAGTACATGTAACTAAGGATTTTTCAAAAATATTTATGCAAAATAATAATGAATTTTTGAATTCAAAATTTATTTTTTGAGTTTGATATGCAACTAAAAATTCAAAAAATGATTGGAAAAGTACTGGAAAATAACTGGTAGCTAGTTAATTCAACTAGGGATTTTTTAAAATGAATTTTTAAAATTAGTATGATAATTTTAAAAAAATAATATGAATTTATATAAAAATTTTATAATTTTTCTTCAAAAATTTAGGAAAAATCAGAAAATATTTATAAAATTAGCAATATATTTTTCCTAGTGTTTGGAATGTGTTTGTATGCAAAAAGGACCTAGTATGTACAAACTAGGGTTTTAATTTTGAAACTATATGTACTTTATATTCCTAGGGATTGGTGAAAAGGTGTGAATAATCTTTAAATGATCTTGGAAGGTTGTATGTAGAGAATAGGGAAGAGTGCTTTAGTGTACTTGCTTGTATTCTTGCTTCTCTCTTGTTAATGGGTGCCAAACCTTTTAAATGTAATATGAATGGAATTTTATAGGGAAATTAATGATCATGGGTTAAATTAATTCACATTAGGCCAAAAATAAAAAGGATAAATATTTGAAATAATCTGACTGTTAGGACTAATTTTACACTTGAACAATAGTGCCAAAATCAAGACACCCTAGGTTTTAGTACTCTTATCCAAGTTGGGAAATATTATCTAGAGGGAATGAGTCTTGGGGGGATGGATTTGTACCTAAAATATCTACCTAGGTCTATAAGGGTTAAGTTTAGAAGGTTATGGATGATTAGGAATCATTGAAATAATAGACTAGAAGGGTTGTGTAAGCAAGTAGGAAGACCTATGGATTGGGTGTCCTTAGCCATGATTAAGTCATCCAATTTCACATTTTATATGACTAAAATACTAAAAATGAGTGCCTCAAGATCATAAATATCATTTATGCACTCAAAGTACTACTTGAAAGGGGTATAAAACTTTTCATCTTCTGTGGCATAAAATATAACCCCATCTTCATTGAATGATATCTTCCAAATAACATCCTTTTTGTCAACCCCAACATCAAGAACTACTAGTTATTAATAACATCCACATTCCCAATGCTGTCAACCCCAACATCAAGAACTACTGGTTGATCAATAACATCCACATTCCCAATGAAGTCACCAAATTCTATCCAACACTTCTTTCAAAGCATAATTTTGATCTTCAATCACATCATGATGGGGTAACTCATTTGCTTGTGTCACATTGTCATCACAATCAAATTCATATGTTGGGACATTCATGACTACACTCTAAAACTAATCATCAATAGTAACATTCATCATTTCCATGGAGGCAAAAAAATTACATGGGGAGTCCTTATAATTGAACATCATAATCTCATCATCACCATTAGATGCAAACTCAGGATCAACTGCATCTTCATCACTAGGTTCAATTGTATCATGTGGGGAATGTGGAAGGAAGCACTTGTCACATAAATAAATGTATAAATCATAATTCACAACATGTACCTTGGTATGTAACAACTCAAGAACTTCCTTTATAACCCCTCTATTCTGACTTCTAACATCAAGTACAGGCCTATGAGGTAGCCCTTTCTTTGCTCTAGAAAACTTGTATGACATCTTTTTGATAGTGGAGGCCAAAGTCTTAAAATTTTCCTTAAGTTTGGTTGTATTGGATTGTGTCTTTTTTGGATTAACCAACTTTGCAATAGCATATATATTCAAGAGCATACCAAAAACCTTTATGTTTCTTTCAATTTGAATATCCATATTCAATTCCAACCACAAGTTTGTGGGAGCCTTGTTCCTCAAGTAATACATAGCCCTCTTATCAAATGCATCATAGTATTTGATCAAGCACACTATCTCACTAGGCCTATTATTTTTAGGCAACCTTGTCATATATTTGTTGAACCTTATGTTGAAATCCTACCCACACTCATTAGGGTTCTTTTTAATGTTCTGAAATTTAGTTAAAAGGAACCTTGAATAATTCTATCACCATACTGAATTCTAAAAACATTCTTCATTTCTTTTCATGAATCAATTCATCCAAAAGGAAGTGAATTGAACCACTCATGAGCATCTTCTTATAATGTGTGCACAAACAACTTAATGCACATATCCTCATACTCAACCTCATATTATTTAATGATATTGTGAAAATTCCTGAAATGTTGATCACCACTATCTTCATTGTTCCCTTGGAATCTTGGAAGGAATTTCATTACTTCATTAGGATATCCTTCCATGTCATCAAAATTTATAGTTCTAAATCTAGGGATTCAAAATGTAGGATGCTAATTCTCATTTTGATTGCTATGCCTCATGATTGATTTAATGGTAGGTTCAAGAACAAATGGAAAATGGGATATGAGGGGATGAATGAGGTGGACTTGGTGGACCAAACTTGGGAGGGGATTCAACTGGTTGAGAGGGAGATGAATAGTAAATGGGGCTATAAGGTTTTGAATCACTAGAAAATCTATAATTAGAATAATTATGATAATATTTAGCAATAGGAATTTCAATAAATAGAAGCTTAGGATTAAAATAATTTTGACAACCCACATAATCTCTAGCAACTTCACTTAGTTATTCAACAAGCCTCCAAACTTGTCTCCTTCTTTGATGAACACTTAGAGGCAAGACAAGTTTCTTAGATGAGTCACTTTTGAAGGATGACCTTAGTCCTTTTAGATTTACAAGCAAGATAGTTCTCAAAGATGAAGATATTGAATATGGGAAATGATCTTTCTTTTAATCTAGATGATGTTTTGGAGTCACCACTAGAAGCAAAGTTCTAGAATATAACCATTTAAAAACATGAAGTGATACATATTGAAACCACATCTTGTTGAAGTTAGTGATGATATATGAAAGTATAGACAATGAAAATTTTATATTCATATTCACTAAGGGTGAACCTCCTTAAAATATGATAAATTCATAGCTCTTTGAAATAAATAATAGATGTCAATTATCCAATCTCAAAGGTAACCAAAACATCCCTAATGGAGTACTACAACATTGATGGCCAAGATACAAAGTAAATATTAGCAGAGAAATTTTAAAACAAAACATTTACTTCTCTCTGTAAGAGTTCCCAAAAACACAAGTGACTAGGACTTCATTTTAATCCTTGGTAATGGTGCTAAAAGAGTGTTGGTGACATTGACTCACCAAAGATAATCAACATAAATAGGTAGAGAAATTTTTAAACAAATCATTTACAGATCTATGAAAGAGTCCCTATCAACACAAGTGATTAAGAATTCAATTTAGTCCCTAACAACAATGCTAGAAGAGTGTTGGTGACATCGACACACCAAAGATAATTAAAATAGCATAGATAGGTAGAGAATGTTTCAAATAAAGCATTTATATCTCTCTACAAGAGTCCCTATCAACACAAGTGAACAAGACTTAAATTTAGCCCCCATAAATGGTGCCAAAATAGTTTTGGTTCCTAGTTTTACACCTCATATACTTGGCCTTGTACACTTGAAGAAAATCCCAAACACTGATGAAAAACCCACTAGTATGTCATTGTAGCTAGGGAAGGGTTTGACATGAAGAATGGATTGCACACAAAAAATGATTGAGAGGCACATAAAAAGGGTATGGTTAGCTCCCTACTACTTTTGGCTCTACCTGAACTAAGTGAGAGGACCAATGGGGTAGCTTGATCAGATAAAGAGATTTTACAATTCAACTTCCATAAGGATTATCAACACAAAGGAAGACAAATCTAACCAGAACATAAGCAAGCTTGCTTGCTCCACTTAAGAAGGTTTGTCACATGGAATAAGAAAATGCTTTAGGATAGACACAAGCTACTAAAGATAGATTTGAAAGTGATTACAACCTTCACTCAAAAGGATTTTTAATAATAAAGGGGATGAAATGAAGATTTCAATGTTGGGCTTCAAAGCCAAAACATAGACACAAGTTAAATATACAATTCTTATGCATTTGTAGGAAAATAACACTTAAAATATGCAAAGGGCATATTATTTATAGGGTACGATAGGGTAGGACAAGTTTAATAATAATAAAGAGTAAGGGCATGGTGGTGTGTTGGTGGTTTTTAAATAGCAAGGATTCTTTTATCATTCATGACATTATCTATTGAAAAGATGAAAAAACTTTAAATGTAAGCTAATGGAACTACCAGGAGTGATTTGCACTTATTGGTGCCAATGAAATGTAAACACCCAAATGATCATTGAAATCCTAGAACATACATTGAATCTAGAATATCACCTACCTTTTCCCATTGAATCCATATATGTAGGGCGCCCTAACAAGTTATTCAACAACATATTCCCCAATACAATGTTGAAATGGATTTATAATCTAAATCTAAACCCAAGATGACAACCAGTAATGAGCATAGAATAAGATATCTGATCAACATCATTTTCAAGACATATTAATGCACTTAATCAATAGAAAATAATAGAGAAACACAAGCACTTTCATTAACTTTGCAAGAAAATATTACACACATCAGTGTTTCAAAATGCTTCCATGGGGACAAGCAACATGGATTTACTCCATGTTGAATAAGGGAGACATATAGAGATGCTCTCAAATCTTGCTAATGGTTTTACAACTATAACCACCTTAATAAGAGAGACAAAATGCATGATGCAATAATCCTAAAGTGTGGAAGAGCCTATACTAAGAAATAACTAAATACCAATAAAAGTGATAAAAATGACCAACATAATCACCAATCAACCTTTCAAATAGAAGAAAATCCTTTTATATATACATTTTTTAACCATTTCAAATCTCCAAGTGCCAATGTCCTACCAAGATGCTCCCAATTGTAAAATATTCCTTGCCACACTTGAAATCTTCATGGAACTACAATGAAAATGATTATTACAACTACTTATAACAAGAATTATGATGATTTAGAGCATATATTTTGATTTCATGATAGAATATGCCCTCCACATGAGATAGAAAGAGAATATTCATTTGAGGAGCCAAACAGGGTTTGTCCTCATGTACAACTATCTGGAGATGCTTTTATATTAATTGATGGAAAATCTAGAATTTTTTAGACATCTGCCTTTCTCCATTGCTCATCAAAAAAATCTCATTACCTTTTGATGATGGATTGAGAATTTTCTTGATTCATGACTGATTGAAGATCTTCCATGGAGTGGCTCACTTTGATCTTGTAATCTTGAAGATCTTTCCCATGGAGGAGCTCACTTTGATCTTGTAATCCTAAAAGATCTTTCCCATGGAAGAGATCAGACAAGTGAAATAGATGAAGAACACAAAACTTAGATTATATTTCCTTTTTTCCCTTCAAAAAGTCCACTCTCATTCACATCATTGATCTGCTAGATACATGATCAACCATGAACCATTGATTTTATTAGTCACTCTTTGAGGGCTTGACACTTGTCCTTCTTACATTTCCCTAGAGGATCTTGGACTGCTTTAACTCTTTGATTGCCATTAGATTTTACTTGGGTGAGTGAATGTGCTTTATCAAATCATGACCTGAGGGTATAATTTCATTGGCTATTGTATACATTTGACCTAAAGGTTGTACTACTTGGCATCCCTATGGACTTTTTGTATCCCTTAAAAATAATCTCTGTTGCATTGAGCACTATCATGCCATATGGTAGTAGCTCACTATATCTTGGGATTTACTGAACTATCAACTATCCATTTACATCATTGGATCTTTCAAACATGCTCACTTTTAATCATGCCCCATGAGCTCAACACTTGTCATGCTTACACTGGTCCTAGGTTCCTTTTACTATTTAGATTCGATCATGCACCATTTTATCATCTTGATTTGTATTAAAATTCACTATAGATCTATCTCTATTTGAAACCAAAAAACTACTTTATAGGGCCTAAAATTGATGCTCGTGCAACTATCTCAGAGCATTTGAACCCTACTGGCTAGTTTTTATAGCTTAAAGTTGATGTTTGCACACCTATCAAAAGATGTTCATGAGACTATCATACCTAAAATTTAGAAATTTATTTGGGGACTTTGTTTCATGATAATTTTGTCTATAGGCTCTTTATCTTGGCATTAATTTCCTTGAGATAATTATTCCATAAGAATTCTTAGTTTTCAACTTTTTGGTCTTCATAAGAATTTTCTTGGGCCTTTATCTCTGACATTCCTATCTTTGACAAAATTGTTTTGGGAATTTTATGTTACAATAATTATTATATGCATTTTTTTCTCTCGACAATTCTACTATAGGGTCCTTTTTTTATCAGGAAAATTGTTTTAGATATTTTTTATGAAACAATTTCCTTGAAGAAATTAACCCTTGTACTTTTCCCACAAAAATTGAGTCTTCAAAATTTTATCATCATCAGGATAATTATTTTAGACATCTTGTCTAAAAAATTTCACTATAGAAATTAAAATTGACATTTTCTTTGAATAAATTGAGATTACACTTTTTCTAAAGAAGGTTTTTGTGTAGGCAAAATGCCTAGAGGGCAAGTGCCCTTTGAACATTTTGCCATGCATAAAATGTCTAAAACAACTAGACCTTACACTTTTATTGAAGGAATTAGAATTATATATTTTGCCTAAGAAATCATACCTTTGCACTTTTGCCAAAGGGTAAATGCCCTTTAGATTTTTTACACAAACATTTTGGTTGAAACAAAATAAGACTACATTTTTTTGGGCCTTTTGCATAGGTAAAATGTTCAGAGGGCAAGTGCCCTTCAGGATTTTTGCCATGGACAAAATTATCCAAAAGAAATGACCCTTTAGATTTTTTGTGAAACACTTATCTTGATGCAAGTGGGACTTGATCAAGACATTGAATTCCTTCAGACCTTTTGTAGTAGACAAAATGTCCAATAGAAATAAGTCTTTAGACTTTTTATCTGAGACAAAAAAATTGAAGACCTATTTCCATTAGACATTGTGCTCACTCAAAATACCCTAAAATTTCTAAGGGAAGGACACATTTTTCAGGAAATTACCAAATTGGGGCTTAGTCAATTTAAACATGAAACTTGACCTTTGACATGAACATTTTGAAAGCAAGAATTTGGCAAAGGGTTTGGGAATTTACATTTGACAAGGGCCCAATTGATTCAGTATAATTCTGGTCACTAACACTTTCAATAATCAAGGACCAAGAATAATTTATAATAGACTAACTATCTTTAAGTAATGTTATAATTAAATTATCATTTATAAGTTGAGAAGAAGATATCAAATTCTTTTTAATCTTAGGTACATAGAAAACATCTTTAATAACAACATTTGAAATTTTTTCTTTTCCCTATTTAGTTGATTCTTAAAAAACAATTATCTCCTAAGTAAATTATTTTAGAGATATTTATAGAATCACATAAAATATTAGATAATAATGTCATATGGTGCAATGCACCACTATATAAATTCTATTAATTTTCATTTGAAGTACATAAATCAACACATAAAGTAATAACATTTAAATTATAATTGCTATTTTGATTAAGGTTTTGATTCTTCTGATTGTTTTGATTGGAATTATTATCTTTATTATTTTTATAACTTTGATTTTTATTTCTATCTTTATTTTTATAATAGGTTTCCCTTCTATGACCAAATTTACCACACATATTGCTATTTCCATTAAACTTAGGTGTATGATTATTATTACCAAATTTATTATTCCCATATTTGATTTTAGAAAAAATAGGGTTAGCTTTCTATTTTTTAGTGTTATAAAAAACATTATTAAGAGTGAGAAGTGACTGAGTAGCATTCTCTTTAGAATCAAAATTTGTCATAACTTGCTTTTCCTGAATCAAGAGAGCATACAAGGTGGTAAGGTTAGGGATATCTTGCTCAATTTGATACATAGAATTCAAAATTGAAATGAAATTTATAAAATTTTCATGAATATTTAATTTAATGATGAAATAAAGAAACTAATCTTGAATAAAATTATAATTACATCCATCTAACTAAGCTTTAATGTTAAAATTTTAGCAAGAAAATTAACAACTTTTTCATCGCCCTTCATAGGTGTAGTTAGAAATTCAAGGTTTAATTTAATGATGTTTGAAAGGTGAGTGCCTTCTTGAATATATTCAAGGAGTTTCCAATAATTTGTAGGAGACTCTTTATTACCAATGTGGAGAAGGAATTCATCCTTAACACTCTGCAAGATAATGGACATAGCTTCTTATGATTTTATTTGAAATGCATTGGTAAGATAAGGGTCACATGTCATCTAGAAGGGGATTTATTAGTTCCAAAAATAATATTACATAATTTTTGGGCCATAAATTCAGATTTAACATGAATTTTTCATATATTGTAATTATTTCCATTAATTATTTGAGATTTATCTAAGAAAAAAATGAGGCAAAGCCATAGCTTCCCTTTAAAAAAGATATTAAACACATGCTTAAAATGAAACATTTTTACTGTTAATTTAACTCAAGTTTGTAAAATAAGGTAACTCATAAGTACAAATATATTTAATTACACAATTTAGATGTTAAATAATGCAAAAAACTGAATTAAAAAAACACAAATCTAGGTGTCAAAAGAGACACTCAAAATAACCAACTAGGCTCTATTACTAAAAAAAGTATAAAAACAATAATAGGAGGAGGCTTCAAAAAAAATGGACTACTCTAATGAATTTTTAATGTGCAAAAACCTTAAGATCAACTGGTTGGATGACTATACTTACCTAGGTTTAGACTAGATCAAATGTCGAAAGAAGGCCTAGTCGATAAGTTAGGGGGTTTTCATGTGAGAAGAAAGGAATGAATCCAAGAAATGAAATTAAAATTAATTTAATTTGAAATTAATTTTGACTAAAGTCAACAAGAAGATAAAAAGAAAAAATCTAGTGATATTTGAACACTAGACTTGTCTTTTACAAGTTTTTACCAAAATTTATAATCACCAACTCATCTATGTGAATTAAAAAATGCACATGAAAAATATTATATTTAATTATTTTTATATGATTTTTTAAAAAAATATATAAAAAAATATTTATTTACTGTGCATGTAAACAAAAGTAAAAACAAATTACTTGATTTTTAACTTTTTGGTGAAATATATTAATAAAAGGTAAATCAAATTTATAAAATTAAAAATTAAAATATTTTTTAAATATTTAAAAGAATATTATACTTACCTTAATATCTCCTATAAGTGGAAATGGCATAGGGCTGGGAGCATGGGAGATGCTTGAGGGAGATATAAGCATTCTTAGGCATTCAAAATTTGTAGATCCCTAAAATCCTCCCATAATGCCAACAAGCCTTTAAAAAATAATTGGTGCCAATTTTTTTTTCTAGCCTTCTAGTCATACAAGTGCACCAATGGAAGAGAGAAAAATTTGAATAGGCTAATCCAGAGCTTTTTAGGCCTTGAAAAATTGTACGGTCCTTATTTTTTCAAAATGAAGTGAATAAAACTTTCAAAAGGCAATTTGATGGACATAAAATTGAGTTTTAAGTTTTTAAAAAGTGCCTAGATCATATAATGACATCCAAGTGCCCATGCTTTGAATAAATTGAAATATCAATTATTAATATTTAACCCAATATTATATATGCTTTTTGATCAAAATACTCTCCACTAACTCTTATAACATGTTAAAATACATAGAATGTAATAAACATAGATCTAGAAGAGAGTTAATGAGCAAAACATAACATAATGAGGCCAGATCAATTAAAACAACACAAGTATTTATCTTGGGAAAAAATCAAAGAGGTAAAAAACCTAGCAAAGTGATATTCAATATTGAGAAACAATAATAACCCCAATACATCAAATCTTCTTCATCTCACTCCTCACATAAATTCTTCACAAAATTTTCTCAAAAAAGTATTTGCCACATGTAGGAATACTTGAATATTTTTTGTGTTTGATGTATTTACAATAGTGGTAAAACCTTTTTTATAATGATTTACGAGGGGATGAAATATTGTGAAAATAACGGGTCCATCCATCCTGATAAATCAAATTAATAAACATTTGGTAAATATTAAATAACTTTAATAAAATTATTTATTTTCCCAAAGTTTACACCTTGAGTAAATAAATAATATATTATTATTTATTTAATTACTTACCAATGTAATTCAAGGGTTAATAATAACCACTTAGACATTAATTTCACTAACACTTCCTTACATAATTACAAGCATTCATCTCCATTTTGGGCCAATAGTAACCTCTTTTAAGGAGATTTTAAGCTAAAACTACACCATTGGTGTGGGCCCCACACATTCCTTCATGAACCTCCTTAAGCACTAGCTAGGATTCTATCAAAGATAAAAAGTGAAGTAGCACTCCATCATATCCTTTGTGATAAATCATGTTTCCAAGGAGGGTATAATGAAATATGTAGTGAATGAAAAGTTTTTGGTGAGTATTGGAAAGGTCAGGTGGAAAAATGTGATCATGAAAATAATTATAAAAATATTGAAACCAAGGTAGTCCAGGTGGGGGATTGGGACCAACAATGATGCATACCTTTTTTGAATATATCAAGACATGAGAAGATTGAAGAAGGTTTTCAATGAGAAATTGATACTCTTTAGCACTACTATCAATCTGTATCATGGACCTAATTATTTCCATTGCATTAGCATATATATTATTATCTTGTGGTACTTGTTAAAATTTTAGAGATTTAAAATAAACTTTGAGATTATCCATACTATGCTTGTAAGGTACAAGATTTCCATATATACTCTTATACTAATCTATGGTTTGATTTATAATCAATTGGGAATCCTCATAGACCATTAAGTTCCTGATATCCCACTGTACTACAAGATGAAGTCTTAAAATAAGTGCCTTATACTTAGCCATATTGTTGGTATAATGAAAATTTATATGAAATGAGTTGGGAATCATATCCCCTTATGGTGTAATCAATAATATGCTGGCTCCAAGTCCATGAGAAGTAAAAGAAGCATCAAAATAGAGTTTCCACTATTTAGGTTCATGTTGTATTATCATAATAAAATCATCTAGAATGTTGAATATGAGTTGTTGAGTGTCTATAATGGGGGCTTCCATAAGTTGATCAATAATAACCTACCCCTTAATAGCTTTTTGATTATTATAATCAACATCAAACTCACTTAAAACCATCATCCATTTTTCCATACATCTTGTGAGATCTGCTCTGCATAATAAAAATTTGAGAGGATCCACTTTATCAATAATAATTATTTTGTTGTTCATCATATAGTGTCATAGTTTTTGGGAAGTGAACACCATATCCAAACATGCCTTCTCAATAGGCATATAATTATGCTCACAATCCACTAGTGTGTGATTTAATTAATAAACTGCATGTTATTTACCTTGATCATCATTTTTGGCTAAAAGTGCCCCCAGTGCATGCTTTGTAGCTAAAATGTAAATAAGTAATGGTTGTCCAGGTGTTGGCAATATCAAAACTATAAGTTTATCTAAATATGTTATGGGATTAAAAAATACTAATTGAAACTATTAATCCCATTAAAATATGACCCCTTTCTTCAATAGATGTGTAAATACGAGTGGCACTTATCTTCCAGTTGAGAAATAAACCTATGAATAGACTAAATCTTTTCTTGCAGGCTTTAGAGATATTTAAGATTTGAAGGTGGAGGAATTTTAACAATGGACTTGATCTTAATAGAGTTGAATTTGATCCCTCTTTGTGATACAATAAAATGTAGTAATTTTAT
Organism: Torreya grandis; assembly: GCA_037957365.1. NCBI lineage: Eukaryota > Viridiplantae > Streptophyta > Pinopsida > Cupressales > Taxaceae > Torreya > Torreya grandis. The sequence goes on along the minus strand of JARHVA010004286.1, from coordinate 100,349 downwards.
TGAAGTGATGCCAAAGACACACTTCTGAGGATTCAGATAGACCTTGTACTCATGATGTCTCTCAAAGATTCTCAATAGAACATCAAGATGTCTAGTATGTGTTATTGATTTAGCTAGGATGCCATCAACATAGTCTTCAAAAATATTGTGCATCATGTCATGGAATATGATAGTCATAACATGCTAATAAATGGATCCAACATTTTTCAATCCAAATGGCATGACTTGATAATAAAATGTTCCCCATGGCATGGTGAATGTAATTTTGTGCTAGTCTTCTTGAGCTATCTTGATCTGATTGTATCCAAAAAATCCATCCATGAGGGACATCATCTCACACCTAGCAGTAAAATTGACAATCATGTTGGTGTTGGGTAAAAGAAAAGAATCTATGGGTCATGTTTTACTATTATCTCTAAAATTAGTACAAAGACTTACACCCTATGGATTTTTGCTAACTAGAACTATGTTTGATATCCATTCAGAATAGTCTAGTGGTCTAATGAATCCTACTCCCATTAATTTATCTAGTTTGGATTTTATGAATAAATCAATGCATAGATGCATCTTTCTCAATTTTTGTTTGACTAGCTTATCATCTAGATGAATAACAAGGTGATGCACAACCAAGTCAAGGTCTAATTCTAGCATGCTAGAATATGCCCATGTAAAAATATTAATAAAATCCTTCAAAATGGATATAATGTGATCTCACTCCTCATTAGTGAGAGAATATCCAAGGCAAACTATTTTGGGATCATCATATGTTCCCAAGTTTACTTCAATAATGTTTTCTACAAGGAGTGTAGAACCATCTTCAAGAATTGTAGGAAATGTGTGATCACGATTTTATTTTTTTGATACAGTTTCTTTTTGTTCCTCCAAAAGCTCTAGATAATGTGAAAAATTTGAATCCACCAATTTAGGTAATGGCCAACTAAAAATATCTTAGGAAAGTCAAGATCAAGGTAGTAAAATACTTGTTATTCTAACATGATAATAGTAATGGATATGGATCTAGGACTTGATGGACCTTGTGCATCTTTTGGGGATGAACAAAGTTTCCCATTCAAGAGTGCCTAAAATAAGTTTTTACTCAAAGGCTTATCTTTTTCTTTACTTTTTTTGTGATTAACAAGTGCCTTGAAGAGGTTTTCACCTAAAGATCTCAATGTTTTATGTTCTTCGTAACCAAGTCTAAAGAAAAATAAAATCCTTTTTTATTATTACTAATTTAAAATACATATCTGAGGCCCATATACTCTAGAATAGATACTTCATTCTATAATTAATCAAGGGATATGGCCAAATTTTACTAATCCCAATCAATGAGGTCAGGATGGCAAAGCCAAAGGGAATAATGGGGTGTTATGGTCATAATGGAATTTGAATCAAATAAGTTAATGTCAAAAAACTCATCAAAAATACTATAATGGGATGCTACATCACTGCAAGGAGTCTTATCACTAGTTGATTTAGAAGAATCACTATTAAAATTTAGGAGGTCACCCCCATGCAGTATAAATCAAAGAACTTAATTCAAATTAGGTTTTCCAAATGTTAGAGGTTCTAAGATTATTTGTGTTCATGAACCAAGGCCTATTCCTATATAATCAAATTTATATATGATCTGATTAGGGATAGGATATTTTGCATTCTAAAAATAATCATTAATGTAATTAAAATACTAGTTTTCTTCAGTGAAAGCTTTTCAATCTTGTTTTGGTGAAGTAGTAGGTACAAATATAATAGGTGGCTTCTTTGTTTCTTTATTTTATTGCCAAATCATGTTAGGTCTATTAGGTATTTTAGAAGGTTGGGGTTTACCAAATTATTTGGGAGAATTTGACAACTTAACAACATGAAAGGCATCCTTGAGATAATACGTGGAAATGCCCACATCTTCTACAACAACCTATTTTTCAAGAATTGTGGGAAATGGATTAGTCAAAGTAGAGGCAAGGTCACTAAGGTTGATATAATTGGATTTTGGTGGATGCAAAACTATTTCCTTGTTCTTATTTGTAATGAATTCATAACCATGACAATAATTATAATTATGAAACTTAACCTCTAAATGTTTGTAATACTAATAAGGATGTAGATTGGTAGGAATGGTGATCTCGATCACATCATGAGGAAAATTAAGGAACTAATGTAAAGTGGTTAGAATGGCCTATACTTCATGGATCCAAAAATAACAAAGAAGTATGTTATAAGGAAACTCAATATCCATAATATGTAATAAAGTGTGATGGGACATAAACACAAAAATTATTGGAAAATAAATAGTACTAGAAGATTCCCTCTTAGTATTGTCATAAAACTTTATGGTGATCATCTCTAGCTGATTGTCCTTTGTAGTGTAGCCCAATCTATGTACTATTTTGAGGGATACTATGTTTAGGCCCAAACCATTATCTATAAGAACTAACTTGATCTTATGGTTTTTAATGGTGAATTCAATGTACAAGGGGTTATTATGGCTAGGACCAATAGTGGAAATGTCTTTTTGATCAAATGTGGCATGTTGAAATGAATACAAATGTTTTACAAGTGTTTGAAATTGTTTAAGATTAATATCTAGGGGAATAGTATATTATTGTAAAAGGCTATTCAAAATAGTTCTATGGAATTTAGACATACATAAAATATTTAGAATAGAATTTGCATAGGGGCTTTACCTAGTCTAATAAACTATATGGATTTTCAACAGTAGAATGAGATGGTTTAGCCTTGACTGACACAATGTTCAATGTTGGATTTGAAAGCATAATGTTCACATTGGGTTCAGTGGTAGAAGAGGCCAAGGGTAATTGTAGAGTAACTCATGAGAATCTCATTGTGATTACAAAATATTGAGGTGGTAAGGAGCCATATAATTAGAGGATGAAGGCAAAGGGTCTTAGAGGGTGACTCATGAGCATCTAGTTACATTAGATCAATTTTCAGTCAATGAGGAGCTGTTATAATTAGAGGAAGGATGAGGTCTATAAATGGTAACCCACTCAAACTGAGGTGCAATAAAATTGCTTGAACTTGATGTGGAATTAATTGAGGGAGAGGGTGTTGACCCTATAATAATGGGTCTAATACTTCATGAAGCATGAGATAGTTCATGGATTTTGATAGTAATAGTGGTAATGTGGTTTGTAGAAATGCATCCCATGGTATTGTTAGGATGGTAAGGCATGTTTTTGTATCCTAGGTTGCTAGCATGGGTATTATGATCTTGATTATGATCATGTTAATTATGATTTTGACCTTGAGTTTGATTCTATCATTAATTCTATCCTTAGTTCTGATTGTTCCTTGCTAGTTGTTGACTATGTTAAGGGAATGAATATTTTTACATTCCCATATCTTGATTAGTCTCTTATGAATCAAGTTTGATTTCAACTTCACTACTCTCAATCAAATCTTAAATGAGATGACACAGTTGAACACAATGATAAGCACCATGACCAATAACATGATGTAAGTTGCAAACTTTGTTTACCTGATACCAATTAGGTTTGGGTTGACCTTCATGAAATGGCCTGGTATAAGCCATACATTCAAATTAGCTTCTATGATATTTTAGAACACTGCCTCAATAGGCTCTTCTAGTTTGCTAAAGACTCTAAAGTTATTATTTAATACCCTTCTTAGAGGGACTCTTTGTAAAGTGTTTCGTGGATTAGGTGGAGATGATTATACATTTAGATCCGGTGAGGCCTACATCATTTATACATGTCTTGATTTAGGTAGTCCTTTTTTAACCATGTTATTGTTATTATTGAACCCCTTGGGATTCTTTGTCACAATAGTTTAACTAGGATATTAGTCTAATTTGACATTTAACCTTATAAATAAAATTTTGACAAGGCCTTTAGTTATAAGTGCATTCTTAATCTGTACACCCTTATCTATAATTTATTCAAATGTGTTTATACAATCAAGCCATAGATTGTGTACTAACTTAGGGTGTAGGTTTTATGAAAATATGTCAGCTAGTTGTTTATCTAAAAAATTATGTTGAAAGCATCTAGATAATGCTCTCCACCATTAAATATATGTTGCAAAACTTTCTCCATCTTGCCGTTTGTATCTACACAAGTCAATAAGAGTCAATTCATGTTCAATATTATAATAAAAGTGTTTGAAATTTTTTTTAGATAGATCATTCTAATCTACAACCAATCCCTTGGGTAACTTAAGAAGCCAGTCTAAAGCTTGTTCTGTTAAACTTTAAGAAAATAAGTGAAGCAAATAAATGTTATTGTAAGATACCTCTTAACATAATACAAAAATGTATAAATGTGTTCATGAGGGTCACCCTTACCTTTGTATTTGTCAAATTTGGGTGCCTCAAAATGAGGTGGAAAGGGGAATTGGAGAATAATCAAATCAAATGGGTATGGACATATCTCATCAAATTTTTACTTCTTGATTCTATTTCTTATCTTCAATCATGACATAATATCTTTAAATGAATTCCACTCTTGCATGTTAGGTGCATTTTTAGGTGGAATATAATTATATTGGGGTGTTTTATGCCCATGTTGCATGGATTTGTTAGGGATATACACCCTATGATATGTAAATTTGTTTTGGTTTTCTCCTTGAGTCAAGTAAGTGAGCCATTGATTCTTGGGTTGATAAAAATTCCTTGAAGCTATTCATCTTGAATTGTATGTGTTTTATTGATTTTGGGAGTCCATGGTCTATTCACTAAAGTATGAATTGGTTGAGAAGAGCTTGTGAAAGTGTTTTGCATAATTTCCTCAATACACACTGAGTGTTTTGGTCCTTGATTATATGAAGGAATAAGAGGTTATTGATTATCAAAAATTATATGCTTCATGTTTGGTGAAGCATCTTTAAGAACCTCTCGAGACTTAGGTTTTTAAATTGAGACGTCTTGATCCATCATAGGTATGTTCTCAACTAAAGTGTGCTATGTTGGTTATACAACATTCCCTTGCTCTTTGGAAGCATCATTATGTATAAAAGTTACAACTAGAGAGTCAATCAAGTCTACAATAAGTTGGTATACATATCATTAAATTATCTTTTTGATCTTGGTAACAAGATCTTGATCATTAGGTGTCATCTCTATGAGCACTTCCTTTCCTTTAATATAAGATGTAATGTTTGTTTTTGTAATATGAGTGAGATATTGTTCTCACTATTGTTATTCTACCCTAACCAAGGTATGCAATTATTTCATAGGAAAATTTTATGGTAATCTAGCACCTGATTCAATCAACATTAGGAGTGATTTTTGTTTATCCTTTAGGGGTTGATGTTTAAAGTATTATTCCTCAAATCCTACAATTATGTGAATGTCTTCAAATACCATCAAATTATCTTGTCCATCATAAAAGTAATTCTCCTCATAGATAAGGACATAAGATACCCCACTATAAGTGTACCTTTGGGTCATGTCTAAAAATTATTTTCTACATTTGCTAAGATTTGGAATGTGTTTTGTAAACATTAACAAGTTGTGCTTTGATTTTATCCAAGTAAATGACAAGGCAAAAAAAGACTATAATAAATAAGGTGGCATATTACCACAAAATTATAAGAAATGGTTCATGAAATTACTCAACTTTGGTGGGTTGAAATCATTAAATTAGAATAGGGTATGATAAATCTAAAACCTATAATGTAAACTAGTACACCAAACTTAGGTTTAAAAGATACATCAATACTGTAAAAGCTAGTTCAACTTCAATGAGTTGCTACTAGAAAATTAGAAGATAGTCTTTCTAATGAGGAAAGTAATAATGTAAAATAAGAAACTCAAGATGTGAAAACATGAAAAAATTCTTAAGTATAAAAATAAAACCAAACGGATAGCACAATGTTGTCACATGGTAATAATAAGTAGAGAATTGGTTCTAGAACTTAGAGTGTGAGTGATACACTAGATAACCTAAGTTAACAATGATAAATTGATGATGATGAGTCTATAAAATAGTCTTCAAACTAAATGGGAAATTTTACCCAAGTTAACTCAAACTAAGTGTAAATGATAAACCAATTAACACTTTAACCTAGAACTTAGAAAGGTGAGATTATGAATTTGAATTAAAAATAATGAATTAAAGATTTTTTAAAAATGGTTTAGACTCAAATGGATAGCATAACAACATTTTTTAGATAATATAAACACAATATTTCAAATAAGGATTTTGAATAAGGCAAAAGATGATTTTGTTTTGGTTAGCATAATGCCTCCTTGTTCAAATAAAATGGTGGACAATAAATGTGTTTGGTTGATGTGTTTTGGTTTACAAAAAAAATCTAGACTCAATCAAGACCAATCAAGTAAAGGAAAAGACAAATATAACTAAGTATAATGTCTAAAGCCCTAAACTAACAAGGTTGATTTGTATTTCTGAATTCCATCTATATACATGTTCTTAAGAGGATTTTAAGTGTTAATACAAAAATCAAAGTGCATGAAGTATTATTTTTTTTACACCTCCTTCTCCAAATAGATTGTATAGTGACATAAAACTTAAAGCTAATCACCCTACATCAACAATATGTTTTTGGCAATTGATCATCTAGATGGTTCCAAGTGTGATTAACACTAGATATTCCTCACATTAATTATGTTTATACAAATTAACTTACTATGAAAGAGTTTTTTCCTTTGCATATCAAATCCATCCATGTATTGCTTAGTGGAATCCCTTGGTTAATCAGACATAACTCAAGCTTTTTTTTATGATTAGAGAGGTTAGCCTCTCAACCCCCTAGGAATCATAGTATACATGCCCTAATTTATATACCCCTCCATGGAGTAGGGTTGAAACAAAATTGAGACATGAAACCTCAGGTAAAATCTTCCCTAAATAACTCATGAGGCTATAAACTCTTGCTCACAAGCCAAGTTACATAAAAATAAAAGATAAAGTGAAAAAAATTTAAAGGTTGTGTCTAGATCATCCAAACCATATGGGTTTTAGGGAGAGCCTTCAATTTTTTTTTCATGCCTTGGACAAGGCATGATTGGAAGGAAGAATCACTTTTGGTCACATGAGTTCCCTAAAGGGGATTGGGGGAGAGAATACATGCATTCTTCATTTGTGGAAAAAACACACAAGTATAAAATGATCTATCATAAAACAAACACTTTAAAAAACTTTCAATTTTAAATGAGTGTAAATTTTATGCACCAAATTGAGATGTTTGTGAATTTTTTGGCCCTTTGGCCTTAGTTATAAAATTTGAAAAACATTCACAAAATAAACTAAGTATAAACCATCTAAATTCATTTTAAACACCAAATAGACGTTTTCAAGAGTTAAACATGTTCAACTTTGGCACTTTTCTAACATGTGACCTAAAACTTTTAGAGGGTTTCCTTCTAATTTGAAGCACAATTATCAATGAAACAAGATAGATTCTAAAAATTTCTCTCAAGTTCTTTATTTTTATTACAAAAAGATCAACATTGGTCAATAGTGACTGATGTTGATTACAACAAGATCAATACCGGTTATAAACGAACTAATGTCAATTGATAAAAAATGATGTTGGTTACCTATGAACCCTTATGTAAAAAAATTGTGTCAAATTTTTTTTAATCCCAAGTTAGTATAAAATATCAAAAAAAAAACTTCTAGATCATCTAATAAAATGTTTAGATAGAGATTTAAAATCTAAAATATCAACTTGGAACATTTAAAAAAGCTCAAAAACCCAACTTTTATACCATGTTATATCCTACACTAGAATCGATGCTAGTTAGAAAGGACTAATGCTAGCTACAGAGAATTGATATCGATGATTGTGTAAACTGTGTGTCAACAAAGAATTAAAACATGGGAAAAATAATGTCAAAACTTGATTTTTATGGATTTTTAAGGACTTTTTAGGAAATCTAAGATTGCTAAGTTGTTATCCTTACTTGAATGGGATGTGTGGTCCCATTGGGTGTGCCAAGATGCATAGATGGAATCTAAAGTGAGTTAGATTAGGAATTAGTCAAGAAAACTTAAGAAAAATGCATAAGAACATAACTGACTAAGCCAAATCCTTCAAATAGGTTTGGAAAATGATCATTAAGAGATATTGAAAAAAACACATATAAAATACGTTCCCAAGAGCATCAAAACACCTAAAAGAATCTCAAAATGTGATTTTTCCCTTAATTTTGCATTCAAGTCTTTGTCAATGATGAATGGCAAAACTCCTCCATCATCTCAAGTGCACCATTGAAGCTAGCCTCATGATATTTGAGTCAATGTTGTGCCTATATTGAAGCTATCATATTATAAATTAAGCATAATAAAAATACACAAAGAAAGGTTGTGGATAGAATTTTGCACGAGTTTACATAAATAAAACTTAAAAATGGTGGTCTTAGCTCTCCTATTTATAGAATTTTGAATTTGATCAAAATCAACCATGACCATCCACCTTGAGATCAAGATGTGTGGACATGAATTAATTCAATTTTAGAGATAATATCCATAAATGCCCTCATAAATATTTAGAATTAAAGGGCATTAAAAATACATGGGAGGCCTTAAACCAAATATTTTTTGTATTTATGGCTTATGGATTCCACTCCATAAATGATGTCACTTGATGATGTATATATTAGAAATCAATTTCCAATTAATAAATATTTAATAACTTCCATGGATTTTCCACTCAAGCTCTTAATTTGAATTAATTTGCCTAAGTGAGATTAATCAAATTCTATATAATTCTTTGGAAATTGGTTGCACACTATTAATCAAACTATTTAGAATGTTATATTATTGGATCATAATTTGATTGAAGTGGAGTTAGAAGGTGTTATTTGTGTAAAGGAGAAATATCCCATTTAGGACATTATCGACACAAAATAACACATGCACATGCCATGTGTCTCTGAATCAGAAGAATTCAATGGTTTAGATGGTCAAATTATGTTTTCATGATTTTGACTTGAAATGATTTGAGAAAAGTTAATAATCACATAAAACTCATTATCCATTTAGGGATACATTAGCCTAAATTGACAATTATATACGAAAATATAGAACCATTTAACATGTTTAAATGATTTGGACCAAAATGTGTGTTTTTTCAAATTTCAATTAAGATTGACAATTTTAACAAAATGGTGTTAGGAAATGGATGTCTACAAGTGGCTCTTAAGCCCACCCAAAAGATTTCAAACTTTGTAACTTTTTTTCTTTCAAAATTTAGCTCAACCTCAATTTATTCTAATGACAACCCTTAAAGATTTTGTTTGAAATTGGTTGAAGATTGTTGAAGGAGATGATCAAAATTAGCCCTACTAATTAACCTTCCTATGGAGTCCCAGGCCTAAAATAGTTTTAATTCATATAGAATTTTCAAAACATGTTTCATATGTTCTATGAATTTTTGGATTAGGGTCTCTTCACTTAAAACCCAATCTCTTGCCTCCTACATCCAGATGACCATCAAGTTAAGTGCATTGGCTACCTCTAGTGGTGTCATCAAATCGAGATGGATATGATCCTTATTTGTAGTGTACAAAATAATAAAATTAACTTTGTTCTCATCCTCTTTTAAATAATTATATAATTTTTTTATCTAAGTAATATGAGGATCTAATTCAGCTCTCATTGAACTTATAACATCTAGGACATTACATAATCTTAAGGATATGTTTTAAACATTTCCATCAATTTATTCAAGAATATGAACAATATGTTGTTGTTATTAGACTTTCTCTAATTCTTATTTCAAATCTCTTCTAGCTTATTCAGTCTCCTCATGAAGTTCCAACAAATCTTATTTATGTGTTTCCAAATAATATTTAAAATATTCATTATAAGATGACTAACTAAGTCTTCTATTATTTATCTTAGATAAAGAGAAGACCTCTTGTCTCTCTTCCATAATCATCCCTCAGCTTGAATCATCCTCTTTATTCCTCTTTTTGACTTTTTAGATGGTCCCTATAGATTTTTCAAAGATTTAACTTACAGTGGGTAACTTAGTTATTTTTAGATTTAACCTTTAGGATGCCTGAGCTTCCAAGTTAGGAGCCCACTTTGGGATCACCAACTAAGTGGAGTCTATTGGATGAGTGTCCTTCACCATAGTTTCAACCATAAGGTCTTCTTAATATTACCTCAAGGATTATACCTATAAGAGGTCTAGTAATGATGGCTAAATGATCTTATACCAATTGATACTACCAAAATTGGGGCATTGGATGAGCTATGTATACAATATTTTTCTTCTTAGACTTCATGGAAGAAACTACAATAGTGGTCTAGATAGGACTAGACAAATACATTGGTAAGCGCAATTGGGTGTAAGATATATGTAATTGTGGAATTTATAAGTTTCCCCTAGTTTTATTTGTGTGAACCTTTTAATCTCAGTGGTGATTGATGGAATGGTGATATAGGTAACAATAGTGGAAGTGGAGACAACTGGTGATAAAGATATAACTTCAATACTAGAAATATTTCATGTTATAGGGATAATAAGAATAGGAAAAACAACTTCAACTTTGGTAACCACTGGGGATGGTAGGACATAAATACTAAGAGATACAAAATCAAATGAACCAATACAAATGGGAGAAATAATTATAATTGAATAAATAAGAGGAATTGAAAAGATATCTAGAGCCATATCCTCACCTAATTTATCAATCTCTAGTGGTGATTTTTATTTTATTCCTTATATGATTAGGACCTTAGCTCTTTGAAATTATTCCTTCTCATCTTCATTAATAATTTCACTTCCCATGGATGTTTTTTCATGCCTCATAGGTCCTTATATAGATAGTGTGTTATCATTTGTGTTCACAAGAGGTCCATGGGCCTTAGGTTTCTTCTTGTAAAAAAGAGTTACATTTTCAACTGAGGAGGGAGCCATCTAAGTGGTGGAAGTTAGGACTTACACACTTTAAATCATAGGAGATGAATAAGAGACAAGAATACTAGAGTCTTCTGAATCAAAAGAGTCAATGCAAACTGGCTCTTCTTCTCTCCCAAGAGAACCTACAATATTAGGAACTTCTTCCACCTCAAGATCTTGATTTATAATAGTAATAATGATGGATGATGTTTGATATGGTTCTCATTTATCTAATGGTGGATAAAAAGGAATATTATTACAAAAGTCTATAATAGCCCATCCACTTGGAGTTGGAAGCCTAAGCTATGTCTCTACAATTGTAATTAAAGGATATCCTTGTATTATTTTAAATAGGTCCTCAGTTAGGATAGACATTTCAACCCTTTATAAAAATTGAGCATCATCCTTCACATTCAAGAATAAAAAATCATGGTCATAAGGTTTATGTTAATATGGGATACCTAGAACTTGGATATACTTCTGAATCTAACCATAAGGGTATCAATCTCTATGTGGTAGGGTGGCCAATGAATAATAATCCTAAGATTTTCCAACCTCTTCAAAATGATTCAAATTGACATAGCACATTCAACCAATCATAAAATGTACTCTTTTTATTCTTGTTTAATTCTTTATCAATGCCCCACCACAACTAGCATGGAATCTCTTGTTTGATTAGTTTATCTAGCACATATTTTGGGAGATGTAATGGGGCAACCTTGTTCTAGTGATCATGATCATTGTATAATAGAGGTATAGATAATAGTCTCCTCTTGGCATCAATGTATCAACAATGATTTTTAGTATTTTTTGAAATGGTGATTCATGGATTGCCCTCCATACCTGAGGATACACATCCACTATAATTTTGACTATGTTCCTTATATATTCATAGATGTGGATGAATGAATAGGAGTAACATATCCAATTTTTAAATTAATCTAGAGCTAGGATCTAGAGTGATATGTTATGCATAAACAAAATGCTCATGATTTCATATAAAATGTAAGATATCATATAGAACTAGCCTCCCATGGTCCTCTTGTCCTTATGAAATACCTATTCCTATAACATGCTATTAATTATCTCTCCCAAGGTGAAAGTTATCTCCAAGTTCATTAATAAATATAGTAATGGTACCCACTCTAGGTACATAAAGTGGATGCTAAGTGTAGACACTGAAATCGTGTCTATCCCTTGGTCATCCTCCCCCTTGGTCTCCTTGGTCCACCCCCTAAACATTCCTAACCCACACACTTATTAATTTAAAATAAATTAACTATTTTAAATTAATGACCCCCTTGACACATCACCCATGCCTCTCTCACCCCATGCCAAATCTTAATTACTTAAACCCCATTTCATCCCTCCCACTAACCTCTCACGCTCATTTAATCTACCTTGGACCGTTTTCCAATGATAGTTAGCCCTGGAAGTTGGAAGAATGGGCAAAAAGGCTAAAAATAGCCTCTTTTCCCATTCTTCAGCCACTGACGTCGGTCATTATTTGGCTGACATCGGTGGTTTTGCCGGCATCGGTTCCTTTAAGAATACATTTTTGCTTATGTTGCCAACCCCCCTCCCCACAAACGTGAATTCTCTTGCTCCAGACTTCAAGCTTTCTCACTCCTCAAATTCTTGTAGATATCAACATTTTAATAGTGCTCTCTAGGCTCAGAGGTTCTGCACCAGTCATTCTACAGCAAATTGAAGGTTGCATGACACCTCCAGCATCAGCCACAATGAAAACAGGCCACCTACACCTCTGCCTCTCCACCCACAGCTAAGTATTTGTATTGGTCTTATTTTACTATCTTTTTAAATTATTTAGCAATCAGTTTACTACACATTTCCAAGCATTCTTGACACAACCCAGTCTGTTCTTCTTGGAGAGGCTGAAAAGCCTTCTCTCACCCTTATCTCTCTTTTTACCCCTGTCATCCATTCGGTCCCTTTTTAGCCACACTCTCTGTCCTGTTGACCCAGAACCAACCACTAAAACTCCCACAGACACCCCAAACCACTTTGCTAACCACAAACAACCTTAAAACTCATCCAAAGCCTTATTTCCCCGACTGATGCCAGCCACCAGGCCCATTTCCCCTACCGACATCGACAGACTAATCGATGCTGGAGACCTTAACCAACTGACGCCGATAGAACCACCAACATCAGCAAATGTGGAAGATAGATTGCCACATACAGGTATGCATTTATTTCTATTTCTTTTGTTTAGTCTTTTATCATTTCCTTTTCTAGCAACATTCTATTATTTATCAATCAGTGGATTGTCATCCTTCTAGGAAGTCTTTGCACTTCTGGGATCAAGCATTTCTTGACAGTCTACCACCTATCTATCTGACAGTTTTCTTGTTTAAGTCCCTCCTATCTATAGGTGTCATCCTCCACAGCCAAAGAGGAGTCCCTACAATGTCTGGATATGGTGCGCAGACCTCATTTAGGTATCATCTAACCCTTGACCAATACTCTAGTTTCTTATTTCTTTTGAATGTAGAAAAGCAAAAATAGTTAGAAACATTTTGGCACACCCGGTGGGACCCTAGGAGTTTTCCTTGGGTTCATACTTTTTCCTCTAAAAACAAACTTTTCATATAGGTGCATTAGGTCTCTTCTTGCATCCTTTTCTTCTATCTTTTGAAAAGACACTATCAGTAAACTTAAAAAGAATCCTTCTTTTTCTTTCTTTCTTGCATCTTAGACTAGTGAAAGTCATACTCTTCGACCTCTTCTCTACTTGTTTGCATACGAACACACATTTCAATTTGGGCTTAAAATCTATTGCATCTCATTTCTACCTAAATGTATATTTAGTCCACACATCTAGTAATTAAAACCACATCATGAACAAAGCGTAGTCCACTTATGTTACACAACCTGACCACTTTCACAAATCAAACATCAAAACATACTTGAGACAAGGTCCGACTAGGATTTCATCACCTAACAGATACCTTACCCTTCCTGGCAATCCTACTTGGACTTCACTACCAAGGGGAGAGCCCACTCTATTCTCTGGTAGAGTATAAACTCTAGGGGAAGTATATACTGGCTAAGCATCCCAGCTCGGCTATGGGTTTGTGAAGTGAGGGGAACAAGCTCCTAGCACCAGGCCACATATAGAACCTAACACAGACATTGAGCACCAAAACTAACCCGAAACCAACCTTATACTACTTCTTCTAGGAACCGTTCTAAAAGCCAACTTCCTAAACACAGTCTAAGGCATAAGCCAACATGATTCTAAAAGTTTATTCTTAGGATTTAACATTTAGGGTCTGCCTATCTTCATCTATTTTTCTGTTTCTATCTAGTTTTTTGAGCTAGTAAGGATGTTTTCTTCTTTTTTCCAAAAACTTTTAAATTTTTTGAGTTTCTAGAATAACACAGTCACTAACATCAGTATTTTTACCGATGTTGGCAATTACCTTCATCGACATCAGTTATCTGACTGACATCGACAACCTATTTCACTGACATCGGTCTTTCTACCGATGTCGGTCACTGTCCAGAACTTCCTTCTTCACAAAATAACAGGCTTAAAACCCAACTTTCTTGCTATCCAACACCCATTCTAGTTTTTTGAGACTGAAAAACATAGTTTCTAGAACCTAAACCCTTTTTTGCCTTGAATGGTTTTGACACGTAATCAAACCAAGACTCTTGTTGACCATGCGAGGCAACAACCGCTCTCGCCTTTGCCTTCCATAACCAGTCCTCTAATGGAGTATCATTCAAAGACCGAACGAACTCCTACCCAATTAACCCTGACTCAACCTCCCATTGTCCTTGAGGGGTACCAAGACTTTGAAATGTTCCTTGACCTCAATGTCAAGGCCCTTCAACATTATCTCATGTGAAGTCGAATGCGAGACTCCTTAGGCAACCCAATTTATGGGATGCCAACCTCTTTAGTTGAGACAATAGTCATATCGATAGCATTTGTGGTTCAACCCATAGACACCCAGGCCATCACCTCAACTAATAACTAGACCATGACTAATCTTCTAAGTGTGGCTTCTCCCTCTATCTCTGGGCCCACTTCCATTGGGGTTTTGACCCCCCATTAACCACAGACTATTCAACAAACCTCTACACCTTTCCAAAATCTAGTTGTCTCCATCCCAGCTACTCTTACCCCCATCAACACCAGGGTGGCTACTCATCCTTTGGCTAATGTTGCCACAACCCAACCACCTCTGGCAACATCAAGCCTAGTCGTGCCTTCCACCTTCACTACATAACCACCCTTGGTCTCCACATCTATCCCAATGACTAGTTATCAATATGTTGTGCCTATACAAGCATAACTGACTACATCATACACCCATTCTAGCACCTTCCAAGCACCTTACAACCTAGGGGGTGCCCCACCTACAAATCCATTAGCTAATCTAATCAAAATGCTGATGGACAAAATGTCTAATCTTGAGACCTCAGTTTCAGGTTCAAGAAATGTCCTTTCATATGACCAAATTTGTAATGAACCCATCCATCCCTCCATCCCAATCTAGCCATATCTTAGTTAGTGGGAAATTCCTAAGTTTACTCGCTTCTAGAGTAAGGAAGACCCACAGTAGCACCTACGAGCATTCAGACATGCTTGTTACCTGATAGCACATGATGATGCATTACTGCTATGCATATTCCCCATGTCACTTTCTGGTGTTGCCCTTGATTGGTACAACTCTTTCACTAGACACTCTCTTTTCACATTCACCCAATTGGCCCAACTTTTCCTTGACCACTTCTTGATTAATATCACCAAAAAGGTCTCCATCACAGATCTATACTCTATCAAATAGTTTGACGATGAATCCATAGCCAATTTTGTTGCCCGTTGGAGAGGCTTAATTAACCAGCTCTCCTTCTCTTTGCCTCAACCCAAACTCATCAAACTCTTTTCCCAGGCGTGTGCCAAACATATTTCATCTACTCTCTGGGTCCAAACATTTTGCACCTTTGACAAAGCTTTCACGATGGCTAAGAAGCTTGAACTATGTGCTGTCGAGGAAAACAAAGTCAAGTTGCAGAGTAAAAACCCCAACACCAAGTCCAATGACTCTTCCTCTAAACCTTCTTCTTCTAATTCCAAATCTAAGGCATCATAAAATGCTATAGTCATTAGACCATCATCTTCAACAACAACCAACCAACCCAAACCTTCCACATCCCAAAGTATCAAGTGATAATTCCAATAAAGATATGTGCAATGTTAGTATACTCCACTAGGAGAATCATATGCATCTATGTTGGATAAACTTATCAAATATGGAGTCTTCAATCTCCCCCAAATTCAACCACCCCTTCAATTTGATCCTTCACGTGCTATCCCTGCGTGGTATAGGGAGAACGACTTCTGCAATTATCACCATGTCAAAGGCCATGACACAGCCAACTATAAGACTCTCAAGAACATCATTCAGGACATGCTTGATAAAGGTGACCTCATCTTGGACAACCTAAATGTGCCACCTAATTGAAGCATAGACATCTTTAAACAACCCTTTCCTAACCATCCTCCTAGCCAAAATAATGTGTAGACCATGACTGATGACTCTCAAGAGCATAATATACGCACAGTCAACACAATCTCACCTCTCATCCCTGACCAACCTCTCTCACAATCTCAAGAGGTTAGTCAACCCATCAGTCCATCTCACATGGATGAACCCTTTTCCCTTATTAGTTCTCCATTGACTTCCCTTATATTGGAGGATGCCTTGACTATACCAGCACTGCTAGCCTCACCTTCCTCCTTCTTGCTACCAATGAAGGACCCTACCCTTCCTACTCCTCAACCACAAGTAAAAGGCACAATCATCCCTACCCTCTATCCTCTTGAGGAGCCACATTCTCTAGTTCCTTCTCCACCAAGAGAAGAACCTGGCTCTCCACCTTCTTCGACTAAAAATGATCCAGTAATGACTCTCTCACACCTTGGGTCTGAGATCACTACATCTAACACATTTTTGGCCTTACAACCATTTACATATTTTGAAGGACCAAAGCCTCATCTGACATCTTCCCAACCATTCTCTTGATTGGTGGAGAAACTAGGACTTCTCTAATCAAGGAAATTGTAGCATCAGGCATTATGGGAGCAACTCAAAGCTCCTCATCCTGCCCAACCTGTCTCATCTCGTGCCGTTGACCCTCTTGTGACAAAATCCCCCAAAGCCTTCAACATGGACTAGACTTCTACTTATAAACCTTCAAAACCTCAACCATCCACATTAGAACCTAAACCCTCATCCACCATATCAAAATTGATTGAATCCCTCAAAGTTTGCCCCATCACTAACCTCACTCACCCGCAAGTGAAGGTAGACTTGAACCTTTCCTCACCTAATAGTGGTCCTAAAACCAAACCAAAGATGGCTACTAAACCACATCAGCAAACTCATCCTCCACCATCACCATCACCTTTTCCCTCCATTTTGGGCCCTCATCCCTTTACTCTAATAGGAGTGCTCCCTACTCCAACCCCTAACCAAAACAAGTTACCTCCACTACTTCCTTTGCCTACCATAAGCTGACCACCTCTGAAAACTTTGGCACCTCTTGCAAAGAAAGTGTCATCTACGCACTTGGCCACACCACCAACCCAAAAGGTGGTACGAAAGCCTCCTTCAACACCTCCCAAGCAAAAGTCATCGACACCTCATGCATCAACAAGCATGGACCCTTTAGTGGGTTCATATGCTTTGATATTGCGCCGACTTTTGCAAACCTCTAGTATAACCCTTCTGCCTATTAAACCATTCCAACTGCTTGGGTCAAAACCTTCCTGGTTTAATGATACTAAAATTTGTCTATATCATCGCACATCGGGACATGATACCAAGAATTACTTTGCCCTCAAGGTTTTCATTCACCAATACATAGAAAAAGACACCCTTTTCCGTGAGGATACTATTGATAGACCTCCGACACCTTCCTGTATCTCTCAAACCTCCTCACCCTCATTAGCATCTCATCAATAGACTATGGTCCCTTCACCTCTTTTGCCCCCTCTCTTTGAAATTAATGCCATCCACATAACCTCTAGGTCACAAAAGGATAAGGCAAAAGAAAAAGCTATTCCTTGGACCTACCCTTTTGTCAAGCCACCTCAACCACCAAAGCCCAAGATTTCCATCCTAGGTGCATCCCAACCCTCTTCTTCAGGGGCAATCCATGACTCTATGTTAAAATAGCTTCACCAAATGCCCGTGAAGATGACCTTATATGACATCATCCAAAGCTCACCCCAACATCATCAAGCTCTAATCAGAGCCTTATAGGCAGCGGAGGTCCAACCCGAAGATCCCCAAC
Organism: Torreya grandis; assembly: GCA_037957365.1. Lineage (NCBI taxonomy): Eukaryota > Viridiplantae > Streptophyta > Pinopsida > Cupressales > Taxaceae > Torreya > Torreya grandis. Next base: position 82,157 of record JARHVA010004286.1, on the reverse strand, counting down.
CACTTGCTACCCTAGTCCATTCTTTATCCCCCGTTGCCTCTATTACTTTAAGTGATTCCAAAATTCCTACCCCTAACTCAGAAGATCAGGACGCTGCTCTTTTCATCACAGCCTACATGGATCAAACCCACATTAAGTGAGTTATGATTGATGGGGGTGCCATCATTAATATCATTTATACCCATGCCTTTGATCAATTGGCCCTCCCTAAGAATTGTGTATCAAAAACTGATGTAATCCTTTGATCCTTTAATGACACCACTGCTACCACCATTGGCACCATCATCCTCCATATTTGTGTTGGCCTGTGCATAGTCCCAGAGCTCTTTTACATCATCAAGGGAGAGTTCTAATGTAACATGATATTAGGATGACCCTGGATCCATGCCATGGCTTGTGTTCCTTCTACACTGCATTGTTGTGTCAAATTTGAACATGACGGGCAAGTCCATGTCATTCCTGCTGACCCATCCCCTTTTAAGACTTGTAACATGACCTATTGAGCAAATGACATTCTCATTCCTCTCAAGAAACCAACCCAAACACCGCCTCCATTCGTAGAAGCTTCAACCAGTATGCAAATGATGGTTGCACTCACATCACCTTCTCAAGTGATAGTGAAAGACCCCATGGAAGATATCTTCCAAAGACTTTCACTTGGGGAATATCACTTACTTACTTTAGACATGTCCTAGACTCTGTAAGAGTATGGACAGCTTCATCATAGTCCAAGTTATGACCATCAGATTGGAATGGTCATCCCTTATGGTCCTCCTAACCTTCGAACCAACCTCATCTATGGGGGGATAGATCGAGCTCCTACTGATGGGAATCCTCTCTCCTCACCTTAACCATTCACATTCAACTTCTCTTTTCTTGACAACCCTGCCTTTGCTCATACCTATCTCTATAGGTGTGCATGGAAGGGTTTTGGCTTCGAGTGCTATGAACAAGGCTCCCATCAGCCCATCAAATCACCCAATGATGATAATGCCAAGAAATGACATGGTCTGGGTTTTCAAGAACCTATCGAGGCTTCTAAAAACCTTTGCCCTAAACCCATCATAGACCAATCTCTGCCAAGCTCACCTATTCTCCCATCTTCACCTATGGAGTCGATGGTTTCCATCCCTCTTAGCTTTTTCAATACCTAAATGCCATTCGCTTGGAACCCCTGACCTATCAACTAGGTGGGGTACCCAGGTCTCTCCTTCTCATCTTCTCTCCACCTCATTCATCCAACCCATTAATCATTCACACTAGGTGTTGGACATTCTCCCTACCACAAAATTACTGGGGGGAGTTTGACTTTATATCGACTATCAGACATCAACCAAACATTGACCAGACATCAACCAAGCATTGACCAAACATTAACCAACCAAGCATCGACCAACTCCTTAATCATCTTCACATATAAACTTCAATCAACACGTGACCAATATGGAATGGAGTAAATGAGGCAAATTTGCTCCTAATTGGCTCAGACCTTACATCATCACGCACAAGTATGGATTAGGGACTTATCATCTGTCTTCTCTCGAAGGCTGACCAGAACTTGAGCCCCTTAATGCCTTGCATCTATGACCGTTCTACTATTAGTCGAGTACTCATTCACTTGACATTTAACTTGAGCTCATTCGTTAAACAACCCCTATCATCTTAATCCTTAATCTTTTTAACCCTGTTCCCCTAAATAATCCCTCTGTAACCCTTTTATAAAGTATGAATGCTTTGTCCTAATAAAAGGGAGCCCTTAAACTTCTATAGTCTTGTCCATGACTCACAATTCTATCAAAAATAAATTGCTATCAAATATCAAAAGGTCATAAATTCTAAAGACAAACTGCTCCCTCGAAGGACAACTATACTATCATTGTTATAGCTAATAGACTACTCCCTCGAAGAACAACTATTCACACCTCTCCAATACATATAAAGCAAAAATATAGACTATTCCCGTGAAGGATGGCTATGCCTAAAATCTTGCTACACACAGCACTCTCTTAGAAGCTTCTCGCATCGATCAGCTTCGCAAATGACCACAAAACAAAATGACATCCCTATGTAGACTTCCCGCATTGATCAGTCTGCTCAAAAAAAAAAGAAAAAAAAGGGTCATGGACTTGGCTTGTAGTCATCTCAGGGTCTCCTATAAAAAGGGGCAAAGTTATCCATACTAAAAAGGGTTACCCTCTCCTCACATATCACATCAGCTACTCAAGGGACTTCGAGCTCATTTTAATGTCACAGTGATTCACTTACTTCTCTAACACAACCAATGGTCAATGACGTAATACATGAATGGGGCTTTTGTTTCTAAAAACCCCCTACCTATGCTATCATTATGGTTCTTGTCAATGAAAGGGTACAATGCCTTTCACTTCCTTCATACCTTTAGTCACATTCAACCATATCATTTGCCAACCAAACCAACCAAACCCTTTTTCAGACCACTAACGTTCTCATAGCCTATTCACACTAGTTTTTTTGGACACCAATACACATGGAAACTATCGACCACACAATTTATGTTAAGCATAAACCATTTCTTTCTGAAGCATAAACAGACTCATTTCATTTTTAGTATACATCCATCACCTAAAATGGACAATTGCTAGGGATGAAAAACCTCGACCAATGTTACAGAATACACCATTGCACAATATGGAAAAGGCTGTAACATCATCTTACCCGTCATCATTTCAAGCATGTACCATCAGACATATGGGATGTGCTAAATCATTCTCATGACCACACCAACCACATCAACCACTTCGACCCTCTTCCTCCCTTTTTGGGACAACTACATTAGCCTGAGGCCCTAACAACAGGGGCTATGTAGGCAGGACTCAGTTGACATGGGGTCTTCTGAGGTTAGCTCGGCCATTCCTTTGTCCATCCTCGACCAATGACCTTAGAGATCGTGACTATCTCCTCAGATCATGACCACTTCCAAGACAACTTTGCCTTGGTTGTTTTTGCCCTTGCTACCTCATGACTAGTTAGCAAATTGTCCATGACCCCCACAAGTATTGGATCGCGCTCCAATTGATCCCCACTACTTGTGGTCTTTTTCGTGTTTTTCAAGAGCACTTCCTAAGCCTGGGATACTTGGAACATGATGACCATTGGAGCTATAGCTTGGATCATTTAACCCAATCAGCTATGACTAAATGCTGGGGCTTGGTTATTTTGATTTTAGCACTCCTCGACCTTTGACCACAACAATTTGACCTACCTATCACGTGGTGTGGCATATGCGCACTCCCACCCTTTACAACATTCACACCCTAACCTTCACCCTTTCCATCCACTCTCTATCAAATCAGCACCCGATCTCAGGTTCCCTTCCCTCAACTCCCACTTTGAGGGGGGAACACCTCATCCCATACCTGGGGCAACCAACTCTTATTTTTGTCTTGCAGTTCATCAAGAACAACCAACAAAACAAAAAGGGGCAAATATAGACACCAAAATTGTGTCTATCCCTTGGTCATCCTCCCCCTTGGTATCCTTGGTCCACCCCCTAAACATTCCTAACCCACACACTTATTAATTTAAAATAAATTAACTATTTTAAATTAATAACCCCCTTGACACATCACCCATGCCTTTCTCACCCCATGCCAAATCTTAATTACTTAAACCCCATTTCATCCCTCCCACTAACCTCTCATGCTCATTTAATCTACCTTGGACCATTTTCCAATGATAGTTAGCCTTGGAAATTGGAAGAATGGGCAAAAAGGCTAAAAATAACATTTTTTCCCATTCTTCAGCTGTCGATGTCGATCATTATTTAGCTGACATCGATGGTTTTTTTGGTGTCAGTTCCTTTAAGAATACATTTCTACTTTTGTTACTGGTCCCCCTCCCCATAAACATGAATTTTCTTGCTCCAAACTTCAAGCTTTCTCACTCCTCAACTTCTTATAGATATCATCATTTCAATAGTGCTCTCTAGGCTCAGAGGTTCTGCACCAATCATTATACACCAGATTGAAGGTTGCACGACACCTCCAGCATCGGCCACAATGAAAATAGGCCACCTGCACCTCTACCTCTCCACCCATAGCTAAGTATTTGTATTGGTCTTATTTTACTGTCTTTTTAAATTCTTTAGCAATCAGTTTACTACACATTTCCAAGCATTCTTGACACAACCCAGTCTGTTCTTCTTGGAGAGGCTAAAAAGCCTTCTCTCACCCTTATCTCTCTTTTTATCCCTGTCATCCATTCGGTCCCTTTTGAGCCACACTGTCTATCTTGTTGACCCAAAACCAGCCACTAAAACTCCCATAGACACCCCAAACCACTTTGCTGACCACAAACAGCCCTAAAACTCATCCAAAGCCTTATTGCCTCGACCGACGCTAGCCACTAGGCCCATTTCCCCTACTGACATTGGCAGACTAACCGACGTCAGAGACCTTAACCAACCGATGCCAACAAAACCACCGACGTTGACGACTATGGAAGACAGATTGCCACATACAGGTACACATTTATTTCTATTTCTTTTGTTCAATCTTTTATCATTTCTTTTTCTAGCAACATTCTGTTCTTTATCAATCAGTGGACTGTCATCCTTCCAAGAAGTCTTTGCACTTCTGGGATCAAGCATTGCTTGGCAGTCCACCACCTATCTATCTGACAGTTTTCTTCTTTAAGTCCCTCCTATCTATAGGTGTCATCCTCTATATCCAAAGAGGAGTCCCTACAACGTCTGGATATGGTGCGCAGACCTCATTCAGGTATCATCTAACCCTTGACCAATACTCTAGTTTCTTATTTCTTTTGAATGTGGAAAAGCAAAAATAGTTAGAAACACTAAGGTAGCGATACAATCTATTTAGTAAATACATTATAATGTGGACTCCCATCCTCAAATTGGTGATAAGTATTGGTTATTTTTCCTTGAGGACAATAGTTTCCACATGAATAATCTATTTTCCTAGTGTTTTTCCAATTATGTTATTATTCTTCCATGATATAAATCTATGTATGTCAAACATAACATCTATAATAGGAAAACATAGGTACCTATATAAAGTGTCTCTAAAAATGTAGGCAATGATAGTTTTATTGTCTATGTGGTGTAAAAAACCACCACTAGTCACCTTCCTTTAAAATAACAATTCATATAGTAGGTCAATGTAGGGCATCAGCTTGGGGTTGGATACTACAAAGTGTAATCCTTTTAATTTGAGTGGAAGAAAATTTGGGACCAATTATCTTTACGTTGGTGTTATATTTTCTTCACATGTATGCACATTTACTTTCTTGATTACATCCCATAAAGATGAATAATTGGAATACTCACCATTGAACATTGTTGAATCAAAATCGTGTCCATGTATTTCAAGGAGTCTTTTATTGAAAACATAGAAGGTGGATGTAATCCCCTAAATATCATAGATGTATAAGCCATTGTTAATCTATTATTCCCATAGAGTTCTAGTTTTTTTATTTAATGGCTTGGCTCTTCTGGAAGTAATTCACAATTTAGATGCAGGTAGCTAGGGATTTAAGTTCCCTTAGGGATGAAAATTCACTTGATATCACTATTAATTAACAAGCATGATTTTTTATTTCAATTTGATGATATATATTTTAATATTCAAATCTATTTCATGCACCATTAATTTCAAACATCTCCAAGCTTATTTTACTCATTTAATTCAAACTTTCCACTTTATTTTTAATGGGTATGCCACATAGGATTTCTATATGTTTAGAGTAATACCACATAATTGCCTTTGATAAGTGTCATCTTCTCACTTATTTTACTAAAATTTAGCTATGCCATAGAGGATTTTGGGAGTTGGGTGTCAGATTTTGAACTAGAACATAGTTAGACCAAATTCTTGTAATGTAAGCACATCTTGCAAATAAAAGTTTGAAAGTCTTGTGGTAGACACCATTTGCACATCCTATAAAGGACACCTTTTCTAAGGATAAGTTTTGAAAATAATTACCAAAACATAATTTATGGAAAAGTTCTCTAAAATTATATGATGCCAAAAATGAGTTACGAAGTGAAATTCTAAACACTTTTATTGAATAACAAATCCTAAACAAGACCTATGAACAAAATTTCTAAATCAAAATTCTAAATAATTTATTGGACTAATTTTTCTGAAATGTTTCTTCAAATACCTAATTATAAACAAAAGCAACAAAATTTTTATATGAAGACCTAATTATGAAAAGAATCACCAAACATTTTCTATGAAGTGTAAGTGTTGAACACTTTTGATGAAGTGCAAAAGTTGTAAAGTACTAGAGTTATAAAACAAATATACTATAAAAAAAAATTTGAAAGACATGTATAAATCATAGGCAAATTTGTGAAGACCAAATCCGTGAAATAAAAACTATGAACAAAAGTTTTGATGAATAGTTTTGGTGGAGGTCAAATAGATGTGAAGGATACAAATGTTGAAATATGACTTTTGAACAAAAGTTTAGAAGACCTAAAATATGTGAAGAACATAATTGGTGAAAGATAAAATACATGAAGACCAATATTTTATAATCACTATGTGTAATCACCTAAAAGTGGTATTTTATTACTGAGAGTGCTACTTCAGACTACCTATCCCTACCTTATCCATAGACCTATCCTCGATCCTTTTATCACACTTATCTAGTCTTTGTGTAGACCACATACATCCCTAGTCATCTAAAACACAATCTTAGACCCTCAATTACTAATCCTAGACCTTCATGCCAATTAGACATTAATGACACATTAAGAACACTAAAGCCATGTGGTGCTAGTTTCCCCAAAATGGTGCTAATGTCCTTTACACTAAATTTATTAAATGAATATATTTTCAAAAGTAAAACCCTCTTAAGGTCATCCTAAGCATATTTTATTATCCACACAAGTTACATGACACTATAAATACATGAATTTTATACCTCTATTTACTAGATGGAAATTAGATGCAAAATACCTATTTAAACATGAAACAAGTTGAGAAAAATTAAGGTTATTAATCCCTAATTTTATATATTACCATTTACATCTACCCTATGATTAGATTTGATAGGTTTTTAATCTCAATCACACTCAAATCATTCAAGACCACTATCATTCTAGCACCACTTTCACTTGCACCAACAATTAGGGGGGGAGAACTACTTCGGGTTTGATCCCTCCTTAGAGTATTAGTATGTAGGCAACTCTCTTCAGAAAGGGGTGTTGAGGATGTCTAACATATCTTAATAATGAACACACTTTTTATATCATGCCTTAATTATAAGGAGGATTAGGGTTTGTATCATAAATCACATATTAAAAGCATAATATAGAGTTTCAAACTTTGTGAACGTAATAATAGAACCCATAAACATAGACATAAATGCATCCAAAATTTAGGATCTATCCTACATAGAGGAAACTAGCACCATTTTAAGGACACTAGAGCCACATGGTGCCATAGTGTAAGTGTGGATCTATTATTTAGGAGAGAATCTAACATAGGAATATAGTTGATGACACTCAGACCTATTCATATCTCATATTTCAACACTTAGATATTTTGTATCAATTATTATCTAGATAAGTCTTTATTTGCACATATTTATTACTATTTTTACAAATTCAAAACAAGTCAAAATATATAATAAATCAGTGGTTATTTATTGCATATTATTTCACTAATTTAGACTGCTCATCCTTTAATCAAGCATAGGATTTAAATTTTCTAAACACTAAAAGGTTAAAACATTTTGTGAACCAGACTTCATATATTTCTTAAAACCCTAGTTTTACATAGGGTTCACCTTATTCAAATTTTTGTGCACTAAATTAAGGTTACAAACTTCTATTTTTCTAATGTTTTGGCATAACCTAGCTAATTTAATAAATCCCACATTAGGGTTTCATATAATTTATGTAATTAATTTTTTTTAAAAGTAACTCTAATTCAAAACCCTAACCCTAGATAACCCAAGGGTTTACATTTTCATAACTCAAATTTTAGATCCATATATCTACTAATTTATATTTCATATAATCATGATCAGAATGATAGAAGGAATTAATCACTTTTTTATGCAAAGTTCAATACTTTCATTTACATGCTTATTTCCTTTAATTAGGAATGAACTCATAAAATACATAAACACATGTATAGATAATGATTTATATCAATTGAAATGTATGTCATACTTAATTTTATCTATAGCATGTTATTTTTATCTCATGTGAAATTCATTTAAGAAATAAATCCTTACATATATAGGTGATATATTACATAAGCTAACAACTAGGTTTCAATCTTTAATGCCACATCTTATGCACAAAAAATAATCTCCTTCTCCTCCACATATCTATGAGGGTGATATCTACTTTCCCTCTAATCAGGTCCATGCTATCACTCTTCCACAAGATGAAGCAGCCTATAATAATGTCACTAATCCCCATACTCAACGTATTCACACTTTTTCCCTACAGGATGTGTGCCTATATGATCAATCATAAGTAATTAGTGTTTGAACTTGTGAGACTCTGAAGGATCAAATTATTAGTATGATAAGGTTCATTTCAAAATTACAAACTCAAAATAAATTATTACATGAAAATATTCTAATATTGGAAACTCAGATTAAAACATAAAATTTCCCAGGTTAGACTAGTATCAATCATGTATATGCATCTTCACCTAGTTAATTTATGATAAGTAATGTTATGTATCAAAATAATAAATCACAACAAAGTGATTCTATAACTAGTGATAAAATAATACTCAAGATCTAGATGATACACAAGGTATAAATCAGGAAATTCTCCCTCTACTTAACAATGAGAACCTAATTATCAATAAGGATGAGATCCTACAGAGCTTCATAGATATACTTTAGAAATAGCCCCTTGATCATGCACAAATCCTGCAAGCCATATTGGAAATCAAGAATAAAATAGATAATGGTCAATATTTAACTCCCCTTGCTAATAATATTACACCTACTATGGGGCCATCTTGGCTAACACAACCAAAAATTATAATTCAAAAAACTTCAATGATAACTACACCTCTTGTTGATCTAGAAAGATCTATATTTTGATCTAAAATAAAAGTCATCAAATCATAGGATGATCATTGTCATGGTGAAGGGACCATTAAGAGATTTCTTGTGCATTTTGTGGATCACAAAATGGAGCTCGTATGCATAAGTTATGACCGATGGAAGATCAATATGGGAAAGTAAAAAAAATTGGGGTTTGGATGTCAAAAAGTGGTGAGAAGTCAACAATCAATGAATGAATGATACATGGCTAGAGAAGATTAGACCAAGTGGTGGGTCCTCAAACTACCACATGGCTTACCACAGTTCACTATGATCCATTTTTTATATTGTAATTAATTATTATGCTATCAAATGTTCCAAACAAACATTCCACTTACCACATATCCAATCCAACCCACATGTTCTCCACACAATTTCCATCCATGAAGATTCTATCCAACCAAGTCTCCATGAAATGTCACATTCCAACCCACGGTTCCCACATACCTCATATTACACACCATACACTTTGCACAAGCCACCATAATTCCCACATAATATGTGGTAATGCCAATTACTTGTCATTCTAAACCATGAATTCTGTGGTATATAAATATCCAATGAACCTCCCACCTTCCCAATGTGGGACAAAGGATTATTAAGACCAACAAAACCATAGAGGATGGGATTCAAACATTGAAATTTTGGTTAAAAAGATAAAGTCCCCACCATTGAACTCATGGGTCTAAACAATATATAAAGGGGTCAAAGTGATATTTAAAGCCATGTTTTGGATGTGGAGATTGTATTCTAAGGCATATAAGAGTGTGGAGAGAAATAGAGATTGTACTAAGGTCTCAAACAAAATAATATTGTTTTGAGGATTTATCTTGGATAGAATTAAATCCCATAAGATGAATTTAAAGACTTATTAATATTGTAACACGTTTTTTTCTAAAATTAATAAGGAGTGATCCCCTATTGGAGTAGATACAAAGATGTAAGACATTGTGTTGAACTCTGTTATCAAATTATGTTTGGTATTTTCTATCAATTTTTTTAATCTCTTTATGTAATACACTCTTAAAATTTTGTCTATTTTGGATAATTAAAATATGAATTTAATTTAGTAATCATTTTAAAAATTTATTTTATTAAATCATTAAAATAAGGTTTTGATCCTTTACAAGTGCATTTTCTGCTACTACAACACTTGTTTGATTATGATTACGAATCACTTGTGGCTAGTTCCTCCATTCTACATGTATAATCCCTTATGCACAAGTTTCATACTTTATAGGCTAAGATGTTACATCTTGAGAATGGATCCAATAGGCCATCACATGCATTGGATTCTAATAGTCTCTTCCGTACAACTGTGGCACATCACATAGTATTAAATCACTTTCCATCTAGTTTTATGGCACATGTTGGCCAAAATTGGCCTACATACAAAAAATTTTCCTAGATGGATTAGGCCACTCTCTTGGACCCTTCAGTAACCTTATACCCCCATGACTAGTTCCTTTGTGGTCCTAAATTGAGGATGTAATGTAGTATTTTGGGAGGTCTTGGTGTGGTATGAGAAGATGTGTAGAGTTCTGGTTGAGTGGGTGATCCAATGGTGGAAGGAGAAGACAAACCTCATGACCCTGCCACATGTCACTTGAAAGATTTTGAAATAGTTTACGTAATCTTTAAGGTAAATTTGGTGGTTTTAAGGAAAAATCCTTGAAATAGGTCTATAAATGCATGTGAAAGATCCAAAAAATTTCCATGGTGTTCGAGCACTTAGGGCCATGAAGGAGATTTTCATAAAGTCTCAGAGATTTTAATGATCCAAAAATGAGGCCTATAGAAGCTATTATTACCAAAATACCCCCAAAAGTGCATTAGATGACTTAAAGGTCCCCAAAATAAAAAATTTAAGTGAAAAAGTAACTTTTTAAGGAATTCAAATTTATTTTGACTTTATCCCACCTCATTATGGCATGTTTTACCATTTTAGACATGTTCAAGGTCATTTGGAGTGGAAGAGAGGAGTTTGAGAGCAAAAGGATGCATTTTGGAGCTTTGGTAGAATAGGTTTTTGAATATTTTTCTTGATTTAGGGGCTTAGATAACATATCCAATCATTCATGGTGTCCTTGATATCCCCTTATAAGCCTCTAAAATTAGATTCTAGCATAAGAACCAACAAAGTTAAGGAAAACCTATTGGCTGTAAACTAGAAATGAAACATGTTTTCTACCATTAATGGAGGTCCATGTATTTGAGAAGGTTTATATAAGTAAGGAAAGGTAATTTAATTGTAAAAATATTTTCCAAGTGTTAGATTTAATAGGCAAACTTCTATTTCTTCATGCTAAGGAAAAACCATTTTGGACAGTTTGGGATAGCTTTGGGAGAGCCTCAATTTTTCACTCAGTATAATTAGGAGAGAGAGAGTTGGGATAGAATATTTTATTCAATGATATTAACCCTAATGGGCTTACAATTCATATTATTGGTGGTCTAGTTCATCTCCCCATCTTTATGAACAATCGGTAATAGTTCAGGGGCATGAAGAATGGAAGAGAATACTGTGGTTTCTAAGATGGTTTTATGCTAAAAAAATGAAACTAAGGAACAAAATGATGGAATGAGACTAACAGATCATGAAAAATATGAAATCCAAGATAGTCACATAGGCAAGGCTAAGGATTCATTAGGCATGCTACAGTCATAAAAAGAAGTTAAGAATGCTTATCTAGGGTTTATTAATAAGGAAGATATGGGAGTATGGGAATTTACAGGGTCTTAGTTTTGAATAAGGCTCTTTATGGTTTCAATAAGATCAAATTATCAAGAAGATAACACCATGAAATGTTCATAGTCAAATAAGGGATAGAGTCTTATAAACTAATAAAGTCACATAGTAAAAGATACACAGTCCATACAAGGATCATTTGAAGGAGTCTAAAGATGTGTTAGAGAGACAAAAATTTAATGATGGGTGTGTTAGTTTATGAAAATCATAAGGGGTATTCAAAATACGTTAGGGACACTTGTGTCTTGAAAAAATCACAAATACAACCCTCAAGCCAAGCTTATGAACCCTACAGACTATCTGTGCATAGAAAGAGACCAAGATCAATGTTAAAAAGGTGGAAAAATAGAGGTAAGGAATGGTTTTAATGTTTTGAGGAAGATAAGGGCCTGCCTTTAAACATACATATAAAAGGTAATTTATCCTTTTGAAACACTCTATAACTCCTCATAATGATTTGTTAGGCTCTCAGGCTTGTTGAGGAGAGGAAAAACCCTGGGTTAGGGTTTTATCATTTTAGAGAGTTTGAACCATGGATAATCTTTAAAAATTGGTTATATTATTGGGGAATATGTATATTAAATTAATTTAAACTATTTGGGCTTTTATGAATCAATAGATATAGGGTATAGAGGATTGAGGGTAGAGGGAGTCAAAAGAGACCTAATAAGGCCTGATAGAGAACAAAAAGGGGATATAAGAGTGTATTAAAGGTGGAATTAGATCTTGAAACATATTATAATGTAAGAAAATAATTGAGGGTTATTTAAATGGATCTTTTTTTCTCTTAGTGACCCCTTATTTTTTTTGTACAAGAAGAATTTGACTAAAAATGGGCTAGTAAGAGCCTAGGCAAGTCAAGGTACTAAGAATGGTGCATAATGTGAGATAGTATTTTAAAGGATCTATACATTGAGTTGGGAGTTAAATGGAATTATGGATTCATGTTTAATGTCTTAAATAATTTTAGTTAAGGAGGTGACTCCTTGGAGTGGGAAATGCTCAATAAACCTTTATTAAGGGCTAGCATTGTGATAAAGTACAAGTGAAATGTTTTGTGGTTGTATTCTACTTCATATTAACCTTAGAGGAGCCTCAAGAAACCTAGGCTCAGTTGAAAATTCATTCCCTTGAATCACTCACCTCTAACCCTCTCAAAAGACATACCCACATCTATGAGAATAATAGTCATAGGTTTTATGGCAATTAGTATGTAGACAAAGTTTTTAAGATGGTTCATGATCCAAATATATACTCATGGGTGTAATGATATATTAGGCTCATCAACATAAAGGAGGTGCTATTCAAGGACACCCAAGCCCTCAGTTAAACCATCCCAAGAAACTTACATCCACTTATATACTATCAAAGCTTAGTCAAGTCCATGGATATGAAAGTTTTGTATTTATAATGAAGGCATGGTGGTTTGATAGGAGGGAAATAGTCTACATCAAGAGAGTTCAAATACAAATAAAAATCACTATGAATAATTCACCATGGATATCTATATATAGGTCTATGATCAAGGCATTCTATAGTATGAAGGGTTTTGAGGAGGTCTTAGGAATTGTCATGAGAAAAGGAAACTAATTGAATCATTTTAATACATAATGAATGAGATATGACATTAGAATTTGTAGGGAGCTCCAATAACATATTTTTTAGGTATAATAAGACTTGGGAGGCATAAAGACAGTCACATATATCCACTTAAACCTAAAACCATACTTCTAAGTTGGCAAGGAAGATATGAACCAATGATCTAGGTATCTAAGGAAATATATAATCAAGAGAGTAATTCATTGGATTCCAAGATGAATATGAGTCTATAAGGACATGTATATGAGTTATCCAAGGAAATCTAGAGTCATTGATCTTTATCAAGCCCTATAGTCATGAATGTACATTCATCCTTTGAGAATTGATCATGTGGTTTAAGGGTTGGTGACCTATAAGGGAGATCCATATCCAATGCATAAGGATGAATAGATAAATAAATGATTATGATTACTAATAAAGGTTTATACATGGTTTCAAAACCCTAAATAAATATTATAATATACAAAGGCCTTTTGAAACATAAACCTACAACCATACCAAATGAGATTGAGTCCTACATGAGGAAGGAGGGTCTATAAATAGTAAGAAGTATTTGAGACTAACCAAGGTGAATTAAATGATTATATTGAAAAAAAATAAGGGAATTTGTTTTCTCCTATATGAGGACTGTGTCAAGTTTGAAGATAGTCAATGACAACAAGCCTATCTTTAGAAGGGCAAATGGTTGTTCAAGTAAAGTGCTCCATGGTAGAGTCTAGTGGTATGGAGATTTCATAAGAAAATGTGGAAATGGAATGGGTTATATTTTTATGATATATGGATTAAAATAATTCCATATATATCCATACACCTCATATCCATCACCTACATCACTGAGCATGCAGGCATCCATAGATTTTCCTTGAGGAACTTAAGTCACATATGGTGGAATGTGGTTAAAGGAAAGGAAATGAAGAGTGAAATAATATAAGGATAAGTTAAATTACATATTTTAATCATATTAACATTGTTATATATCAAACCAAAGAAAGGATAAAGAAAACTCAGTTGTAAAATTTGGCCAGGTAGACGTGCATCACTAGCTTTTGCCAAAATGGACCTATAGGCCAAAATATGTAGGATCTAATAAAAAAATTTGGTAGATAGGATAATTATGAACTAATATAAATAATAAAAATAATGTTTAGTATTTTTTACAATGAGAAATATTAATTTTTTAGTACAGTCAACCCTATGTCAAATCATGATCAACATTAGAGCATGCCTTGGAGGAATTAGCCATTTTGAGGAATCTATAGGTTGAGTCAAAAGAATTAAATTTGGTAAGAATGGTATAAATTAAATAAAAAATAATAATATTCAAACCTAAAGGTCCTATTAAGAGTGAAAGTATCCTTTTTTCTTACACAGTCCACATGCAGTCATGAGGGCAACCATTGGAGACCAAATGAAGTTTTGTTAGTTCTAGGTGCCAAGAAGAATTTTAGGACTTGGAGAGGTATTATAAAGGTATAAAATGATGTTTTAAACCTATATTATCATATATAATTATCAAATTTAGGTATTTCATGAAATTTTTTGAATAAATACAAGTTTTGGCATGTAGCATGTAGGCAGCGCAAGGTAAATTATGGTAAAAAAATCTACATGACAAAGTACACATCCAAATGACTTAAAAATTGGTAATATTAGTTATAATGATATATTATATCCATAAATTATATTTTTAAGGTCATTTTATTAGTGTAAGTGACCTCTATTTATACACAATACCCCTATATCTCATAATGATCAGTATTCATGTAGACATACTGTTTGGAGTTTTCAGATGTGTTTGAGGGTTAAAAGATTTTGAAAGTATTTTAAAATAATAATGGATGTTTTAAAGCATATTAAACACCTTTTAAGAGTTTTCACACCCCAAACTTCATGAAAACCCCACAAGCAAGCTCAAATCCCCACAGACAGTCTCAAAGGCACAAAAGGGAAAGTTGGTTTTAATTCACTTAAAAAGGTGTTATAAGATGTTTAAGGTTCCATGAAGATGATTTTAGGAAAATAATATCATTGGGAAGGTCAAATTTTTCCTTTGGATAAATTTGAGTTTTTTAGGTCTAAGACACCTAGTTTTAGCCTATCTTCAAATGCTGGTATCTTTCATACCATATAGAGTTGGGCCAATTTATTATAGTATTTTTTGATTACCTATATTTAATTGAAATTAATTTTTGATTGAAGTTGGTTAAGGTCCTAAGTTTTATAAACAATTGTTAAGAGTGTAAGCATGTCCAAAATGCTTACAAAACCTACAAGTAATCATCTTTATGTGTGTATAATACAATCCACATGGGAGCCCAATATTTTTAGGGATGTTGAAGGGTTATATTTAATATAAATCCATGGAAATAAGTTGCATAATGGGTGTATTAATCTTATGAAAAATTATTTTGAAGGTGAGCGTACTTGAGCTTATATGAGTTTTTGACCAATTTTGTTTATTTGGACTCATAAGTCCATTAAATGTCCCAAAATTGCGTGTAAAACACCTATAATGTGTAAATTAATCCATATATCTCATGACCAACCTATTTTATAGAATAATCTGACACTTTTGAGTGCCTAAGAGGCCCAAAATGGCTCAAAAATACTTACTTTTATAGGTCTTTAAAGAGATAAATGGTATAAATCCATGAAAGAGGCCTAATGGGGAGTAAAAAATCACTATATGGAACTTGTATCTCTTCAAAAGAGTTTTTATGGTGCCTTGCTAAGATAAAGGCTTAAAAACCTGGTTTTTTGAAATTTTGTGCATTATTGTAGGTTTAATGGTCATTTCTACCATTATTATAGGTATTGAAGGTTTTCCAAATATTCATTTTATTCCTCATATACATGTTAAAAGTGACTATAATTATTATATAGTTTCAAAAGTGATCTTCAGGGTGCTAAATGGCCATGGGAGTAATTTTTAGGGTAGCTGGTTGAGGGTGGATGACCTCCATCAATGGGGTCTATGCGAGTTTCAGGTATCATGGAGTTTATTGTAGGTTGTAGGAGAAAATTCAAGTTTAAAATAGAAAATATCATCAAAAAAAAAACATGAAAGATAACATCCATGATTAGTTAAGAAGAAAATGCTAGGTTAGCTAACCTTTTTCCCAATCACCTTCTACAAGATTAAGTGGAGGGGGGCATAGAAGCCAAGGAGGAGAGTTTGGAAGTTGAGAAAAGAAAGTTGACAATTAAATGAAGTTTCAAAGTCTTTGGAGACTTCTCATTTTAGGGGATCATGACATCATCATCCTCAAGAATTTTTTATCTTCTAGTATGTTTCTAAGCCAATGAGAGGTCTTGAATACTATTGGTGCTAATGAAGGTTAATTTGTTGAGGAAGTATTAGTCATAATTAACCCAAATGTGGTTGAGACTCCATGAAAATGGTTGTCTCATTTATTGAATTATGTTTGCATGCCTCTTCTCTCTCTCTTCCCCTTTTATCCTATATCTCCCATTTCTCCCCAATTTTGTAAGATATTCTCATTTGATAAGGAAAAACCCTATAATTTTTTTAAAGAAAGACCATTTGAAGCAATAAAGATCATTTTTCACCTATCTCTTGCCTCTAAATTGTGTTTAGTAAGCTTGTGCATGATGGCCTTGTGAAGAAGTGTTATTTCATGTCCATTATCCTTCTTTCTTGCCTATTTATAGGTGTTTTTGAGTTAATTTCAGGTCTGAACTTGATCTATTTATACCATTAATGGACACTTGGTGTGAATTTTAAAATTTCTCTTTGCTTCATTTATTGTTTGGTGAGCCTAGTTTATGAAAAACTTGTGCAAATTAGCTAGTTTGTGAGGTTGTGTGAGCAAGAATTATCTTATGATGAATTAGTGTTTATTTCATGCTTATGTGAGTGTCAATCAATTTGGTGTATCACACTTTTAGTTTTTTTAGTCATCTTATACCCCCTCTCTATCCCTTTTCCAAGAAAAAGTATTAGTTTGCATAATCTACCAAGAGGAAGTTAGCCTTATTGAGAGGTTCAACATCACTATAGGATATCCATATCTTGATTACTCCAATATTGTAGCTAGGAGTGACAGAGCCTAAATAACTCTTCCATAAGGGTGTAATTATATGCTACAATAGTTTTTGGCACCCCAGGTGGGACAATATTGTTCACTGAGTGAAGATTTTTGGTGTTCTCTTTATCTAATCAATGTTTGAAGGCATGTGTACAAACACCAATGGCGACTCCAAGTATTTATTAGTTGGTATAAGCATCCCAAGTTCCTAATCATAATTATTTGGTATGCATAATCAACCATCTTTTGATCAATATACTTATTCATGTTCATGTAGGTTTTATGCATACCATAGTTTAACAAGGTAGCCTCTAACATTTTAGGATCTCAATGGAGTTAAAATCCACCCTAAGATATGATTTACAAGTATGAAGTCTTTGAAAACCTATTGATAGAATAGATGGTAGGGCATGCAGGTTGTTGATAAGGTTTTTGGATGGAGGCATGGTACTTAAAGGATAGTGAATCTATAAATGAATTGGATGGGCAGTTGGCTTCTAATATAAAGTGGGTAAGTCTCATAACAAACTCAAAAAGAAGGTAAGGGTAAGGTATAAAATGAGGCTCTATGGTTTTTATAAACTACTTCCCTGGCTAGTTTCTAATAGGAAAGTGCTCTCAAAACCTATGCTAGTTTCTAGTAGCAATTGCATAATTATCTGAGGCAATTATTACACACACATAAAACTAAATTAAAGAAAACACTCATACACATTCAACATTTTGAATCAATGTGAATGTAATTACCCTAATAAATATATTTACCAATATTTTAATAGATGTCACACATCTACAGATTAGTATATTAATCAATTTAATCAAGAATCCATTTTTAGCTATTACACACTAAATATTATTAAAATATACAACCAAGTATGTAACAACCAATTACATAGAAATTGGAAATAAAATACACAAACACATTCACTGATGATCAAAATTGATGTTTTTATTGTATTCAAAATTCTTTGACCAAAATTTAAGTTGGATTATAATTATTTATATAGACTTGGGGAAAGGGTCACCTCATCTTCCAGGTTTATGCAAGGTTATTACATGTGATAGTAATAAATTGAGTTCTAACTATGTTTTAAAACTGTATAAGAGTCTATTTGTAGTTATCAATTTAAATTAGCCTTTGCAAAATTTATGCAAAATACAAAGGTAATTTTTACAATTATATATCAAACTGCATGTAAAACTTCAAAATGTGTGCCATTTATAGAATTGTGCATGCATAAAGTCTTAGCCTTTTATAGGTTGTGAGGAAAACCTATTGAATATTTTTAGATTAGCCACCTTCAAATGAAACTCAGATATGCATCAAAGATAAGTATCACTTTACCAATGCTTTAGAACTAATGATGATTTTTAACTATGACTATCTAAAAATAACTATGCATTTCATGTTTCTCATGCCTATCACTGAGTCTAGATCTTTGAAAAGTTTACTTAGGACTCACACCATTAGACCTTCTACATGATGTAATGTGAACATGCCATTTGGTAGCTTCATGGTTCTCTATATACTGGGCTCTTACAATGTTGACACTTAGAACTATCATAGAGATTTCAAAAAAGCCTTTACTACTATGCCTGATTATGCATTGTTAGATCTTCAATATGTGAGTTCACATACACTATATATCTTGGTGCTTGACCTCTTTAACTCCCACAATTTGACGTTTGGAATTTATAGATTTACTCTTGAAAACATAAACATAGAATGACTTAGCATATATGTATAATAAATTTATTAATGTAGGGGTGACACTTGGTAATTCCATGGGGTGTTTGGTCTATTGATATTGGAAATAAGGCATTGTTTTGGCATTTTGCATGGGGTAATTATTATGATATTGTGTCAGGAAAATTGTGTTGGTGGGATTTTTGTTAGACAAAATGTCCAAAACACAAACTTTCAAAGAGTTTATTTTCATCAAATAAAATATATGAGACATAAAGTCCTTAGCATGTATCATTAGGGAAATTATTTTTGACAAAATATCTGAAAGTAATTATCTTGAAGAGTATTATTTCATCAGGAAAAATGCCTAAAGTAAAAATTGTAAAGAGTTTACATTCTCATCAAACAAAATGTTTGAGACATAAATTCTAAAGGGCAATTTTGAAAGTATGAAGGGTCATTTTCATCGAACAAAATATTTGAGACACAAAGGTTAAAGACCCAATTCTGTCAAAAAAAATGTTTAAAAACATAAAGTCCAAAGGAATTAGACTTTGACAAAATTCCTAAAGGGTAAGTGAACAAGGGTAGAAGGGTCCACTTCATGGTATAAAATGCCTGAAGGATCTACTTCATGGTGAAAAAAGTTTAGGATAGAATTCCTGAAGGGTAGGTTCATAATGTCTGAAGTGTCTACTTCATGGAAAAAAATGCTTGAAGGATCTACTTTATGGAGTACATTTCAATGGGAAAGGGCCTAAGATAAAATTCCTAAAGGTTAATTACAAAAGGGATAAAGGGTTAATGCAAAGAAGTTGAAGAGCAGGTTTATTTCATTAAAAAAATGCCCATGAAAAAAAGTATGCAGACCCAATTCTATTAGGGGAATTGTTTCATAAAAAATGTCTGCAAAAATGTTTCTAAAGACCAATTTTGTCAAAAAAATGGCCACAACACAAATTTTAAAGGATTTGGTCTAAGGCAAAAAGGCCCAAAAGAATTAGTCCAATGCAAAATTATTTCAACAAAATTGTTGTGGGAAAAATGTATTGATAAGATAAAATTCCATTAGAAAAAATATATGATAGAAAAAGTTAGACAAAGACAAATATGATGAAGATAAGTTCAATAAATCTCAATTAATTTAGATAAATTGGCATGGGGAATTGTCGTAGAGAAATTATTGTTAACAAAATGTTTGATATAAATATGCCAAAATAAATAAGTCTATGCCAAAACATCTACAACAAAAAGTCTAAAACAATAAGTATGATAAAGACATAAGCCTAATAGAATAAGCCTTAAAATGAAAAAAATTGATAAAGACTCCTGAAAGCTATAAAGTTAGTTAGTGAAAACATAATACCAATACCATTTTGATAAAATATGAAATGCCAATAATCAATTTTATTCCAGTTAAACATACATAAGAGGGGCTCAAGGTCACGACCATATTCTAAAAAAAGTGGGTCCCCATTTCCTTATAAAAATAAGGGGATGTTGGGTACAACAAATGAGGACTCACATGGGGAATACTCCTGAGTAGTCAAGAACCCAAAATTTTGGTTTAAAATCTTAAATCAATCATGAAGTGTGTCATAAAAGAATACTTAAATGAGAAACATAAAAAAGACTCCTAAGTAGATTCACACAACATACTTGCTTTCTAATTTATTATATCTATGTGTGTCAGACATGTAGTTTATTTAACCCTTGCTATGATGAGTTTTTAAAAGCCTTTGATAGGGTTATAGGTTTAGTTCTAGTCTCTATTAAACCATAAAAAACAAGGGAAGCTCTAGCATTGCTCTGCTATCAGCCAAACATCTATAACCCTGATAGAGATACCTTAGGTTCCTATTCTCTTTCCATCTTTTGATCATGATGCATGGTACATTGACCTTATTTCATCATGTGAGCCTTTTTATTTTTTTTTGCTATTTTAAACTCATTAGTCCTTTGTTTTTATTTTGTTCTTGAATGGAAAAGAGAAGAGTTGGAACCCCAGTGAGCTGGTATAATTATAAAACAAATTATTACTAGAACATCCCTGCTAGTCACATTTATACCTAGAACTATCACTTCTAATGAGTATTTAATGTGATAAGTGCATTTGATGCAATAAAACAAAAAATATTTATAAATTTATGTGAAGCAATTTGAGAGAAACTTACACATTCTTGGTAAAATTATTTAATTGTGACACCATCAAGAATAATCCATGATTACCTGCCTTCATCTTAAAGACTAAAAAACATAGAAATATACCCAATTTTGTGAACTATTCCCAAATTGCCTATTTTTTAAATTTTTTTCCCCCTTTATACCAGTCATAAGCTTAGTTTTTTTGGATTTTGAATTGGTTATAGGATCAAACACAATTATGATTTCCATAGAAATAAATAAACAATAACAACTCTAGGAAACATAAAATTAAACTAAGAAAAGCAAGAAACTAATCTATGAAAGAAAAATACTAAAAACATGAAATATTAATATATAAAGTGAGAAAATAATCTAATAAAGAACATAAATCCAATCTAATAAAACCAAAAACTAAGCTAAGAAATTATGAAATCTAATCTAATCCTACAGCTACATTCATCTATCCCTCATCAATCAATAATATTTACAAATAATAAGGCCTTGAAGTAGTGCTTCAGGAACTATCCATTAACTAGATATGTAAGATCATTGACTTAGAGGTCCTTTGAATGAAACACATTAATTTCCAAGATCTATGAAATTTGATATGGTCCAATCCATAGTGGGAAAAACTTGTCATGCTGTCCTTTCTTCTCATGGGCTTTATCCCAAAGTAGCACTAGATGTGAAATCTTGAATTCTTTGACCTTTACTCTTTTATCAAACCACCTCTTAAACACATCTTGGTGTTTGATGAATGTATTTTAAGGCCTCACTCCTTGAATATTAAATTTATATTATGTCCAAAAATATTGATTTTGATTAATATCTCGGTTTCATGTAGTCCTACATAAATTGATAAGTGGGTAACTTCAACATAATTGGGAACATGGGATTGCATCCATACACCAACAGATAAGGTGAAGTTTTAAGGGATTACTTGTGTCTAGTTTGGTCTACCCAAAGAGCATACTTTATATTTGGTCTTATCCCCTACTGATTTCTTAATTGCATTGATCAAATTCTTATTCATTGATTCCATCAGTCCATTTAGGTAAGGGTAATAGTTGGAAGTTGACCTAATAATAATCTTGTTGTTGTATGCCTACATAGTAAATTATATTGATATAAAATATAGTCCATTATCATAAACTAGAGAAATGGACATGCCAAATCTAGTTGTTATATGTTCCTCCAAGAAGCAAATCACATCTTGTGCTCTGTAGTTCTTTATGGCTATGGCTTAGATCTATCTAGTGTAATAGTCTATGGCAGTAAGAAAAAATTTATGGGATACTAAGGAATTTAGGTTGATAACACTAATTAAGTCTAAACCCCACTAGTCAAATGGCCTTCTTTCAACAACTAGTTGTAAAGGAATTGTTGCATGTAATTTTATTTTGGCTAGAGCTTGGCATTCATGACATGTTCTGATAGAAGTATGCATGAGCATATTTTAAAATTATTAGCCAATAGTATCCCATTATTAAGATCTTATGGGCCACGGTATTTCCAAAAGGATGACCACTACCTATCTTCAAATGAAATTTTTGTAAGATTTATTTAGCTCCTTCTGAAGAAACACACGTAAGATAAATACCTTCATAATTTATTCTATAAATGACTCCCTTAATGATCATGTAGTGAGCATCTTTGAGCCTCAAATCTCTCCTATCTCTATTGATCTTGGGGGAATAAGTTCCTATAAGTAACTATTGTATTATATCTATATACCATTCTCATTTAGGTACTTGAGCTTCACATACATAAATGTGATATGAGGATCTAGTTCATTCATGAGCTAAGTAATACCTTGACCTTGAATGATCTTTACAGGCTTGATCTCTATGTCAAATTCTTGTAGATTTGCTATCCATTTTCCTCTATGTTCTCCTAGTTTATTCTATGATAGGGTGATCTTAATTTTAGGATCAGGTATAATGGTGATGGTTTTATTCCTCAAAATATAATGTCAAAACTTCTTCATGACCTTGACAAGGGTGAAAATTTACTTGTAAATTATGGAATACATAAGCTTTGTATCCTTCAAATTGGTGCTCAAGAAAAAAATTAGATGCTCAGTCTCTTCCTTATTTTGTGTGATGATAGTAGCAATCGTATGCTCTAAATCAAGTGAATATAAGTAAAAATCTTTACTAAAATCTAGAGTGATCAATATTGGACCTACGATATTGTATCTTTAATATCTTAGAAAGACTTTCTGCCTTTAGCTATCCATTCTATATTGGCATGTTGATTGAGCATGGAATTTAAGGGTCTAATGATCTCTATCAATCTTGATACGAACATCCTTACGAAGTTAATCTTTTCAAAGAATGATTTAAGTTCCTTCTTGCTGTTTGGTGGCTAAATTTTTGAAATCACCTAAATTTTATTTGG
This sequence comes from Torreya grandis, assembly GCA_037957365.1. Taxonomy (NCBI): domain Eukaryota; kingdom Viridiplantae; phylum Streptophyta; class Pinopsida; order Cupressales; family Taxaceae; genus Torreya; species Torreya grandis. The sequence continues at coordinate 58,444 of JARHVA010004286.1, read as the reverse complement.
ATCAATGGTGATCCTATCTTTGGTGATGATGTGTCCCAAAATATTATATTTAGTCAATCCAAATATTCTCTTATTTAGGTTTAGAAAAATATGAAACCCTCTACATCTCTCAAATATGGTCTTTAGGTGACTTATGTGGTCTATTCGATCCTTTCAAAAAAATGTGAGATCATCCATGCAGATGATTATGCATTTTCCTATTAGTCCATTAAAAGTGTGATCCATGGAATGTTAAAAGGTCACTCCTACATTTATTAGGCCAAATTACATCCTTTTATAGTCATAAGTTCCCCACTTTGTAGTGAACACAATCTTTATTCTATCCTCAGATTGCACCAGTACCTGATTGTAGCTTGAAAATCCATCCAAAAAGGGCATCATTTTAGAACCACTTACTATTTGTATCATCTCATACAGAGAAGGTAAGTGATAATTATCCTTTTTAAAATCCTTCCTTAGTTTTTTGAAGTCCACACATAATTTTATCTCAACGTTCTTATTTCTTATTGGAACTAAATTAGCCACCCAAGTAGAGTGTCAGACTGGGAAAATGTTTTTTGCACTTAAAAGCTTCTCCACTTCTCTCTAAATGAGAGGATATAAAATAGGTTTAATTGGTATCTACCTCTATCTAAATGGATTATGATCTATCTTCAAGGGAATCATATGAGTAGTAACCTACATGCCATACACCTTTAAGTATTCATATGTCTAAGAAATGACATCCCTATATCGAGTGATTAAATCCTTCACTTTCTATCTCCCTTCTAGGGTGAAAATAAGACCAATATTAACATAACATGGGCTATGTTCATCTCCTATATTTTCCCTTTTGAAGTATGATTCATTGACCTTGGGCTATCTGAGTTGCTAAGAATGAGGGTCTATGTTGAATGGTATTTACAAAGAGACTAACCTAGCTAGAATTCCACTTTCTTTGAGTTGAAAAATGCCTTTGTTGTCTGATTCCTCTTGATAGAGGTGATTAATGTCCTTGTCATCAATTATTTGGGATTCAAATTCTTCTGAATTAGTTAAAAAATGAATAATCTACTAGTCATCATCAAAGACCTTAAAATTTTATACATTATCTTGAATAGAGGGACAAGGTATTCATTCAATAGAGAATATTTTTACTTTAGATTCTTGTAGTGGCTCTAGATTAGTAGAAACAATAGATAGTGAATAAACCACTTGATTTTGATTTATAGGAAGTGTTGCTATGTTGAAAGCATCAAAGATTTTAATCAGGTCCCATGATTTATGATTATATATCCTCAAATAAGATATCTTGTATTGATATTTGTTTTTAACCTAGTTAATTACTAGTTTTGAGTTGCCAAATACTAGTATTTGTTTCAAATTATTTTTGAGTGAAAATTATAATCCCAAAATCAGGGCCTTATACTCAACTCTATTGCTAGTGCATGAACATTACAATATGTATGCTACCAAGAACTTAGTACCTTTTGGATCAATCAACTCAATTCCCATGCTTAATCCTTACTTCGATGTAACACCATCAAAGTGTAGAGTCTATAATTGATTGGATCCTTTAGGTTTTAGCTTCTATACTTGATTAAGAGTAGTAAAAGTATAAATACCAAGGTTGGGTGATTCATACTTTACCTCTTCATTCTTGACGTTATAATTTGTAATGGGATACTTCATTTTGGGCTCTCTATCAATTCTAATTTGATTTAAAACTCCCCTCCATGGCATCTAGATATGAAATAAATCTATAGAGAGATATACATTGAATTTTTTGGACCAATCCCTAGTCAACAAAAATTTATAGCCTTTTAGTATGTCTACCACTAGAATATCAATCATCATCTGGACTCACAATTCAGATGCTACTTGAATGCATACATTGGTCAAATCTCTAACTATTGGTACTATTATTTTATCCAATTGTGAAACCATTATCTTTAAAGGACTTGTAGTGAGACCAATATTTTGACATATGGATGTAGGCATGATAGTTGCAGATGCTCCATAATCAACTAAATAATTATGAATGTTCTTATTGAATGCCTTGATAGTTGGCAAGAAGGGTGGAACTTTTGGCTTACTTTTCTATATGATATTAGCATCAACAACTTTCACTTTGTCTATAGATGCTTTAGTTCTTTCCACAAGATCTTTTCTAATAATCAACTTCAATAGTAGTTCCTTTTGTTCAGAGATTTTAGCTAACTCATGAAGAGTTATGTTCACTTTGATCTTTTTCATATCCTCCACAATTTTGTATCCTTCTTTGGGATTAGGAGGAATCATCATGGTATTTTAAGGATTCAATGTTATAAGTGGCTATTTATTCCTTAGATTGTATGTACCTCTATGGAACTTTTATAAAGTGTGAAATTCATGCATATTGTACTCTGGTCATTATCATCTTCATCTGGGAAGTGAAACTCATGAGTTTTAAAGAACATGGATGTAATGGAAGAGATAGGATTTGGATGATGTTAAGGCAAATTATGCATCTGATCTTGTCTAACCACCTCTCTTTGAAAGATTTCAAATGTTGTGAAAAATTTAATACAATTAAAATCACCATGGTCAGAAGTATTGTTAATTATGCACAAATTAGGAAGAGTTATTTCTACCATGTTGATCTCTAAAATCTTGTTAAGTTACTCCATATTATTCATAGTCCTATTGAATGGTCAATTATATCTCTAAAATATAGTATTTTGTTACTAGTTGGGCTATTGGCATTTCCCATCTTCTTTTGCATATTCAAGAAATCATTGCTCAAATTTTGAACCATCTTCTAGATAGAATTCAGTTTTGATTTTTTAGAATCCATGCCTTGTAAGACAATAGTGGGAAGTGTAGCTTATTATTGATTTTGTTAGTAACTATTTCATGTCATATGATTGTTCAAGAAGTTGAAATTTAGCTATGTTGTCTATGTCAATAGAGGAAATGCATATAATTGATTTTGATTGAATGTGGGAACATTTAACTTCATATATGTTATCAAATTGAGTGTTGGAAATCCATTATTGACATTAGGCACTCCAGGTGTTTGGGGATTGAGCTATCTATCTATGTTGATATCCTCTTCATATGATAACACCAAATTGTTGGTAGTGACCTCTCTTCTTAGGAACATGATAGTGATTAGGTCAAGGGTATTATTATACATATCCAATGCTAATGGATCATCTAGTTTATATCTTGTGATCAACTAGTTGTACATATTTTGGAACCTTGCATTGAAATAATTGATGGGCCCATTAGGTGATTTATATTGAATGTGGGAACATTCAACTTCACATATGGTATCAAATTAAGTGTTCGAAATCCATTATTAACATTAGGCACTCCAGGTGTTTGGGGATTGATATGTCTATCTATGTTGATAGCCTCTTCATATGATAACACCAAATTGTTAGTAACAACCTCTCTTCTCAAGAACATGATAGTGATTAGGTCAAGGGAATTACTATACATATCTAACGCTAATGGATCATCTACTTTATATCTTGTGATCAACTAGTTGTACATATTTTGGAACCTTGAATTGAAATCATGGATGGGTTCATTAGGTTCTCTGCTCATGATGGTGAAGTGTTGGTATAATAAATAAAGATTGGTAACCTATCCAAACTATGCAATAAAATTTTCTTGACATTTACCCCAAGAAGTGATGGAATTTTATATTAAATTTAAATACCAATCATAAGCAACATACATTAAAGTAAAAGGGAATAATATACATGCAACATCTTCATGGATAACATTCATTACCCTTAATGCATCTTTAAAATATTTAATATGTTTCTATATTATCCTTGTTCTTGAAGGAGTAAAGGAAGGATGGTACTTTTTAGGATTCTAAGGTAAATTATGCACATCTCCTAAGATGGCAATAACAAATCCAAATAACTAGGGATGAGCCATTGATTGATTAATAGGTAAAATGTTACCTATTAGAGGAGGTGGATTATTATAAATTGGGGATGTTATCATAGTTATAGGTCTCTTATTATTTTTCAAGTGTGATACTAGAAAATCAACATGGAAATTAGATCTAGTCACTCTCCTAGGTGACTCCAGTGTAACTCTACATAAAGAATAATTACTATTATCGAGGGTATTGACCCTCCTACTAGTGCTAATGAGATTGTTGATATAGGTTTTATGCACACCATAACTAAATGAAGTATCCTCTTATGTTTTAGGATATTAATTGAGATAATATCCACTCTAGGGCATGATTTGTAAGTATCTAGTCTTTGATAACCTATTAATAGAATAACTGGTAGGTAATGCAGGTTGTTGACAAGGTTTTTAGATGGAGGCATGGTCCCTAAAGGATAGTGAATCTCTATATGAATTATATTTACATTTGGATTCTAATCTAAAGTGGGTAGGTCTCAAAACAAAATAAAAAAGGAGAGAAGGGTATGGTAGAAAATGAGGCTTTGTGGTTTTCAAAAACTACTTCTATGGCTAGTTTTTAATAGGATAAGTGATCTCAAAACCTATGCCTATTACTAGTAGTAGTTGTAAAAACAAAATCAAACATGTTTAAGAAGTTTAAGGAAATATCGATGCAAGAAATTCATAAGCCTCAGATAAAGGTTTCTCTTTTTAAGGTAGCAATTGCACACTCTTAATTAGGATATTATGGCTTGAGCTAGTGAAGTATCTAATGCATTTGTTACACACACATAGAAAACTACATCAAAGAAAGCACTCATACACATTCATAATTATGAATCAATGTGAAATTAATTACCCTAATTAATATATTTACCAATCTTTCAATAGCTATCACACATCTAAAAATTAATACATCAATTAGTATAATCAAGAATCCATTCACAACTATTACACACTAAAGATTATTGAAACATACAACTAAAAAACTAACAACTAATTACATAAAAATTGGAAAGAAAATACACAAACACATTCATTGATGATCAAAATTGATGATGCTCTTGTATTCAAAATTCTATGACCAAAATCCAAGTTGGATTACAATTGTTTATATAGACATGGGGAAGGGGCCACCTCATCCTCCAAGCTCATACAAGGTCATTACATGTGATAGTTATAACTTGAGTTCTAAATGTGGTCTAAAAATGTATTAGAGTCTATTTGGATTTATCAATTTAAATTAGCCTTTAGAAAAGCTATGCAAAAGACAAAGGTAATTTTTACAATTATAACTCAAACTACATGCAAAACTTCAAAATATATGTGCCATTTATAGAACTATACATGCACAAAGTCTTAGCATTTTATAGGTTGTGAGGACAACTTGTTGAATATGTTTAGATTAGCCACCTTCAAATGGAATTCAAATATTCATCAAAGACAAGTAGCAATTTACCAATGCTTCATAACCAATGATATTTTTTAACTATGACTAACTGAAAATAACTATGTATTTCATGTTTCTCATGCCTCTCATTGAGTTTGGATATTTAAAAAGTCCACCTATGACTTGTATCATTAGATCTTCTACATGATGGAATATGAGCATGCCATTTGGTAGCTTTGTGAGGTTCTCTGTACACTGGGCTCCCACAAGGTTGACATTTGACACTCTTATGGAGCTTTTGAAAAATCCTTTGTTGTTGTGATTGATTAGTGTAGTCATATAAAATGTCCAAATTGGTATCTTGAGTGTGGATTATGACACTCAATCCATATGACCTTCTTGTATGCTCTCATAACCCTTCTAGACACCTTTTTGATTATAATCAATCATCCATAGACCTTTAAAACCTGATTCTAACTTAGCCAGGATGCATTTCCTAGGCCAATTCTATCCCCTAGGTCTTGACCCTATAGGATAGGAGTGTTAGACTTGGACTATAACATTGGACCCTAGAGTGTTCCATTTTTTATGTTTTTATCCAATCACATTTCGATCTCAAATGATGATTTCTACTTGATTCTTACTCTTCATTATGTCAACCTAGCATGAATACATTTAACCTATGACCAATATATCCATATAAAAGTACATTTATAAGGATTTTTGGCAAATATTACAAATCAAGTAATAATACAAACAAAACCATCAAGGCAAATTTCCCTATTTTTGCATACATCCATCTAATATAGTTACAAGCATATTAAAACCCTCAAACTAGTCCTTAGCCATCTCAAGCACTCTTAGTTTGGCATTTTTGCATCCACCTAACACTATTTCACAAATCACATCAAGTGGGAGAACTACATATGGATTGATCCTTCTTTGGAGTATTGGTATGTAGGTAGCGTGCCCACACAAGGGGTGTGGATACATGTTTAGTGCATCTTACACACACTAACCCCCCTCTTTCTCAAAGTTTTATTCAAGAAAAATTAAGGTTTACAGGCTCATACAGGGATAATAGATAAAACCCAAAAAACTCAGATCTTTATAACTAGTTTAGATAACAATAATAGGACCTCAACTATAACATCAGACCTCAAAGTTTCCTATTTTTGATTCTCATATCCTTTCATCAAATGAAAGATATATCTAGGTTCATGACACTATCATAGTCTTTCACAGTTAGTTTTAGCCTTTATCTTAGTCATCTTAGTCTACTTTTAAGCTAACTTGCATTTCTCCTCTTTCATTACTATATTTAGAAAGATTCAAATGTCAAATAAATTATTCAAATTAGTACTATAATCATTGAAATATTATTTATTGATTTATTGTTCTAGACTTTTAACTAAATTAGGAATAAATCTCCAATATTCTTAAAACTATTAAATCATTTGGTGAACCTGACTTTGTTTGCACATAAAAACCCTGGAAACCTTAGGGTAAATTCCTTGATAATTTTTCCAATATTTTTTTGGTTTTTCCTAAACATTTAAATCAAAAATTTACATTCAAATTTTTAAATTTACCTTAGTAATTTTAACAATAAATTTCATTCAAACCCTAGATGCCTATACTAGGTCCCAATTTTTTTCTAGTATTTTTTATCTTTCCTGCATATTTAAATTATAAATTAACATTTAATTTTTAAATTTGTGTTAGTAATTTTAAAAATAATTTATTTAAAACCCTAGTTACATATACTAGGTCCCCTTGCTTTTGAGGTATCACCTTACATGTTTATGAGCTTCGTATCCTTTATATGCATATTCTAGTTCATTGTTTAAATTATATTTATTAAATATTTTCTTTCATTATTAAAGTTTATTTCCTTATTCCACCTAAGCTCATTACAACTCTTTATTTGAGATGAAGTGCAAGAATTATTGTCAACCCTCTTGAATTCACCTAGTTTCCTTCAACCTGACCATATACCATACACAAACAACTAGCTCAACTTCCTGTAATAGATCCTACACATCTATATTACACTAATTTCCATGAGGATAATTTTGACAATGAGCCATATGAGAATAAAAATGATGATACAAACACCAATGTTCATGACCCACCACATTGGGTTCTTGATCCACTTGTACCTATTATTGATAATGATGTTGTCATCAATAAAGACTTGATTCTACAAAGTTTTAGAGAAAGACTCAGGGAACAACCTCAAGATCATACTCTTATCATACAATCTATCATGGAAATTAAAAAGTCTAAGAAATTTGAGTCTTTCATTCCTTCAGAAAAAATAGTTGTAAATGACACTACAAGAGAAACTATGTCTCAACAACTCCCTATAGCAGCCCAACCTTTCTATGAGGCACCCCTAGTTATGGATAATACATCTTTATCTCCTAATGTAGCTACCCTTGTGCAATAGATAAAATATCTTAAATCCAAGGTTATACACCTTGATCAAGGTGCCTCTATACCTACATAGGCCTTGGATTATTTTTATTTACTTCATACACTATTGGCACATCATATTTCTTTACACCCTTGCCACCATGTGTTGTTCAAGCCAAGTTCACTCTATATGATGGCAAAGGTGATCTAGAGACACACTTGAGAGATTTTGACATAACATGCTTGGATTATGTGCCAAATGACTAGTTATTAACCAAGATATTTCCATGGAGTTTATAGGATTATGCCTTACAATGGTTTTATAGTCTATTGAATCAGTCGGTCAATGCATTCAATCCTTTAGCTGACATGTTCTTAGCTCACTTCAACATTAACATAGGTGACAAGGTTTTGTATGCCCAAGTTGCACAATAGAAGCAAAAGTAAAATTAGCATCTCAAAGATTATTTTCTTTGATATAAAACTATATTGGCTAAAATAACTAGCCCCATGAACAATCAAAAGTTACATGATCTCTTCAAACAGAGTCTTTTGCTAGCTTTGCATGAGTCAATAATGTTTAAAAGATTATCTTTCTTTATTGAGCTATGTAAAACACTAAAGGAAAAGGAAGTCAAACTAATTTCAATGGGAAAACTCCAGTACACAATCATATAAAAAACAAGAAACAAGAGTAACAAAAAAGTCCTTTACAAAGTAAAGGTAAATGACATCAAAAGTCAAAATCAACCAATAGTTAATGCAACTTCAAAGCCCCCTCAGCTAATCTACTAGTATCTCCAGCTAGATTCTTACAATAGTTATGGGAATGTACTATCATATCTCTCCCTCCTATTTGGGAAGTTGATCCAACAAATCCTCTTCCATGGGGATATGATCAGAATGCATTTTTCAATTTTCATAGGACACTATGCCACACAACAAATAGATGCATTAGTTTGAAACACAAGATAGAGGACTTGATAGATGACAATGTTATTAATCATGGCACTTAAGTTAAGCCTCCTTAGGCAAAGAAAACATAGGAAAAATCTTTGAAAATCTTCTCATATCCTTTCCAAAACTATTCTAAATAAGAAATAGGGGATACATCAGGTGTTCACCATGCATATCATGCACATCCTCTACTAGCTACAGATCAGGCACCTTCAGTTGAGACACATCCCTTGAGTAACATGATTGGTGTGTATAATTATAGAGTCCCACCTAGACCTTCCATCTCATTCTTATAGAAAGAGATAGTATAGTATGATTTAGATTAGCATGCACTCTTTATCAGAGCTTACATTAATCATCACTCCATTCATAGTGTTCTCATAGATAATAGATCCAATGTGAACATGTGTACTATGAAATTAATATAACATTTGGGACATTCAGAGAAAGATATTAACCCAATGGACATAGTTATCAGTGGATTAAATGGGCACATATAGAGTTCATTGGGTGAGATTGTACTTCTTCTATAGGTTGGTTTAACACATGTGGCCACACCATTTACTATTGTTCCTAGTGTAAGAGTTTTTGATATATTAATTATTCAACCATAGATTCAAAAAATTCATGTAGTATCTTCTATAGTTTATATATGTGTGAAATTCATTCATATTAATTATGTTGTATAGTTGGTGGAGTTTTATATGAGTTACCACTCCCCACTTGAAAGCCATCTTCTACTTTACAGTCACTAGTTTTAGCTTCCCCACCAATTTTAGCTCCTCCACTAGTTATAATTATTCCTATAGTTTAGATTCAAATAAAGCTGAGGCCTTACTCACTAACATAGAGAGTTCATACACTTTTATAGAGTCCTCTTTTAGAATAACCATAGTTTTAGGACTTGAGATAATTTTTAGCTACAATGTTCACACCCAAGGTAGTATCATTGAGGTTTCATACCTCTACACATAAAGCAAATGTTTAGAGATCTTCTCCTACTACCAAATGGGTTCCTAAGGGCCTCAAAGTTCCATCCACTTCTCAAAATTATAGGGGGACCCCATATTTAGTTTCCACTATAGAGATTTTAGAGCATTTACATCATACATAGCTTTTAGAGCCATAGTCTCCACCCTTCCATCATGCTTCATGATCATGCACAATCACTCTCCTTCATATAGAACACCATGATAGGGAGTCTCTCATGAGATTCATTAGTTAGTATCATTTATTCATAGTCTTTCTTTTACATAGCTTATTTTCAATTTCTTATACATAGTCTCCTTATGATTAATTGTACATAGCTTATTTCAAAATTTAAAAATAATACAAAATTTCAAAATCCAAAAACATTCAAATAATTCAAAAACACAAAAATATTTCAATGATATGAATTATCCATGATTTACATTTATACTACCATGTTAGAATCACATTTATTGTTCTATGCTATTATTTTTTGATCTATCTACATTATGATGCTTCACTTGATCTTCTTTGAGTGTGTGCAGTGACACCTAGATCCTTGATTTCTTCACTCCACCCATTAAGGGGGCATCATAATTTTACATTCAAGATATAAATTGATATATCTACCCACTAGGGGCATCTTATACATGACTACACCATCTAGGTCATGTCATTCCTACACCACACTCTAGTTATCATGGTGATTTACATTACTTACTATATTACACAGATTACTCTATCGACACTCACTAGTATATATTACTTGTGTATTTCTTAGCATATACCTAGTCATGTACTACATATTTTTCATACTTTCACTTTTTTCTTTGATTAGTTAGACATGATTGTATTTCCAACATATTACATGCCTTTCTTTTTTTATGCAGCTAGATGTGATTTCATTTCTCAGTTCGTATTTTATCTCTTGTATGTGCCTTATGAAAATTTCCAATGTCCTTTTCCTATACTCTTCTATGTGATTGTGTCCCTCATGCCAACTTTGCTTGTTTCCAATTGTACATTTACATGTCATTTGAACATGCCTTGTATGATTTATTTCTAGTTTGAGTGACATGTGCCCATGTTCTTTGTTTTCTTGGCCCCTTGGCCACCATTACATTATTCTTGATTATTGCCTTGTGTGATTGTTGCTTGATTGCTTTTCACTATTTACAATGCCATGATCCACATCATGCATTATCTTGCTTTCTTGGATGCCATGATGAAAATCATTCTCCATCTCTCCTTGACAAATAACAACTAACAACCAAAAACTAACAACTAACAACTAACAACTAAAAACTAACAACTAACAATTGATATTTCTAGTTTCAAATCAATATGCTACACATGCTATTACATTGTTATATCTATCTAGGCATACCCATATTAATTTAACAATATCCAATACAAACTATGTTGTATCTTGAGACATCATTTTGATTATCATTTATATATCATATATTTCATAACATAACACACTTGTAGAACTCTTTATTTTGACGAAAGTCATTGTAGGGTCTTCATTTCTACCCTCAGAAGAGGGGGAAATAAACAAGAGTCTTATCATAGAGATCAAATCTTCTACCAGTCAAAAATCAATTTTTAAAATACTCAAAACAATAATCATAGATCAAAATAGGTAGAATAGACGAAAAAAATAGTGATGATTATAAAATAGTGATCAGATTTAGCAAAGGACAACATCACGAGACATATACAATAACACTAGATAGTAGGGTGTCCTATTTTTAGTGCTCCTATCCAAACAATAAAAAACCTATATTTTCTAAAAGTAAGTAGAAAGGTAAGATCAACTATAGTTTTTTCAGATATAGATTATTTTAGATTCAGTAGCTTCAATATAGTTTTTCTTAGAGAATCCATATATAGGTGGTATTATGCATGGCATGATGGATCTTACTTCTAGTTTCATATTGGGTAGTTGGTATAACTTTCAAATAAGAATCCATGTTATAGACACCAATGATTTGGGGAAATGTGTGTAGCACATTTGAATTATTTTATTTTTGAGTTAAGTATATTACCCAAACATTCTCAGTAGTTGTAGGCCTTAATATATCTATAGGTAGTTGTAATCCTTTTAGAGTGGCTTTCATATAGGCCTAACCTCCACATTCCCAAGTGACTTCCACATAAGACTAATTCTTAGTTTTAGAGTGGCTTCCATACAAGCCTAATCTCCTCTTTTTAGAGTGGCCAAGATTATCTTAGTTTCTAGTACACATTTAGCTATCCATGCCACATTGTTAGATTATAGAGCATTAATGGGATTCAAGAGCCATCTCATACGATGCATATCCATATCTATATCAATTTATAGCTTCACTTAGTGGGTAATAATGGAGCCAAAATACTAGTTAGCCTTTGTATTCTTGAGCCTCCTACTTAGAGGGATTGGACACATAATCCAAACATATATTAATACATGCATAATCACATAAATTCACTTAGTGGGTGATGATGGAGCTAAAGGGCCAACCTTTGCATTCTTGAGCCACTCTCAAGGAATTGATCACTTAGCTCTATTCATGATATTACTTTTAGTTCAACACATACCCAACATTACTTATCATCACTCAAAACATCACTCAACATCACAATAGGATTTTTATTGGTTTTCATACCTAGTGAGGTGTATTCATTCCTTTCTCTTCTTCTCTCTTTATTACCAAGATTTATTACATTCTTATTTTAGATATAACATATCTAATAAAAATGATCTAATCTTTGTTTTCTCTTGCAGATTTACACTTCACAATGTGCTCTCTCTATGCACACTTAACATCACAAGATTTATAGGCTTCACCCTTATATGTAAGTTTAGGTACACTTTCTAATTTCCTTTATCCTATTATTTCACTTTTTTGTATCACTAGAATAAAGGCAGGGAAAATGTAGTCATATAAAATATCCAAATTGGTAGATTGAGTGTGGATTGTGACACTCAATCCATAGGACCTTCTTGCCTGGTATGATAACCCTTTTAGACACCTTTTTCCTTATAACCAGTCATATATAGACTTTTGAAACCTAATTCCAACTCATCTAGGCTACATTTCCCAGGCTAATTTTATCTCTATAGGTATTGAGATTGTAAGATAGGAGTGTCATACTTGGATTATAGCATCAGACCCTAGGGTGTCCTAATTTTTGTGCTCCTATCCAATCACATTTTGAGCCTAAATTATCATTTCCATCTAATTCTTATTCTTCATTATGTTGGCCTAGTGTGAATACATTTAACCCATGACTAATAGATCCTTATAAAAGTCCATTTAGAAGGGTTATTGGAAAATATTACAAAATAAGTAAGAATACAAGCAAAATCACTGAGGTAAACTTCTTTATTCTCTACATATAAGCATCCTAAACAACTACAAGCATATTGAAACCCTCACACCAGTCCCTAGCCACCTCAATCACTCTTAGTTTGGAATTTTTACATTTTCATAGCACTATTGAAAAAATCACATCAAGTGGGAGAACTATATATAGATTGATCCCTCTTTAGAGTATTGGTATGTAGGCAATGTGCACACACAAGGGGTGTGGATACATGTTCAATGCATCTTACACATACTAACTACCTTCTTTATCAAAGTTTTATTCAAGCACAATGAAGGTCTAGAGTTTGATATTAAATCAGCTCTACAAGGATCTATGTTAACATTCAAGATTTAAAATTTCATAGGTACTCTCACACAGAGATAGTGGAAAAAACCTAGAAAATTTAGATCTCTATGACTGATTTAGACAATAGTGGTAGGACCTAGACTATAACATCAAACCTCGAAGTGTCCTATTTTTAGTGATCCTATCCTTTCACCAAACTAAATATAAATCTAGGTTCATGACACTATCCCAATCCTACATAGTCAGTTTTAGCCTCTATCTTAGCCATCTCAGTCTAATTTTAAGGTAACTTGCATTTTTCCTCTTCCATTACTATTTTTTAGAAAGCTATGAAAGTCAAATAAATTATACAAATAAATACTATAATTATTATAATATTATTTATTGATTTATTTTTCTAGACCCTTAACTAAATTAGGAATAAAACTCCAATATTTACAAAAATATTAAATTAATTATGCTTCATTATATCTTTAGTATGTAAGTTAACGTGCACCATATATATTCGTGCTTGACCTCTTTGAATCCTATAATGTTGACACTTGAATTTTCATATTATCTCCTACAAACATAAATATAAAATGACTCAGCATATATGTATAATAAATTTCTTGACACATGGGTGAAACTTGGCAATTCCATAGGGTTTTTGGTCATTAATCTTGGAAATAAGGTATTATTTCAGCATTTTGCATGGGGCAATTATTGTGGGATTTTTTTAGGGAAATTGTGTTAATGGGATTTTTTTTTGGAAAAAACACAAACTTATAAAGAGTTTATGTTTTTTATAAAAAATATACGAGACACAAAGTCCTTAGCATGCATCATGGAGGAAATTGCTTACGATAAAATATTTGAAGAAATTATCTTGAAGAGTCTTATTTTGTCAAGAAAAACACCCATGGATTTTTTTTTGAAGAGTTTACATTCCCATCAAACTAAATGTCTAAGACACAACTTATAAAGGGTAATTCTAAAAGTTTGAAGGGTCATTTTAATAAAAAAAATGTTTGAGACACAAAGGTCAAAGACCTAATTCTATCAGACAAAATGTCTAGAAACATAAAATCTAAAAGAATTAGCCTTTGAAAAAAATATTGAAGGGTAAGTTAAAATGGGCCAAAGGGTCTAATTTGTGGCAAGAAATGACTAAAGGTATACTTCATGGAGAAAAAAGTATGGGATAGAAGTTCTGAAGGGTAGGTGTATAAGGTCCAAAGGGTCTACTTCATGGAAATAAATGCTTGAAGGATCTACTTTGTGGGGTACATTTTAATGGGAAAGGGTTTCAGATAAAAGTATTAAAGGATAAGTGAAAAAGGGCTAAAGGGTAAATGTAAAGAAGCTAAAGGGTAGGTCTATTTCATTGGGCAAAATGCCCATGACAAAAGTCCATAGATCCAATTCTATCAGGATAATTATTTTAGACAAAATGTCTATAACTATGTTCCTGAAAACCAATTCTATAAAAAAAATGGTCGTAATAATTTTTTTTAATGAATTGGTCCAAGACAAAAGGGCTCAAAAGAATTAGTCCAAGGAAAAATTATTTTTCTAGAATTATTGTAGGAAAAATGTATTAGTAAGATCCAATTTTGTCAAAGGGAAGGGCCCGATTCTAGGTGAGGCACCAGAAACTGATGGTTTTATCTCGGTTAAAGGGCGATATAGAAGCAGGGCTCAAAAATAGTCTTTGAAGGAAAGACAGGTAGATGACTCACTTAATAGATTTGAAATTCTAGATGACCTTAACCAACAGGAGGTGAACCCAGTGTTGATGATTTTGGATCAGCAAATTGAGGGCCCAGCCCAAGAGAATAATGTTTCAATTGATTTAACTAAATCATAGGATGTTGGGAATGGGCACATGGATATGGACCAATAGATGTTAATATTAGATGTTTTGAATTCCTCAACTATTCCCTTTAAAGAAGATGGGAATTTATCTTTAATAGGGAAATCTAGAGAATTAGGAGTAGAAAGGAGTAATAAATCTTCTCCTCACTTGGGAGTTTTACAAAAAGACCTTAAGAAGGGTTGGGGGGGAGAAATCGGTCAAGCTTGGCAGGAAAAAAGACTTGGAAAAGATGAAACTAATGGGAGAGACTTTGGTGGAGTTGAGGTCAGTGAAGACTTTGGATGCTCACTTTCTAAATCTTTTGAAATGATTATACTATCCTGGAATGTAAGGGGTTTGAACAACAGCCCTAGACAAAATGATGTTCACAACTTGATTAGAAGTCAAAGACCTGATGTCCTTTTTTTTCAAGAGACTAAGCTTTCAGTAAATGTTATATCTAGATTAGCATCTAATTTGTGGAGACAAGGGGACTGTCAATGCATTGGGGCTACCAGATCTTTAGGAGGATTAGCTTGCCTTTGGAACCCCCATAAGATTGGCCTCATAGGATGGTTGTCCTCTAAGTTTTCCTTGACTATGATGGATTTCAACTTTGAGATGGGGGAAGTCATTCTTCTATCCAATGTCTATGCCCCTACTGACTGGTGGGGTAAACAATCCCTATGGGGCCACATTAGTTTTGTCCATAGCTTGGCTCCCCTCCAAACTTGGATTATGGCTGGAGATTTTAATGCTATTTTGGATTTGATTGAAAAATGTGGTGGTATGATAAAGCTTGACCCCTCTGCTTTGCTTATGCAAAATTACGTTGAAGTTTTGAATTTAGTAGACATTTGGCCCAATAATGGATAGTTTACTTGGAACAATCAGAGGACTGGCCAACATTGCATTGCTGAGAGACTTGATCATTTTTTGATTTTTGGCTACTAGGTTGGGGATATGTGGTCTACAGGGTCTAAAATTTTGGACTAGAGAGGATCAGATCATTGGCCTATTAAGCTAAATAGTGTTTCAATGTACCAACCTTGCTCTCCTTCCTTAAGATTCCAACTCATGTGGCTGCGAGATTAGTCATTGTTTGAATGTGTGGCCAGTTGGTGGAGGTGGGGCAGGCCTGCCCATGGGACAACATGTATATTTTTTATAAATCACTATAGTTTGTGAAGTATAATCTTAAACAGTGGAATCATCAAAGCTTTAGGAATATTTTTCATGCTAAGGTTGATGCACAGGCTAAGCTTGATGGTATCATGAGAACAATTAGGGAGGAAGGATTGACTGAAATCTTACTTCAAGAGTGATAGACCTGGAGGAATACGAGCTATGGGAGGAAGTGTTTTGGATGCAAAAAGCTCAGATAGAATGGCTCTAAGAAGGTGACAAAAATAATTATTTTTTCTTTCAATCATCCAAAGCCAGGAGGCACGATAACTCTATCTCAGTCCTTGTCAATGAAAGAGGTGAGTGGCTTAATTCCTTTCTTGTAATGTCAGAGGAGGTGGTGCAGTATTTCTCTACTCTTTTTAGGGAAGATGTGAATGAGGAATTACTAGAAGAAGCATAGGTTCTCTACTGCATTCCACCCCTGGTGACGTGTGAAATGAATGAGAATTTAATGAAGGATATCACACTTGGGGAGCTTGAGGTGACTATTTCCTAGATGAAAAAGGGGAAAGTGGCTGGTCCTGACAGCTTCTCAGCTAAATTCTATCAAGAATTCTAGGATATTATCAAATTGGATTTTTTAGCTATTGTTTAAGAATCTCAGTGGAATAAGCAAATGGTTAAGGCTTTAAATGTGACTTATCTTGCCCTCATACTGAAATGTGAAGGAGCTGATAGGCTAAGTCATTTTTGCCCTATATCTCTTTGTAATGTTGTTTATAAAATCATATCTAAAATCATTACAAAAAGGTTAAAAACTAGGCTCAATGATGTGATTTCTGAAGAACATAGTGGTTTTGTGGAAGATAGGCAAATTCTTGATGGTATTTTCATAGCGATTGAGTCCATTCACTCCTTGGCCAGCTTTAAGGATAAGGCAATGTTTATTAAGCTGGATATGGCCAAGGCTTTTGATAGGGTTAGATGGTCATTCCTTTGGAAGGTTCTCAAATCTTTTGGTTTTATGGATGAATGAACCCAATGGGTCATGAGCTGCATTTCCTCAATTTCCTTTTCGGTGCTTATCAATGGGGAACATACAGAGTTATTTGGTGCCTCTAGGGGGCTATGACAAGGAGATCCCTTATCTCTGTATCTCTTTATTCTTCTTGTTGAAGGCTTGGGGAGGATGATTAGAAGGAATAGAGAGGATTGGCATATTCAAGGCTGGTGATGGGGGGGTGAACTATTGGCACAGTCTCACTTGCAATTTGCTGATGACACTATTCTGATGGGCATGGCCACAATGAGTAAAGCCGCCAATTTGTGCAAGGTGTTGGATGTTTATCTAATAGCCTCAAGGCAAAAGGTCAATGAAGATAAGTCATCCATCTTCTTCTTTAATACACCAGCTCCCATACAACAGTGAATTGCTCAGACTATGCATTTCTAGATTAGGACTCTCCCCTTGATTTATCTAGGTATTCCTATTACAGCTAGCTGTATACACAAAGAATATTGGTAGAATATTTTGGATAAGTTTTGGGTGAAGATGAATCATTGGACTCATAGGTGGCTTTCTTTTGCAGGCTGTGTTCAATTAATTCAATCTGTGGTGCAGGCTTTGCCCATTTACAGATGTATGCTTCAGGTTGCCTTGGTGGGAATTGTTAAGGAATTTGACTCGATTACTAGGAAATTTTTATGGGCTGGTACTTTGATGACCTCAAAATGGAGCTTAGTTATATGGGAGATGGTCTGTAGCCACAAAAAACATGGGGGGCATGGCCTAAGGTAGACAGACTTAAATGGAGTTGCTTTGGTGGCTAAGCTTTATTGGCACTGGTGCAATGAACAAGACAAGGCTTGGGCTAGAATTCTCTCTCAGAAGTACTATTTAGGGGCCACTCAGAGTGATATTCTTCATTATCCACTCATTGGGAAAGGCTCAGTGATTTGGAGGACTCTAAAAAAAGGGGCTGCTCTTATTAAGGAAGGCTTATTCTAGATTTGTAAGTGGGGATCCAAGGATCTCTTTTGGACTGATTTTTGGGATGGTAACCCTCCCATTATTTCTCAATTCCCTAATCTATTGAACCTTTGCCAGAGATTCCTTGATGCTAGTTGGTCTCGGGTGAGTGACTTTAAATCATACATTTCTTGCAAATAGCTGGAGGTGGCAAAATGGAAAGTGCTTGAGGTTTGGCTGGTTGTTGGACCACAGGAGGAACATGATGAGCTATTGAACCTCCTTTCCAAACACCGATGTATCTCCCTCCAGGAGGAAGATGAGCTTGCTTAGTCTCCGAATCCTAAAGGAAATTACATAGTTGCTTGCTGAAAATTGGATTTTAAAAATTGGAACTCAAATTTTTGTATTGCTAAAACTTGTGAACTTTCTTGATGCTTCAGCCTAATACAAATATTATTCATCTTTTTTCCTTATATCTTTTATTGAAACCAACTAGTTATAAAAATAGTCTTTTTACTAATCTCATTTCTAATGTAAAGTCTCCTAAACTCTCCCTTAAGGGTTCAAGATACATAACTTATGTAGGTCCCATTTTTTATTTTAAACTTTAGATATGTGTTATAAATGATAAAATCAACTTGATTCATTGTAAGAATTAATTTTTTCATGAATTTCTATGCAAAACCTAATATTTTCCAACTTATGTTAATATATGTATAGTTGAGTTCTTCCAAAGTGTACATGGTGCTATATTGAAGGTCTTCTAAATAAACCATGAAGTTCCCATCAAAACTATTATTGACCTAAGGAAATTATCCTCTATGCATCCTAAGAAGGAACAACAGCATGGAAATTAATTCCAAATGTGAGATATGGATAAATTTCATATATTTCTATGATAGTAGGACTAAATAAATAAACACCATAATACACATATTCATAAACATTTTAAATTCAAAATGGTGTTTACCTTACTTATGTATAGAAATATCTCCTTGATTCCATGTTAGATTACATTTCATGATGACAAAAATATTAAGAGGACATAGTGTAGATTAAATGTATGCTATTACCATATCTTTCATATTTTGAATTTTACTCATAAGGATGGTCAAAATGCTTACCACTTTATTAATTATTGATGTTAAACAAACTAAACTTGTCTAGTCCTTGGTGGATTAAAGAATCAATCACTATAATTTTTAGCCCAAAAACTATTTTCCTTAACATATCCTTTTGATGTTCCCAAGCATGATGTAGATTTACGCATAGTTGTTTTTAAAATTCTTTCTTTTTATGACCCATGAAATAAATAGTTTCCTTAATTTTATGTAGGCATTGTTTTGGTTGAGAGATTATCATCTCATCTTTGTTATCCCTTCTTGACCATTCATTTCCAAAATTTTGATTCCTCATTATATCCTATGCACTTTTATATAATGTGGTCATTTTCCTTTCATCAATAGGATCCACTTCAAATTTTAGTAACTAGTCTTTCAAATAAACACCTAGAGCTCATTATATTAAAATATTAGAACTCTTTCATCCTTTTTATGGTATTTTACCTAGTGACAATTTTTTTAAATAATATCAAAGGGTGCTGAGGATTTAGGGGAACTTGATTGAGTTAGCCCTAAGGTAGCTGAACAATTAGACGTTGTGAATCAAAATAAATTTCTTGCTATATAGAGGAAATTTGTAGAAGTGTTGTCCAAGAGGGTTTACAAGCCATTGGAAGCTACCGAGAGAAGCTTATCTATTTACTTTGAGGATAAATATCTTGAAGATGTGATGGAAAATAAAGAATGTTTTGTTGATAAAGGGATTATATATGGATTTAACCAGCTCTGGCAAAGCCTTTTGGTGCTCCATAAATGGATTTTGGAAAATTGGCATCTCTTCATGAAAAATACCTTAGAGATATACCTTGGTGCTAGAGATTTCTTCATAGTAGTTTTTATTTTTTCTTAAGATGAGGAATTAAACATGAAAGAATAGATTTGGTATATGGATCATCATCTCTTATTAATTAATCCATGGCTTCCTTCCTTCAATGATTTAACCAAATATTTTAATAATAGGCCAATATGTGTGTGTCTTTATTACTTTCCCCTTCAAGTTTGGTCTAAATCTACATTATTGACTATAGGCATGGCTCTGGGAGAATTCTTAACTGAGTGTAACTAAAATAGATTATCTCAACACCACCTATGATCAAATCCTACTTTATATATATATATATATATATATATATATATATATATATATATATATATATATATATATATATATATATATATATATATATATATATATGAGCTCCCCACTTCCATTGATTTGAATATTCAAAACTAGATTTGGTCGCAAGTTCTTGACTATGAAGGACTACCATTTAGATTTAGAAAATATTTTTCTATAGGGCATTTGGTAGGTTTATGTCAAAACATTACATAAAATAAAGGGACATCTTGGTGAAAGTATGCTCTTCAAGACCATCTCACGATATTGGATTTTGATAGAGAAGATGAAGGCATTCCAAAAGAAGAAAGAAATTATGATGATTTGGTTTTAGCTTCTATTGGTGTCTTTATGGATGATAATATTAAGTATATAGATAAAAAAATGTAGACTCGGTGAAGGAAGAGTTATATGATAAAATTTATTCTTTGGACTCAAAATTAGTTTTTTTTTAGCAATGTAATCTCTTAAAAGTCACAAATCAATGTATACTCTTGGAGACGTTATCCCCATTGTATCAAATCTAGAGGAAAGAAAAGATTGGAATTTAGTGATAAATAGAATTAAAGGTAGAGGAAAGAAAATATTTTAACCTCTCAATATGAACCTTATATCTATAATATAAAATAGTTTAGAAGGGTCATAGGGAATTTATTTTTTTGTCTGTCTTAGGGCTACAATGTAAGCACAACATAGTTGCAGCCAATTTTATTTTCTACTAGAAGAGGAGTTTCATTGAACTATTATTATTTTATATATTTATCCATTATACAAGGGTGATAACCTTTAAAAACCTTACCCTTACCATTAATAAAAATAATTTCTCAATAATAATGTGTCAAGAATTAAATTTCTACTAATATTATTGATTTCATAATTTTCATATCTTCCAAAAAGGTCATTCTAAAAGTACTCCTCATAAACTAATTGATTCAAGGCATTCCTTTCATTTTCATAGAAATGATCTAAATGTATTTTTTCCTTTGTTGATACTTATGATACCAAAATACCATCAAAATAATGACACAAAATATTTTTATCACCTTCAAGTGTAAAAATATCCTACAAATCAACCTTATGTATCATAGATTCAATATTTTGAAGATAGGTGGGTGAGTTTTGAACAAGAACAACTTTCTCACTTATGCATTTAACTAGGGATAGTTAATCTTTGACTTCATTAATATGATTATTTTTTTGATCTATAATATTATAAGTTTTTAAGTTATCAAATTAAATACCTCTTAAATTCATGGAAAATTTTTCCTTGTTTTTCTTTCTTTCACTTTCTTGAAAACCTGATTTTTCTTTATGCTCCATTATAATAATTTTTTCCCTTACCTTTTATGGTTCTGATGTATCCATCACCTCTTCTAGTTCTATGGTCTTATTTTATAGATATTTATATTTTTTTATAGTTTCAAATATTATTTTATCCAAAATTTTTTACATATCTCTGAAGGTTATTTGTAATATAAGGAAAGTTTCTTTTTGCTGAGTTCATTTGTATTATCATCCTCTTTTTAAGATGTTTTAGCAAGAATTAAATTTTAAATTCTATATAGAAACATTTCAAGTTAATTTGTTATTTTATATTTGTTAATTTATATTTGTTAATTTATATTTATATCATTTTAAATTGAATAATATATTAATTTTTTCTATATTTTAAAAATCTCAAGAATCCTCACATGATAAATAAATCAATGTACCTATTTAAAATAACTAGTTTCTCTCTCACTCGAAAGAATTCATTATTAAAACCCTATAGGATGGAAATATTATGGATATGATACCAATGTCATGTTCACTTAATAAATATGATATAGAAATATCATATCTTAAATTAAGTTTATATTGGGAATAATTTACGTAACATTCATGCCCTTCCTTACACTATCTATTGAAACCCAAATTTTGACAATTTTCATAAAATGACATAGTAACTCCAACTGGCACATATAGAAAATTATATTGCATAAAAATGAGAAAAAAATAATTAAAAATCAATCTATTAATAAGTATAAAATAGCTCTATATGAAAATATAATTTTAGGGTAAAAACCCTTGTAAGAACTACATAATAACACTACAAACACTTCTCAAAGTAGAACATAAATACACAACACTTATAGGCTAATCACAAAACATTAGGGAATACTTAAATAAACTAAACATAACCCAAAATACACTTTCTATTTTTTGTATCAAACCAAAAAAAGTGAAAAAATTTCTATAACCTTTGCTCACACCAATTGCCTATATAAAACACTAAAAACTAGATGAATTTGCCTCGTTGAAGCTCTGTTACCATTACTATATGAAATTTTACCTATGTATCATAGGTATTTAATCCTAAAATCCTTGGTATCAATGGGTTTTTATCGAAATAACTCAAACATCCAAGATTTTTCCTTCCAAGATGATCTAATGAACACTATTCAACAAGAGAAGTTAATTAGTTTGGAAAAAGATCCTTGCAAATGAAATTATATAATATCAATAACCAATATGGACCAAGGGGGTGAGAAAATCCATATTATCGATTTATAAAGATAAAAATCTAATCATAAAAATCCATTAGCTGTCACATTTCTCCACTTTTCATAATTTTCTTTAATTTCGTTATTCTTGCTTTTGTCTTATTCCAAAATTTCCCCAAATTTTATAGATTTTTTGGATAATAATAATGCAAAAATAATTTATTATTTTTATTGATATCCTCATCATCATCATCATCATCTCTCTCCTTAAAAATACCATTCCCCACATTAGAAATAAATTCTTATTATTTATCTTTATTCTCTGTTGCTTTTCAAACTTGGCAAAGAATCCACTAATCATTGACTACCAACTAATAATTGAGGTTAAAAACCTCCTCATATGAATTCCCACACCTATCCTTGGGTAAATACTCAAAAATAATAATATTTTATTAATTACTTGGCCCTTTTTATCAATAATAGTAAAAATTAAATATTTTAGGTCCAAATAATTAATATTAAATAAAATTATTTTAATTTATTCTTCTCTAAAACCAAAGATAATATTGAAAATGGTGGAAAGAGAGAAGGAAGTCACATGGGGGAAGGAGGGCACAAAGGGGGAGAGCACAGGTCACAACTACAAGGTAGTGTTGGGAGTGTAGCAGTCAGCCCAGGGAGTGCAGCAGTCGGCCCAGGGAGTGCAGTAGTCAGCCTAGAGCCTGAGGAGTGCTGGAATGGTTTTCCCCCCACTTTTTCTAGGTCCATGTGATGATAAAGAGCCAACTGGCATGAGACTTCCCAAGGTCAATGGATGCCTATAAAGATGCAAGGAAAGGCCCAAATTGGTCATACCTATGGACATGATTGTTGAGGATATCAAATATTATACAAATCATTCTCTGTATTGCAAGTTTTTGTGGCTCAGGACTTCATTCCAATTCTTGGAAGCATGGGCTCAGAGGACATGGGCTCTAAAAGGAGAAATGGATATCACAATGTTAGATAATAGTTATTTTATGGTCACTTTTACCTACTTGATTGACTGTAGCAGAGTCTTTGCTGGAGGTCCATACATTCACAATTAGGTGGGGCTGTTTATCAAGCCATGGCATGTTAGTTTTATACCTTTAGAGGAATTACCAAACTATGTTCCGATGTGGGTGTGGTTGCCTCACTTTCTAGTGGAATGCTATCATGAAGATACCCTGTAATTGCTTGCAACCCTCTTGGGAAGGCCATTTGGTTCATCAATGTCAATCCTTGGGAAAAAGGTAATGACTTATGCCTGCATTTGTGTTGAAATTGATCTTAGTAAGCCAGTACCTGATGTTGTTGCAATGAGTGTGGGACCCTTTTCCTAGGTACAACAATTGGATTATGAAACTCTTCCCTTTCACTATCATCTTTTCCATGCTTATGGTCACTTGCAATGATGGTGTTCCAAATCTAAAACCTTTGAATCTAAACATGCTCAACCTACTCATAATCTACCTAGAACTGACAAAGGGAAGGGCCTGATTCCAGGTGAGGCACCAGAAACTAATGGTTTTATTCCAGTTAAAGGGCGATATAGAAGTAAGGGTCACAAATGGTCTTTGAAGGAAAGATAGGTAGATGACTCACTTAACATATTTAAAATTCTAGATGACCTTAACCAATAGGAGGTGAACCTAGGGTTGATGATTTTATATTAGCAGATTGAGGGCCTAGCCTAGGAGAACAATGTTTCAGTTGATTTAACTGAATCATAGGATGTTAGGGATGGGCACATGGATATGGACCAATATATGTTGATATTAGATGTTTTGACTTCCTCAGCTATTTCCTCTAAAGAAGATGGGAATTTATCTTTAATAGGGAAATCTAGAGAATTAGGAGTAGCAAGGAGTAGTAAATCTTCTCCTCACTTGGGACTTTTGAAAAAAGACCTTAAGAAGGGTTGGGGGGGAGAAATTGGTCAAGCTTGGTAGGAAAAATGACCTAGAAAAGATGAAACTAATGGGAGAGACTTTGGTGGAGTCAGGGTTAGTGAAGACTCTGGATGCTCACTTTTTAAATCCTTTGAAATGATTGTACGATCCTAGAATGTAAGGGGTTTGAACAGCAGCCCTAGAAAAAATGATGTTCGCAACTTGATTATAAGTCAAAGACCTAATGTCCTTTTTTTTAGGAGACTAAGCTTTAAGTAGATGCTATGTATAGATTAGCACCTAAGTTGTGGAGACAAGGGGACTGTCAATGCATTGGGGCTACCGAATCTTCAGGAGGATTAGCTTGCCTTTGGAACCCCTGTAAGATTAGCCTCATAAGATGGTTGTCCTCTAAGTTTTCCTTGACTATGATGGCTTCCAGCTTTGAGATGAGGGAAATCATTCTTCTATCCAATGTCTATGCCCATATGAACTGGCAGGGTAAACAATCCCTATGGGGTCACATTAGTTTTGTCCATAGCTTGGCTCCCCTACAACCTTGGATTATGGCTGGAGATTTTAATGCTATTTTGGATTTGACTACAAAACATGGTGGTATGACAAAGCTTGACCCCTCTACTTTGCTTATGTGAAATTACATTGAAGTTTTGAATTTAGTTGACATTCAACCCAATAATGGACAATTTACTTGGAATAATCAGAGGACTGACCAACATTGCATTACTGAGAGACTGGATCATTTTTTGGTTTCTGGCTACTGGGTCGGGGGTATGTGGTCTATAGGGTCTAAAATTTTAGACTAGAGAGGATCAGATCATTGGCCTATTAAGATGAATAGTGTTTCAAAGTACTAGCCTCACTCTCCTTCCTTCATATTCCAACTCATGTGGCTACAAGATCAGTCATTGTTTGAATGTGTGGCCAATTGGTGGAGGTGTGGTAGGCCTGCCCATGGTACGGTGATGTATATTTTTGATAAATCACTACAATTTATGAAGTATAAGCTTAAATATTGGAATCATCAAAGCTTTGGGAATATTTTTCATGCTAAGGCTGATGCACAGACTAAGCTTGATGGTATCATGAGAATAATTAGGGAGGAAGGATTGATTAAAATCTTACTTCAAGATGAAGCTCAGGCTGTGAAAGACCTGGAAGAATGCAAGCTATGGAAGGAAGTGTTTTGGAAGTAGAAAGCTTGGATAGAATGGCTCCAAGAAGGTGATAGAAATACTTCTTTTTTTATTTCAGTCATCCAAAGCCAAGAGGCACGGTAACTCTATCTCAGTCCTGGTCAATGAAAGAGGTGAGTGGCTTAATTCCTTTCCTGCAACGTCAAAGGAGGTGGTGCAATACTTCTCAACTCTTTTTAGGGAAGATTTGAATGAGGAATTATCAGAAGAAGCATAGGTTCTCTACTACATTCCACCCCTGGTGATGTGTGAAATGAATGAGAATTTAATGAAGGATATCACAATTGGGGAGCTTGAGGCGACTATTTCCTAGATGAAAAAGGGGAAAGCAGCTGGTCCTAATGGCTTACTGACTGAATTCTATCAAGAATTTTGGGATATTATCAAATTGAATCTTTTATCTATTGTTCAAGAATCTCAACAGAATAAGCAAATGCTTAAGGCTTCAAATGTGACTTATCTCACCCTCATACTAAAATGCGATTGAGCTGATAAGCTAAGTTAGTTTCACCCTATATCTCTTTGTAATGTTGTTTATAAAATCATATCTAAAATCATTATAGAAAGGTTTAAAACTAGGATCAGTGATGTGATTTCTAAAGAACAGAGTGGTTTTGTGGAAGATAGGCAAATTCTTGATGGTATTGTCATAGCGGTTGAGTCCATTCACTCCATGGCCAGCTCCAAGGATAAGGCAATGTTTATTAATCTAGATATGACCAAGGATTTTGATAGGGTCAGATGGTCATTCCTATGGAAGTTTCTCAAAACTTTTGGGTTTATAGATGAATGGACCCAATGGGTCATGAGCTGCATTTCCTCAGTTTCCTTTTCAGTGCTTATCAATGGGGAACATACAGAGTTATTTAGTGCCTCTAGGGGGCTGTGACAAGGAGATCCCTTATCTCCATATCTCTTTCTTCTTCTTGCTGAAGGCTTGGGAAGGATGATCAAAAGGAATAGAGAGGATGGGCATATTTAAGGCTAGTGATGGGGGGGGGGGTGAACTGTTGGCACAACCTCACTTGCAATTTGCTAATGACACTATTTTGATGGGCATGGCCATAATGAGTGAAGCTGCAAATTTGTGCAAGGTGTTGGATGTTTATCTAATGACCTCAAGGCAAAAGGTCAATGAAGATAAGTCATCCATCTTCTTCTTTAATACATCGGCTCCCATACAACAGTGAATTTCTCAGACTATGCATTTCTAGATTGGGACTCTCCCCTTGATTTATTTGGGTATTCCTATTACAGCTGGCCGTATACATAAAGAATACTGGTAGAATATTTTGGTTAAGTTTTGGGTGAAGGTGAATCATTGGACTCATATGTGGCTTTCTTTTGTGGGCTATATTCAATTAATTCAATCTGTGGTGTAGGCTTTGCCCATTTACAAATGTATGCTTTGGGTTGCCCTGGTTGGAATTGTTAAGGAATTTGACTCAGTTACTAGGCAATTTTTATGGGCTGGTACTTTGATGACCTCAAAATGGAGCTTAGTTAGATGGGAGATGGTCTGTAGCCCCAAACAACATGGGGGGCTTAGCCTAAGGTAGACGGACTTAAATGGAGTTGCTTTGGTAGCTAAGCTTTATTGGTACTAGTGTAATGAACAAGACAAGGCATGGGCTAGAATTCTCTCTCAAAAGTACTATTTAGGGGCCACTCAGAGTGATATTCCTCATTATCCACTCATTGGGAAAGGCTCAGTGATATGGAGGACTCTCAAAAAAGGGGCTGCTCCTAATAAGGAAGGCTTATTATAGATTTGTAAGCGGGGATCCAAGGCTCTCTTTTGGACTAATTTTTGGGATGGTAACCCTCCCATTATTTCTCAGTTCCCTAATCTATCAAACCTTTGCCAGAGATTCCTTAATGCTAGTTGGTCTCGGGTGAGTGACTTTAAATCATACATTTCTTACAGATAGCTGGAGGTGGAAAAATGGAAAGTTCTTGAGGTTTGGCCAGTTGTTGGAATGCAGGAGGAGCATGATGAGCTAATGAACCTCCTTTCCAAATGTTGTTGTAGCTCCCTCCAAGAGGAATATGAGCTTGCTTGGTCTCCCAATCCTAAAGGAAATTACATAGTTGCTTCTAGATATCAGGGATTATTATCTCAGAGATTAGGTAGGGGAGAAGTGTAATGGTGGAGATAG
Organism: Torreya grandis; assembly: GCA_037957365.1. Classification (NCBI taxonomy): domain Eukaryota; kingdom Viridiplantae; phylum Streptophyta; class Pinopsida; order Cupressales; family Taxaceae; genus Torreya; species Torreya grandis. Next base: position 30,209 of record JARHVA010004286.1, on the reverse strand, counting down.
GCCTGAAATAAATTCTCATGGCCAAAATGCAACTACTTTGTTTGGTTTTTGGCTTGGAATAGGTGCTTGACTTGGGACAATATTTGAAAAAGAGGCTTCCAAGGCTCGTCCATTTGTGTTATGTGTAGAGCGGTTGAGGAGGATTCTGCTCACCTATTTTTTTGTTGCTCTTTTACTTTGTAACTCCGGCATTATTGGTGGGATGTATGGCAGTGCCCCTATCTCCATGTTTCATCCTTGGTCAATTTTTGGAGTGGCATGGGAGAACCCCCCTCAAGGATGGCTTTTCTACAGAATGTTTGGTTAGGGGGACCCATCTTTTTGTTGTGGCAGCTCTGGTTGGAGAGAAATAGGTGGATATTCTAGAATGAGAGGATTGTGGCACAACAAGTATGGCATAAAGTCATAGGGATGATTCAAGAGACTATGTAGGCCAAGAGTGAGGTTTGTCTCCTTTTATCCAAATAGGATGCTGAGGTGGTGGTGCGCCTAGGATTCCAGCAATTTACAAGTAATTCGGCTTGTGTCATGAGAGGTCGATAGGGAAAAGAGAAGATCGATAGGGATGGTCAATGGTAGTACCATCCCAATGCATTTCTCAAGATCAATATGGATGGCTCTTCTAGGGGCAATCTCGGCCTTGTAGGTACTAGTGGGATAGGCAGAGACTCTGAAGGTATGGTGATTTTTCTCTTTATGGTCCATGAGGGGACACAAACCAAAAACATGATGGAAGGCCAGGCTATTCTCTATGCTATGGTATTGGGTTAGTGTAGGATCATTTGTGAATTGGATTCTCAAGTTGTGATCAAATTTCTTGTTGAGAGGAAAGTGCTGGATGTCAATTGGTAAATGGATGGGATTATGCAGCAGATTTTGAGGATTAGCTCACGCATGGATATAATTAGGTTTGTTCATATTCCCCATGAATGGAATAGAGTAGTAGATTGTTTGGCAAAATGGGTGTCTAAGCATTTAGATGGTGTTAATTTTGAGGATTGGAAGTCTTTCTCCCCGGAGCTTCGCTTTAATCTAGAATGTATTTTGGAGGAAGATAGGAACGCTCATATCAACATATAGATGGGTTCATCCCTATTTTTTTTGCACTTGTTGTTTTCCTTTGGGGATTTCAGTCCCCCATTCTTCTTGTAATGCTCTTGTTCTTTTATTAATATATTTTTACCCTTTTTATTAAAAAAAAAGATCAAATTTTGTCAGACAAAATGTATGATAGAAAAAGTCTAACAAAGACAAATTTGATGAAGATAAGTTTAATAAATATTTATTGTTTTGGATAAATTGGTGGGGAATTATCATGGAAAATATGTTCAACAAAAATATTATAGAAAAAATAAGTCCACGATAAAAATATTGTAACAAATTTTTTGTAACAGTAAGTTTGATAAAGACAATCCTAATAGATTAAGTCTAAAAATAGAAAACCTAACAAAGGCTCCTGAAAGGTATAAAACTAGTAAGTGAAAACATAATAATAATTCCATTTTCCTAAAATATGAAAGGAAAATAATTAATCTTCTCCCAAAGAAACATACAAAAGAGGGGCTCAAGGTTAAGTCCATAGTTTGAAAAATGTGGGTCCCCATTTCCTTATGCAAAGGAGATGTTGGGTACAATAATTCTCTACATCAACATCTCAATTATTAATCTAATAATGTTTATATTTCCTCCCAAGTGGAATTAAATAAACCTATCATCCCTACCATGGATCTTAACTCTCTTCCACCCCTACACATGACCAAAATCAACCCCAAAATCAGCCCCCTAGTCAACCTTGTCGAAGCTCATCTTTATCAAGAGTCAAGAAAATAATTATAGATCATGGGAGATATATCATGAAGGTGAATGCATAGGTTACCCTTTGAAAATACTTTCCCATCCATGCCATGAATAAGATAAGTGACTTTTTGCAATAGTTTTGGAGTGTGTGGGCATCTATTAAAGAGGGGGATTATCCAAACTTTGAGAAGAATCAAGTAAAGGAATGAATAATTTTGATAGAGGAGATGTTTACTCATTTACAAGATTAATATATCAAATCAAACCAATCATTTTGCCTTCTTATACCCCCACACCCATTCCCATTCAATATTTTGAAACCATCTCAACATAGACACCCTCCTACACCTTTGTTATGATCCACACTTATTATAACTAGAAAATATGCAAAACATAATATAGATCAACACAACATAATATATATTGGTGGATCAAGATGTCTAAATATTCAATAAATTCAAAAATAAAATACCCTTAAGGTAGGGAAACACCATACAATACTCCTTTAGGAAGGAATAACTCCACAATGTCTTTTTGAGGGGACAACTTCCAATATCCTCTTTGTTTTATTATTTTTGAAATATTAGAATTATATTCATAAATAATAAATGGGTTGAGTAAAGAAAATTAGTAAATAAATGTGTAAGAATTAATCTACTGATTTAGATAAATGGATTATACTTTTGCCTTTTCTAAATATAGTAGGAAATGAGAGAGATTAGAACTTAACTTATTCTAGCTGATATAGATTGAGACAAGGTTTGATACTAGAGGAACATGAATGAGAAATAATCAAAAATATATCTTTAGAATTCATTTCTATGTTGGATAGGAGTGACAAAAATAGGACACCCTACTATCTAGTGCTATAGTCTTATTTTGGTTCTATTGTCCTGAGGCTGAAAGCTTTTTGGGTTCTGTTTGGAATGGTTATGTTACCCTATCACTAAAATTTTGGGGTCTGGGACCTTGTATAAATCACTATGTGCCTATTTTAATATTCAAAACCTTTAGGATCTCTTAATTCTTGAACTTGAAAGCAAACTTAGGAAATAAAGAGAAGGGGTTAGTATGTAAATGATACACTAGATGCACTTCACACCCCGTGTGTGGGTACACTTCCTACATACCAATACTCTGAAGAGGGCTCAAGATAATGTAGTTCTCTCATTGAAGTTCTTGGGGAAATTTGTTTATGATCAATGTAACTATAATGTGAAAATTTATTTACTTCAGCTAGTTATGGACTGGTGCACTGACTTGAGTAGGCTTTGAATAATATTGGAATGTTGTATGCAAAGAATGAGGAGTGATTAAATGTAATTGATTATATTCTTGCATCTATTTTTTAAGTGAATGCCCACCCATATAAATTAACTTAGAATGGCCTTTTATAGGAAAATAGATGATCATGGGTTAAATGAATTCACATGAGATTGATAGGGAAAAAGATAAGGAACTAGAAGAATTTGACTGTTGAAGGCTAAAATAAACTTAGACAACAACACCATAAATAGGACACCCTAGGTTCCAATGCTCCTATCTTATTTTGGTAGTGTTGTCCTATGGGGATGAGACCTAGGGGGATGGATCTAGGCTTGAAAGGGTTGCTTGGGTCTGAAAAAGATATGTCTGAAAAGCTTTGGATGATTGGGAATCAATGAAAGAAGTAGTATAGAAGGGTTGTGTGAGCCAAAATTAGGTCATATGGATTAGGTGTCTTAACCATACTAAAGTTGTACAATTTCACATTTTACATGATGACATTTCTCCCTCTTTATTCTAGTGATGTATTAAAATGAAATACTAGGATAAAGGAAAATAAGAAGCATACTTGAACTTACCTATAAGGATGAAGCTCATGAAGCTATGTGATGTCAGATGTGCATAGAAAGAGCATATTGTGAATTGTGAGTCTGTAATGAAAACATAAATTAGATTAGTTCTTACTAGATACACTATATTTAAAATAAGAACATACAAAATCTTAGTAAGAGGAAGAGAAAGGAACAAATACACTTCACCGAGTATGTAAACTAATACAAAATCTTTTGTGATGATAGAATGTGTTAGATGATGTTGAGTTGTGTGCTGAATCAAGAGTAATAGCATGAATAGAGATGAGTGCTCAATTACCTAAAATATGGCTCAAGAATGTAAAGGCTCACCCTTTGGATCCATCATTGCCAACTAAGTGAAGTTAATGAATCATACATTTGCTAACCAATGTCTAGACTATATGTCTAATACCTCTGAATAGGTGGCTAAAGAATAAAATGGTTAGCTAGACATTTGGATCCATCATTACCCCATGAAGTGAAGCTATGAATTGATATAATTATATAATAGATGTCATATGAGATGGCTCTTAGAGCCCTTGGATGTACTATAAATTTGACAATGGGGCATGGATAGCCTAAATGTGTCCTGGAAACTAGACCACTCTTGACCATTTTGAATGATGGAGGTGGGTTTTATATGAAAGCCTCTCTAAAATTGATGCAAAATGTTTATGTGAAATCCAAATTGGGAACTTGATCACTCAAAAATATAAACTTGTATAAAATTTTAACTCAAAATGTCATTCTAACCACCTACAGATGGAGTAAGGCATGCAACTATTAAGAATACTTGGGTATAAACTAAACTCAAAAAGAAAAAATATCAACATGACACTCACATTGCCCCTAATCACTAATGTTTGGAACATGGATTATGATCTAGAAGTTATGCCAACTACCTAATCTAAATTGAAAGTGAGAACCATCATGCCATGCATGATAATTTACTGTATCTGAGAAAACTATAATGAAACTACTAAATTTGACTATTTGGAAGTGCAAAAACTATCACTAAGATGATCTTTTTGCCTATTTTTGGAAAACCTACATGTTTTACTATCTAGATAGGATCACCAAAATGTGGACACCCCTATGTTTGGTTCTATAGTTCTACTTTGACATTGTTATCTAGAGCCAAATATGATGACTATTCTAAATTCTCTATTATCTACCTGGTCTGAAGTTTGGATTTTAAACTAGGTGATCTATATACTATTGTTTCAACTATTAGGAGGTTTGATCTCTATGAAAAAAAAAGCTATTTTATGCCCTCTCTTATGAGGGTATGAATGATGAACTTGAAATGACCTCCCTTAGATGAAAAGAGTCTTGCAAGTGTGTTAAGCTGAATAGATATATGATATATCAAATGACATTTGATAATATGTTTCAAGATATAGAAATGTTTGTATTGTGAGATTTTTAGATCAGTAGGGGTATGCCTAGATAGATATAACAATGTGAAATCATGCATAAATTAGTGAACTAAAAATTTTAGATGTTAGTTAAAGGGATGGAGCATGATGCCCATCATGGCATCTAAGAAAACAAGGTAAATGCATGATATAGATCATGTCATTTCACATAATGAGAAGCAAACAAGAAATTAAGAAATAATCAAGAAGCATATAAGGATGGATAAGGGGCCATAAAAACAAAGGACATGGACACATGCCACTCAAACTAGAAGACAAACATGGAAGGCATGTTCATATACTACATACACATATAAGTGAACAAGCAAAGTTGGCACATGGGCCACAGACACATAGAAGAGTACAAACAAAAGACATTGGAAAATATCCTAAGGCATGCACATGAATAGAAGCAAAGGACATTGGAAATTTTCCTAAGACACAAGTAGGAGATACGCTGGAATGGGAAATGCAATCACACAAGCTACACTAAGAAAATGGAGTAAGCATGTAAAATCTAGAAAGATACAAGCACATCTAACTAGTCAAATAAAATGTGAAAGTATGTAAAGCATGTTTATTACAAGAATAGGTATATTCTAAGAGATACAAAAGTGCTAGATACTAGTGAAATATTGATATAGTATTTTGTGTAAGCTATAAATTAATGTACATCATCATGATAACTTAGAGTGTGTAGTATAGGAATGACATAACCTGGATGGTGTAGTCATGTAGAGGATGCTCCTAGTGGGTGTGTATATCAATGTTTGTTTTGAATGTAGAAGTAGGAATGCCCCCTCAATGGGTAGAGTGAAGTAATAAATTAATTGGATGTCACTATATACACTTAAAAAAGATCAAGTAAATCATGGTAATGTAGATAATCGACAAACAATAGCATGAAATAATAAATGTAAGTATTACCATGATGGTAGTAATGTAAAGTATGGATGATACATACAATTGAAATGTTTTTGGTATTTTTTAAATGTTTTTGTATTTTTAAATTTTTGTATTGTTTTTTAATTTTTATATAAGATATGCACAATCAAGTAAAAGAGATTATGTATAAATAGTGCTGAAAAGAAATGATACTAATCGATGAGTCTTGAATGAGACTCCCTATCATTGTGTCTTGTATCAAATAATGAGATCATGAGGCACGATAAAGTGTCTAAGATTGTGCAACTCAAATCTATGTATGTTGTAACTACTCTAAAATATCTAAAGTGGAAATTGAATTTGGGGTCCCTTTATGATTCTAAGAAGTGGATGTAACTGTAGGGCTCTTAGGGACCCATCTAAAAGTAGGAGAATAAGCTCTATGAATAATTGCTCTCTATGTAGATGTATGAGACCATAATGTAACTACTCTAAGTGTGAACACTATATCTAGAAGCTGTCTAGAATCTTAAAACTATGGGGGTGTATAAACCCTCTATACTAGAAATGTATACCATAACTATGTCTAACTCTAAAATAAGTTGAACTGAAAGTAGAGTAGAAACTAAAATAGGTGGAATAACTATAACTAGTGACTATAAGTTGGTAGATGGCTCTAAAGTGGAGAGTTGTGACTCATAAGGAACTAGACCAACTAAAATAACTTGATTAGCACAAATGAATTTTATGTATCTATGAACTGTAGAAGGTACTACCCTAAATTTTTAAATCCATGGTCGACCAAGTAATATGTTAAAAATTCCTACACTGGGAACTATAGTGAATGGTGTGGCCACATATGTAGGAAAAACTTGTAATGGAAGTACTATTTCACCTAATGAACTTTGTATATGCCCACTAAAACCACTAATAATTATGTCTGATATCCTACTCTAAATAACCCAAATGTTGTAATAGTGTGAAAGTGCACATGTTAAGACTAGAATTATTGTCGATGAGTACACTGCAAATAGGCTGATTCTAAATATGTGATCTAATAGATAGTGGATTTTAACCTATATTATTCTCAACAATATTATGATCTAAAAAAAATATCGAAGGCCTAACTATAACTCTATATTCATACACCCCTATCATACCACTCAAAAGATGTGATTCCACTAAAGGTGCCTAGTATGTACGGTGAACACTTGATATATATCCTTTCTCTTATTTATAATGCTATGGAAATGGATCTATTTTTTTTTTCAAAAATTTATCCTATGTTGGTTATGACTTTGGAGGCTCAACTGAAGTGCCTAGATCAAGTAGATTATCATCAATCAAATCTTGTATATTATGTCACAAATTGGTGCATCTAGTTGTTATATGGCTTGGTGCCTTATGAAAATTGCAAAATGCATGTTGATCATATCCATGTGGAAGAGGCTTTACTAGATATACTTCCTTGATATGAGGGAGAGTGATGATGTTACATTTCAATAACTATTGCAAAACCTTGGATAGATAAATTGATAGATTGGTAAATGTATGATGAGGAGGTGATGATAGAACCACACACTGAGGGGGAACAAAAATTGCATTAACAATTAGTTGATTCTAATTCTTATTATCATTGATTTTGACCTTGTATGGGACTTTTTTGTTACTCTTATAGTTATGTCTAGGATACTTGAATACTTAAATTTTCCCATTGAAATTAGCTTGACTTCTTTTCTTTTGAGTGTATGACACAATTCAGTGAAGGAAGAAAATATTTTAAATAGAATAGATTCATGTAGTTCTAGGAGAAGGATCTATTTGATGATGTCTTGTAGCTCTTGATCATCCATAGGGATAGTTAACCTAGCTAAAATAGTCTTGTATATAAGAACATAGTCTATGAGAGGTTCATTTGACCTTTGTTTCTATTATGCAATCTATGCATATGAAACCTTATCACCAATGTTGATACTAAAATGTGCTAGGAACATGTCTGTTAAAGGACTAAATGCTGTGATCAATTGATTTTGTAAACTATAAAACCATTGTAAAGCATAATCCTTTAAGATCCATAGGAAAAGCTTGGTAAGTAGCCAATCATTGGGTACATAATCCAAACATGCTACATGAAAAACTCTTAAATGTGTCTCTGAATCACCCTTACCATCATAAAGAGTAAGCTTGGGTTGAAAAAATCCTTGTCGCAAGGGTGTAGAATCAATATGACGTGCCAATGATGTATGAAAAAGAGTAAAAGAATCCAAAGACTATGTAGGTCTAGTGGTACCTTTCTCAAGATTTTGCACTTGGATTAAAGAGATCAGATCTCTTGCATAAGGGTTGCCACATTAGGAGATAGGGATGTACTAACTACAATTGGTGGCATAACATAAGGTTGGGATACTATAGGGGGTGGTTGAGACATAGTTGCCCCTATAGTGTCATTTGAAACTAGAGATTTTGAATGACTGGAAGACTCAACTTGCTTAGCCTTTTTTATTTCCATGATATATTGTAGAATTAGTGTATGATATTTAGGCTGTTCCTTAAATCTTTCTCTAATTTTTTTTAAAACCAAATATTTTTTGAGTATGAATTAATTATCAACTATGGATAGAAGTGGATTAATAGTCCAATGTGGTGGAGCATAAGCATCAATGTGTACATTATCATTGTTATTTTTATACTGCTATTTGTCAAAATTATCCTCATTGAAATTGGTGTAATCTAGATGTGTATAATCTATGACTAGAACCTAAATTGGTTATTTATCCATGGTCTATGATTGAGCTACAGGAATTTGAGTGAACTCAGGAGGATTTACACTAAGTCTTGCACTTCATCATGAAGGAAAAGATGTGAGGAACTTAGGTGTCATAAGGAAAACAACTTATATAATAGTAGAAAATATTAAGATGATATAATCTAAACAAGGAACTGACATATGCATGAAAAGGATACAAGACTCTGAAACATGTAAGGTGATACCTCAAAAAAGAAAAGGAGATAGTACATGCAATTAAGGATTTTTCAAAAATATTATTTGAAAAATACTATGAAATTTTAAAATTGAAATTAATTTTTTGAGTTTGATATGCAACTAAATTTTTAGTAAATGATGTGAAAAGTATTGAAAAATTACTAAGAATGTATTTAATAAAACTAGGGTTTTAAAATATTTTTTTCAAAATTAGAATAATAATTTAAAAAAATTTCTATGAATTTGTATAATGCATCTCTAAAAATTTAGGAAAAATCTAAAAATATTTCTAAAATTAGCAATATATTTTTCCTAGTGGGTTGAAAGTGTTTATATGCAAAAAGGACCTAGTATGTGCAAACTAGGTTTTGAAAAAAATATGTGATATCTTTGAAACAAATTAATAGATTTAATATTTTTAAATTTAGGAAAAATCAAGAAATTATCCCTAGAGTTTCTAGGGTTTTTGTGCAAAATTTTGAAGTAATTCAGGTTTACCAAATGTTTGATTATTTTCAAAATATTGGAGTTATATTCCTAAATAATATAGGGGATAAGTAATGTAAATAAGTAAATAAATGTGAAATAATTAACCTAATAATTCATGTAAATATATTTTAATTTTACATTTTCTAAATATATTAATAAATGAGAGATTAGAACTTAACTTATTCTGGTTGATTTGGACTGAGACAAGGTCTGATACTGGAGGAGTAAGATTGAGAAATAGTTATAAATAGATCCCCAATTATAAATATATCCCTAGAATTTATTTATAGGTTGGATAGGAGTATCAAAAATAGGACACCCTGCTATTTGATGTTCTAGTCCTATTCCAACACTATTGTCTTGAGGCTAAAATCTTTCTAGGTTCTATTTGAAATGCTCGTGTTACCTTGTCTTTCTTCTTTGGCTTCCATGCATAGCCATAGTGATTGGAAATCTAATTTTCTATATAGCTAAAATGATTTTTGTTATGACACTCCCTTACCTAGTTCTATGATTATTTCCTCACATGATGATTTGGGTGTCTATATACTTCAACTTTTTCTAATACTTTGACATTATCCACCTTTTCTTCTACCTCTTCCACCTTTTCCTTCTTTGTCTCTTGAGTAGATGAAGTGTTCCCTTCTGATTGTGTTGTGTCTTTATCTATGTCATCTAAATCTTCCTTATGCTCTTCATCACCCATTTCAATATCATCCTCATGATCTACCTAGATGGTTATTGGTGCCTTTCCCACTATGATATCTTGTAAAATGACCTTTTTCCTATACCAAAACTTCATGAATTTTTTTTGAACATTAATATTGATTGTTCCCAAAGTCTCTATCCATGGATATCCAATAACCATATCCACATAATCCATATCCAAAGTATAAAAATATTAATGAAAAATACATTTTTTCATAATGAGATTCGAATCTCCAAACATTGGAATATTCTTACCATCTACTTGAACCTCCTTGATATTATTTACTTGAACATGTAGATGCTTGGCCATATTCATGTTGATGAAGTTATACTTGCTGGTAGGGTTTATGGACACAACAAACTTCTTATTTTTAATGCATCTATGAAATTGAAAAATTGACTTGGATTTATTTAGAGCCAAATTATTTGAACCCTTATCATCCAATTCTTCTTCTTCTTCACTTGTATGTTCTTCCTCATTGTCATTATTTTCTTCCACTAATTTTTCTTATTCAACATCTTCATTCTCTTCTTAATTACCATCATTATTTGCTTCCTCTTCTTCATCCTCTTTTTATTTTATATCCCATTGATCTAGAAGACCCATTCCATTTATTCTCATGAATAATACTATTGTACAAAGCTCAACCAATTAAATCAATGTTGTGTAGGCCCAGACAAACAAAGAGAAAAACATGTTTGCCATAAAATTGTTTGAGTATTATTATCTTTAAAAAAGATCCACCATTCTTTAGCATTAATATCATCCTCCCCTAAAAAAACTTGCAACTTCATGATCCAAAAAAAAAACTAGGGTTAATAAAATACCCTAAAATATCAATAACTCATTCAAAACTAATCAAAACAATTGTAAATTTTTATTGTATCTTTTCCTTATGATAATAGAACATTAGTAAAATTTTTGTGAAAAATTTCCACAAATTTTGGCCTATAGAGTGAATATATGAAAAAACATAAAATTATAATAACTCACTCCAAACATAACAAAAAAATATTAAATTTTATCTATATCTTTCTTGTATTATGATACAAAATTAGTATAAATTTCACCAAAAAATTCCTTATATTTTGGAAGATATGACAAAATGAGTATAAACCCTAATTTATGAATAACTCCCTCAAAACTAATCACAAAGGCCTAATTTTTTTACCGATAATTTCTTGTAATATTATTCATATCCAATTAAAAAATGTGAAAAAATCATAATAGATTGAAAGATATGGACGATTATAAAAAACTAGGGTTTTACTTCACACAAATTGCTGAAATCAAAGCTTTGATACCACTTGTTATGATCCACACTTATAATAATTGTAAAATATACATAATATATATAGATCAACACAACACAATAGATATTGTTGGACCAAGATGTCTAAATATTCAATATATGTATAAATAGAATACCCTTAAGTTAGGGCAATACTATACAATACTCTTTTAGGAAGGAATAACTCCATAATGTCTCTTCAAGGGGACAACCTCTAATATCCTCTTACAATAGAAGACTCAATGCTTACTTCCTCCCTAAAATGATAATCATCTCCTTTATATAGACTTATATATAACTAATAATGGATGGATAACCTCCTAATCCCAATGTAGGTTGACCATTACCCAATACACTAATTCCATAAGTTACTCCATTATCCTAATATATTGGACCCATATAACTAAGGGGATGTGTGACACACGTCAACATCTCCATCAACCCATATACATTAATATATCATATCCTTAGATACATAGAAACCTTAGACCTTAACTATGTCATGCCCTCTCTTTTGAAACCACCCTCTCCTATACCCATTTAAGAAGAAGGAAAGGTGGTTACCCCCTATACATTTCCATCATGGAAATTAGTTAAGAAAGGCATAGAGAATAAGAAAGATGTGTTAGTTATGGTGGTATATAAACTAGTTTAAGAGGAGGAGTTATTAGTTGAAAATAATAACCAAGAGGTGTTAGCTCAGCTCAATGATCTTTCCATAAAAGATTTTTAAGACTCTCTCTCTGTCCCTCAAGAGCCACCAAAGAGACCATTCAAGGCACCTAGTTGGAAGGACATTCTCTTAAGCTACAAGTAAGGTTAACTTATTCACCCTCCCACCATATCTTTCTTGTATAAAGAACCTATTTTTCAAAGGATAAAGGAAGAGATTATTGTCTCAAGTGAGTCTTGATAAGATGGGGTAAGTGTGTATGAGGAATAAATATTTATAGGCAACTTAATTCATCAAAGAAAGAAAAAATCAGGTTTAGAGCTATTTTTCACTTGGTCAAGTGAACTCTCACTATCTATAGAAGGTAAATTTGATTAGTCTAAAATCAATAACCATGATGAATATTATCAAGATCTTATATCCTTGGTTAAAGATCAATATGAGCTCCTAAGTGATATGGTGAAGAATAAAAGCCAAGTTTCCATCCTTTAGAGCTTGAAATTAGATATGATGTTAGTGTTTATTAGGAAGAGAAAGAGGATAAAAATGAGATATGGAAACAATTATACCATGACTCCATGGACTAGGTGGAGGTTCTAAACTAACCTATAACTCCTTTAGAGCATTTAATGATCTTAAAAATCATGTTATATAGGTTGACAAATCTCAAGATGAATTTTACATTGAAGGAAATATTGATGTCTTTAAGAATGAAGGAGAGTGGTTAGATCAGGAACCATAATAATATGACATTTTAAACCTTAGAGGTGTTGGTGAGATTCTATTTAGCTTATTTTAAGGTGAGTAGAGTAATAATGGTGTTAATGTTGGCATTATCCCAAGTGACCAAGATGAATCTACTTTTTGGGATGATCTAGAATCCTTTTATGCAAACTTGGACACCACATCTTCACTCCCAAGGAAATAAATTGATCAAATGGATACTAAGACAAAGCACAAGTGTAATGATCTCTTGAGGGGCAAGGTTATAGTCATAAATACATTGTAATTCTCTCTTATCTTAAAGAGACACCAAATAGAGAGATAGAAGTCACTCTCCAAAATCACATTAAGACCTTCTCCCAAGACATTTTTCACATTAAAAATCATCATGGGATCAGTTTTGAGTCATCTCAAGAGTGCTTATACATTAGGGACATGTTTATTCTAGTTGAACCTCATGAGAGGCATACTTTAACAACATAGTGTTTCAAAAGTAAAGTGTCTTTCATCATGTTCCTCTTCATGAAGAGGGTGATCTAATAACCTTTCCTTTTGATCTAAGAGGAGGGTAAATTACCAAGTTAGTTGTATATAACATCTTATGTGTTTATGTTCTCTAAGTGTCTTATGTACATTCTTTTAAGTTATGTGATCCCTTCCCTAAGTGCCTTGGGCACAATTTTTATTTTGTTATTGTTGTCATTATTGATTTAAGATAAGTTTTTTAGAGAGAGGAAGCCTTGTATCAATTTCATATCAATTGGGAAAGAAATACTTGTGACCCTATATGCCCAATGGATTAGACAATGCAACTAAGATGTTACATAGCAAGCATGTAATCCTAAAAGGTTAACATAAATGTTTAAAAAATTGGATTACATATGAAAAATTTTCCTAGATGGATTAAGCCACTATCTTGGACCATTTAGTAACCTTTTACCCCCATGACTAGTCCCTTTGTGGTCCTAAATTGATGATGTAGTGTACTATATTGGGAGGTCTTGGTGTGGTGTGAGAAGCTGAATAGAGTTCTATTTTAGTGGGTGATCCAATGTTAGAAGGATAAGATAAATCTCATGACCTATGACATGTCACTTGTAATATTTTGAAACACTTTAAGTAATATTTAAAGTGAATTTGGTGATTTTGAGGAAAAGGCCTAGAAATAGGTCTAGAATTGCAAGTGAAGGATATAGTAGATTTCCATGGTGTTCAAGCATTCATGGCCATGAAGGAGATTTAAAAAAAAAATTAGAGATTCTAATGAGCCAAAAATTATTCCTATAGAATCTATTATGTGCAAAAGACACCCAAAAGTGCATTAGACAACTTAAAGGTCCCCAAAATAGAAATTTAAGTGAAAAAGTATCTTTTTAAAGAAGTCAAATTAATGATAGAAGTAAAATACACTAAGAGGTGGAGTGAATAAGTGGTGGAAAACAATCCAATTCAAATTCAAAACCCTTTCAAATACTTAAGCATTCAATACAATTATTCATGAAGCATACATATCAGTCATAATAGTGAACAATGAACATAATACAAGATCACATACACAATACAAGATCTATGTGGGAAAACCTCTTGGGGAATAAAACTGACATTCAAGCCTTAAAAAAACATGGAATACTATCCTATAAGATTATCACAAACAAGATATTGATCAATTCTTTATGATCAATAACCTCATTCAAGTCCTTCTAACTTACAACCTTGATCAAGTTATTTTGATCAAAGGTCTTTAGTGAAACCCTATTTCAAAAGGAAAAAAACTACCCCTAAGGAAGATCAAGTCCTTTAGACCCTCCTTGAGATGAACACTTCTACCTTATAACTTATGTGTTTATAGCTTGATGATGGACCTCTTGATTATCTGATAATTGCACAAACTCTCTAACTTATACAAGCCTCTCACATAGGCATGCCACAATATCTCTCCTTTACTCAAACAATCATCATATGCACTCATATTTATTTACACAACTTCAAACTACAATAATAATATACTTTCATCAAAAACAATACCTATAAGTCATACACACAATCAATAAATTATTCTCCACATTAACTCAACCAACAGGCATACCACCTATCCTTCTCTCCACAAACCACACACATAAGCCTCTCACAAATCTCTCCAAAGTCTCACTTATGAAAATATAGATACCAAAACATTTGGTTTAAATATATATAGAGAAATCATGAGTTAACAAGATCGTAATATTTCCTTGTCAGCCATAAAACATGCCTTCACCCTTAATGCATCTCATATGGGTCACACTTTAGCATAATCTACTTTCAAATAGGCCTAAGTCACTTTTAGGTCCTATGGAGACCCATTCAAATCCTTGATACTTATTCAAACATAATAATAAAATAGGACCACTTAAAAATAATAGGTCCACTCCTTATGTCCCCTAGGACATCCTTAAATGATCACAATCATATTTGCTCACCTTTGCGTATGCTCAATTAACTCAAATAGAGACCTTATACATAAGAAAACCATTATCAAATAAATGGTCAACTTATTAAGCATTTTCACACTCAAGATAGATTGATCACACCTCCAAAATACTTATAAAGCATCCTCATGGAGTCTAAAAGCCTCCCTAATAGCCAATTCACCATGAAACATCAAAACATCTATAGAAGGTAAATTACTCTTATTAGGTCAATTGAAAAACATATAAGAAACAACAATCAACTTTGAATCTCAAAATTTTTATATGTACACACTTATATACCTTTAAATCCATATCAACAGATGTGCCTTGGAGTCTTATACCACTTTGCTTTTTACTTCATGAGCAAATTCATCTTCTATCAAAATATATGGAAAAATTATTGAGCTCTAGTTTCTCCCTATATTAAATTCAAATATTTGAATTGAAACGGTCACAATTAACCTTTGAACACTATGATCAAATCTCATTTCATCTTAGCTTTGGATCAATCTCACACTATTGATCATGTCTAAACTTTAATGCATAGTCTTCCAATGCCAAACATTAAACCTCAATCACTTTGACCTCATCTTATGTAATCTTGAAATGTTGACTCAATGTGTTTTATTGATCTCTATGGATCAGTTAGGTATTTAACTATTAACACTCATAATTCAATCAATCTATACGAACATCGGCTCATAATTGGATCCTTATCCTATACCTTTACTCAGCCATTAAACATCATTCACATATCCTCATCTTGCTACTTCTTGAATTCTTGAATCAACATGCACCGTTGATATTGTTCAAGTTTTAACTCTTTCAAATTTGTCTAAGTATGGGGACCTTTTCAACATGCCAAAGTAGCCATTTTGAACATTAATAACTTCTTCTATGCTTTGATGCATGATCTCAAATTTGGACTAGATGATATCCTCACATAGGATAATCCAACCATATGACACATTGATCCTAAAACTTTCACATATGTGAGATATAATGCCATTAAAATTCCTTCTCAAAATTTTTTGTCATAGAGCCAAGTATGTCAAAACCTACTGGAGAGGCCAATTTTTCTTTGATATAACTTTTGTTCAATTCAATGCATGATCTCAAAATTAGAAAAAAATAACTATGATTAAAATTAAATAAACCCACATGATCAGTTTATCTTGACACCTTCACATGTGAAAGATATAACAGCATTAAAATGCTTACTCGACTCTTCTTGCCAAATTGTGAAATTGGCTAAGTATGGGAAAACATAGTCAAAATGCCTAGGAGCCCAATTTTGCACATGTCTATCTCATGATGAATTTAATTGCATGATCTAAAATATAGTAAAAATAAATTAGGCTCAAAATTGACCAAACCCATATAATTAGTTTCTCTTGATACCTTCACACATTCAAGATATTCCATCATCAAACTGCTTACTTAGCTCTTTCTAGCCACATGCAAATTTGGCTAAGTATGGAAAAATAATGAATTCTAACTAAGAAGCTAAATTTACACCCTCATATCTTTGACTGAAATTTAATGTATGACTTGAGATCTAGTGTATAACAATTAGGTACCAATGTGATCACAACCATATGATCAACACCCCTTGACTCATCCACATGTGGCAATGGAGATGTCGACAAACTACCTACTCAGATTTTCTGTCACTAGATCCAAATTCTCTAGATGAAAACTATGGACTACCATATGAATTCCACTAGTACACATAAGATCTCAAAGCATAGATAACATCTTAGGGACCTCTTTCACATGCTCAATACTTTGGACTCATCCTTAAACACATCTGATTAGTCAAACTCTTATGATCAACTAAGCCAACATCAATCATACTAAGATAAGCACATTGCACACTTTGCCATTGTCATATAGACTATTAAGGGTCTTCATCCACTCACTAGGACACCTTCATGACATCACCATGACATCAATAAAAACTCTCTAATAATCTCCCCCTTTGTCATTGATGTCAACAAATAACATATATAGCAATATACAACTCACCTTCTCTCTCTTTAAGCACTCCCACAACAGGAATTTTCTCCCCCTTTGACATAATGACAAAGTGGGCACTAACTAATCTTGAAGACTTGAAAATACCATAAAAGGAAATAAACATCTTATAAATTTGACACAAAATTCCCCTTACTTTGAGCTTGACCTATCTTACCTTGACAAAGTTCCTCTTGTCCCATGTCAACACTCTTCTTCATAATCACAACAAATAATGAAGATAGAACACACAAAAACCACTAAAAATTTATGGAACTTACCAAATAATATTTGAGAGGGACTCCACCTAATATTTTTGAGTACCTTCACTATTTGAGCATCTTAAAATCTCTACACACCATGAAGAACCACCATACAAGCTTACTAGCCTTCTCTCAAGACACTTCCATAACCCCCAACAAAGCATAATACCATTCATCAATTAGGAAACATGTTATAAAACAACTTGAGAATTCATCTTAAAATATTCAGGCTTTGATTTTTTTGAGAAACTAAACAAAAGCACTCTTCTTCACACTAGGCCTATCTAGCCTTCTTGTATCCCTACCTAGAACTTATAGATCCCATAATTTTAAGTAAACACATATTCAAGACCTAAAACTTCATATATAGAGCACTCTCATATGCCTCATTAAGGACACCAATTTTTAATAACTAGCTCATCTTTTACAATATACTTCTTTCACAAACCAAATATCTAATTAGGCCTCTAATTTGACAAAAACTTTGAATAACTTGAGAACCAGAAACCTTCAAATCTCTATGAACCTTTATTTCATAACCCATTTGTCCCATTAAAGATATTATGAAGCTTCAAACCTTAACTCATAAGGTACATCAATTTTTTAGGAGAGCCCAAAACCCTAAAATTTTAAAACAAACAAAGTCAACATAACACTTTTTAGTCAACATCCACCTCTAAAACTTCTTATTCACTTGGAGATAACCATTACACACTTCTAGACCAATATTTGAGCTTCCACACCATTGGGAACCTTGACTTCCTATAACCCATTTTAGGACCTGCATACTCATAAACATAAACTAGGAAACCTGAGAGTAGACTAAAATCTTTAATTTATCTTCAACATAACTTTAGATCACAAAACCACCTAGAGAATGCTAGGATAAGGTCAATAGACCTTTCTATGCAAAAATATTACCTTGATAAATCATAAAACATACTTTGTCATCTAGGAACCTTTAATCTGACCTTATAGACTACTTCCATATATAGTTATCAACATCAAGACATTACCTCAACATAATTTCCATCTGGACATACCTATTCCAAATAAGAACACTCAACTCTAGTCTTTAAGGACCATCTCAAGAATACCATAACAACACTTGCTTCTCCATTGAAAGGAGTCTCCTCAGAAGCATAGATAGAGACACCCTTTATACCTCAATTCTCTAAAACAAAAACAAATCCTCATATTCCTCCTCCTTTCTCAAATTATACTTATAGTTCTTCTTCTTCTTTTTTAGCTTTAGAGAAATGAATTCCTTAATTACTACAACATTCTCCTTTTCTTCTATTATTGGATTATCATCACATGGAGACAACATATATTCATGGCATACCTCTTCATCTAAAGAATCTTCCTTGCATCATAAAACATCATCACTAGGTACTTGTTTAAAAACAATAGGATGTTCACTTGGATCCATACTTACTGTTGACCAAATTTTGGCCTTTTACGACAAAATTGGATACCCCTATGCATTTAGTCACCTATCTATGTCTTTGGTTGGACTCAGTAATGAAGTTTCATTTGAGAGAGGTATATTGTATAAAACCCATAGTAAATACATAAGTCCTTCCTTCAAACAATTTGTTTTGGTCTTTTGCTAAGCTTTCGGGTCTTTTATTTTGACTAAGTGTTCATTTTGTTTTGGGTTTTTTTCAAGGAAGATTTCTTTCATTTTTTATTCAAGTGTTTCTTTTAGAGATTTTTCTAAATTCTTTCAGACTTTTTGTTTGGAGATTTTCTCTTAAGTATTTTCTTTTGGACAAATTGTCTGCATAACTTTTTTGAAAGGTACTTTAACTTTCCCAAAGGGCTCTTTCAAGCTGAAAAATACTTTGAATTTTTATTAATGGTATCTTTGAGGCTAAGTGGACCATTTCTAAAAGTTTTAAGGATAACTGTAGGTTTTATAAAGGACACTTACATTCTTCTGAAGGGCCACTTGTAATTCTTATGAAGGGTCACTTGATTTCTTCAAAGGATAATTTCATTTTCCTAAAAGGACACTTTCCTTTATAAAAGGATAATTTTGACTTATTGAAGGGACATTTTCAAAAAGTTTGAAAGATTATTTTAGGAAAAAGGTGGACCATTTCAAAATCCTAAAGGGTATGTGACACCTTTCTGAAGGGTATCTGCAAGAAATTTTGTGGGAAGATAAATCATTGCAAAATTATTGAAGGGTTCTTTTTCAAATGGAAAGACCATTTCAATAAGTTTAAAGGAATTCTTTCAGACAAATTATGAAAATAATTCTTTTGGAAAATTCAAAAGGTGCCAAAGTCCATTTCTTTTGGACATTTTGTCTATGGGAATTCCAAAGGGCATACAAGATTGAGCAAGAAAGTAAAAAGAAAAGAAGGAAAGGTGGCTATAGACAATTTTTTAAAAAGCAAATAGGAAAAAAAAGTCTAAATAAAATACCCAAGGTAATGACCCATAAAATGTCAATCTTAGACTGCAAAAATTAGCCATTGGGATTTAAACAAAGGAGTGACAACCTATCTAATGTCAACTTCAAACTATGAAAATAACCATTGGAGTTTAAAATGAGTTTGGTGGGAACCTAAAAACAAATATGGAAGTGACACATGGAATAATATTGAACATATGTGCACAAGAAAATAGAAATAGGTAGGTCGATAAAGTGAGTTGTTATACCATTTCATAACTTTTTTAAGCTAATAAAGAACAACTAGCATCAAAACAAACTTCCAATAGCTGAGTCCATTTATATCAAAACATAGCTCAAGACATATTAATTCTATTAGTATAACCATCATAATTTTCTTATAGAATGCAAGGTAACTATTGCTATTTTCAAGATTGATACATGTCCAAGTGACCCTTGAACTCCCTTGGCTCGATATCTCTCTCTCAAAGCTATATATATGTATTCTCTTGGTTGATTTGAGGAATATCTCTACCTATTATGGTGAATCCCTACCATAATTTTACCTTGAATTAATAAAGACAACTAATTTACTTCATTTAAAGAGTGCATTAAGTATACATGCTTGGTTTTAGTCTGTACAAGTGTAATCTCCATTTACCTTCATATGTTAATTCCATTAGTACCTAGTGTATTGTGATTTATTTCATGCAAGTCAACAAGAAGTGTCTAAATATATTATAGATACAATGAAAAACTAATTTAATAGGGTGTCTTGGAAAGCCTATTGCTTAGGACTTCCTAAATATATACCATATTTTGAACCCCATGTTGAAACATTGATGCAAGGGAGTTGATATTAAGAGAAGTGTATTTATAACTTGTTCTTGTTTCAAGTGTATGTTTAAGGTATGAGTAGAGAAAATATTTTGGTGCATTACTTTAGTAGAATAATTTTAAATTTTAGTTATTTTAGCCCTTTTCATTTTATTGAATTATTAGTTTAGAAAGATCTCAAAGGTGCATTAAGGGGAGATAGCTCCTAATCTAGAGATGCATCTTAATCTAATTATCACCTACAACAAGAGAGATGATCCCATTTTTCCATTTTGATGAGGAGAGATAACCATTTCCTCAAGGGTGTAAATCCAAGTGTTAATAGTTTTTGACATGCCTAGTGGGACAATTTGTCCAAGGAGTTGAAGAATTCTTGATGTGTTTTTCAATTAATCAGCCTTTTGAAGACATTTCAATAAACACCAATGGTGACTCCAAGTTGAATCAGCTAGTCAAACAACCTTAGTGCATCAAGAAATCATATTTGGTATTTATAATTCCATTATATAGTAGTATGGATCTTGTGTTCCTTCATATAGTTTTGATCAAGCTCAGGTTGTTCATGCAATCACCTCAAGTAGCCCTCCTAATTATCCTTCTCCTAGTGAATCCAAGAGTTTCAGGGAGATAATATTAGAGTTTAAAAAGTAGATTTTGGAAATAGATAGGTTGAATGATCAAAATAGATACTAACAAGAGCTTATTTACAAGGAAGAATGCTTATTTAAGCAAACTCAAGTCATGTAATCTATGGAGGAAAAACTAGTAATGTAGGGAAGTCAATTCACTCAAGGTAGTCAACCTTGTATCCCTTCTTCCATCCTAAAACATCCTCCTCCTATATAAAATAAACCCTTCTCCTATACACCAAATCCTTTTTAGCAAATAACACTTGGTCACTAAAATAAAATGAGCCAACCTTCTAACCCATCTAATGTATTAACTGCTCCTATTGTTAATCCTTTGTACATAGAAATCCAACACCAACAGACATTAGAACAACCTTCTATGGAAACTAGTTTTTTCAATTCCTTAGATCAGGAGCCCTCCTTTGAAGAAAATCATCCTACTTCCTTTGGAAAATAATAGGTTCATCCTCAAGAAACTCTTACTATGCATGTGTAAACTCTTCCTAACTCCCCTCAACCTCCTCAAGTCCTTCAGCATGATGTCAAGATTCTAAGTTGGAGAAATGTCTATATGAACCAACTCAAGACCTTGAGAAAGATGAATTTGTTGCCTATCCTCAAGAAGAGAGCTCCAATTAGAAGATCATGAATTGGAATGAAATATTAGAATCATGTTGTAAGGAAGAAGAGAAAAGTATTATTCAAGAGTATTAAGTGGAAAATGAAGCTACTACTCCTCATCATGATGATGCACATGATCTCCAATAAATAATCTTCCAAGAATATCTAACTAAATAGATTCAAGAATTAGATTCAAGAATAAGGTTCCCTAATCAAGGTGTAATGGAAGGCTTTGATCCAATAGAAAATTCCATGTCTAAACACACCCCATCTACTTCTAATCAAGAGAGTTACCATGTTATATATGATGTATATGAAGTGCTGATCAAGTGGAAGGAATAGAATCAATTGATTTTAGCCCAAGGTTTATCTCCTCTTCCTCATGAGCTTCTCAAAGAAAACCCTACTTCTCATTCCCAATCTGATTTTGAGCTCACTAGTGCTTGCCTTTTTTCAAAGTCCATTCCTAAGTCCTCTTCTTCATCCCATACTCCATTTTCACTCCCTTCAACTTCAATTAGCTTCTATACTATAACTCCTACATTTTAGAATCATGAACCTATCCATTCACCCTTGATTTCATTCCATCCTAAAGAGGAACCTATTTTAAGGGAGGCAAGTGAGCAAGAAATAATGTAATTATTGGCTGACCAAGAGACTACCATGAGTGAGAATGAATATGAGATCATCATAATTACTCCATATGAACATCATCATGGTGATTACCATATTTTTAGTCAAGTGGAAGGCACTATCAAAGATGAATAGTGCAACCAAATCATATTTCAAGAGGTAGTTATTCTAGGAGGTTTTCATGAAAATAAGGTTGAAGAAGTGAATCTTGAAGGTAACATGATTTAAGGAGAATATTTAGGTCATACATATATGAAAATGTTCCATAAATATGAAGATGATAATGACAAACTTCACTTGCTAATGTTGGATGGAGAATGTAAGCATGGTGAGCTCTCTTTTCCTTTGTTTGATGAACATTCTTGTTGCTTTGATGAAGATAATGACTGAGCCATGGGACCTAATTTAAATGAGGTTTAAGAGCATGTTTTTTAGTGGATAAATACTTTTTTTTGATAAAAAAGGAGATAGGTCTAATTGTTTTGACAGGGGCTTTGAAGAAGTTCTTGAGCAAGAAAATGATAATTTCTAGAATGAACTAGAAACTTTTTGTCTCAGATTAAACATCACACCAACCACCCTTCTTCAAGAGAGGAATAATAAAGTAAGAGATCATTTTTAAAATATTCTCAAAGAGATAAAAAATAATTATTTGGGCCATGATACATACCAAGAGGGCATGAGCTAATGAACCCTATGATGATGAGATAACAACCATTGATCTATTGATAGACTAAACTAGCATGAAATACCAGCATGAGACATGCTTCAAAGATCAAGATGAGTACATGTATGTTGGAGACATGTTTGAACCTAATCCACTTGGGTACATTCCAATCAAGGTGAAAATCAAGAAGGATGAGTCAATGAGCTCTTACTCCAACCAACCACTTGTTTGGCATCATGAGGTTTCTTGTCATGGAAGAGACCTATAGATTTTTCCATTTGATCCAGAAGGGAGAAGAGCATATTTGGTTAGTTGTATATAATTAGTTTTATTTTTATTATGTCTTATCTTTTCCTAAGTTCTAAGTAGCACATGTGTGTTTCCTTTGGTCTTTGTTGTGTGTCTCTTTCTTTTGTGTGTTAGAGGTAGTCAATGGTTGTCTATTGATTAAGTTTTGAATCATGGTCATGGTTCCTAGTTTATTTTAGTCCTAAATTAACTCCATACCCAATGGAATTTTTAGGCTACTGGTCTACTTAGTATAATAGGCATACTACCCCTATGAGTGACCAATTTGCTGACCAAATTTTGGCCTTTCAAGCCAAAATTGGGCACCCTTATCTATTTAGTCACCTGTCCATGTCTTTGGTTAGACTCCATAATGAAGTTTCATTTGAGAGAGGTATCTTATAGAAAAACCGCAACAAATGCACAAGTCTTTCTTTCAAATAATTTGTTTTGGTCTTTTGTTAAGCCTTCAAGTCTTTTATTTTGACTAAGTGTTAAATTTATTTTGGGTTTTATTCAAGGAAGATTTATTTAAAGTTTTATTCAAGTGTTTATTTCAAAGGTTTTTCTAAATTTTTTTAGACTTTTTGTTTGAAGCTTTTCTCTTAAGTATTTTCTTTCAGATAAATTGCTACATAATTTTTTTGAAAGGCACTTTAACTTTCTCGAAGGGCTCTTTCAAGCTGAAAAGGACCTTTGAATTTTTTTGAAGGGTATATTTGAGGCTAAGTGGACCATTTCCAAAAGTCCAAAGGACAACTATAGGTTTTTTGAAGGACACATTATTTCAAAGGGTCACTTGTAATTCTTCTGAAGGGTCACTTGCTTTATTCAAAGGATCATTTAATTTTCTTGAAAGGACACTTTCCTTTTGAAAAGGACACTTTCAACTTCTCAAAGGGAATTTTTCAAAAATTCTAAAGGAATTTTTCAAGGAAAAGGTGCACCATTTCAAAATCCTAAAGGGTATGTGACACCTTTCTAAAGGGTATCTGCAAGAAGGTCTGCAAGAAGATAGACCATTGCAAAAGTGCTGAAGGGTTCTTTTTCAAAGGGAAATACCATTTCAAGAAGTTTGAAGGAATTATTTCAAACAAATTATCCAAATAATTCTTTTAAAAAATTCAAAAGGTGCCAAAGTCCATTTCTTTTAGACATTTTATTTGTGGGAATTCTAAAGGGCGTAAAAGACCGAGTAAGAAAGCCAAAAGAAAATAAGGAAAGGTGGCCATAAAAAAATTATCCAAAAGTAAATAGGAAACAAAGAGTTTGAATAAAATACCCAAGGTGATGGCCCATAAAATTTCAATCTTAAACTGTGGAAATTAGCCATTGGGATTCAAACAAAGGAGTGACAACCCACATAACGTCAACTTCAAACTATGAAAATAACCAATGGAGTTTAAAATGAGTTTGGCAGGAACTTGAAAACAAATATGGAAGTGACACATGGTATAATACTAAACATATGTACACAATAAAAAAAATAGGTAGGTTGATGGAGTGAGTTGTTATATCATTTCACAGCTCGGTAAGCTAATAAGGAACAACTATAATCCAAATTAACCTCCAATAGTTGAGTCCATTTATAACAAAAC